>CM068367.1:1194035136-1194366834 GCA_034769895.1 Magicicada septendecula | reverse complement strand
TCTTTCGTTTGTCACCCATATTTCACTTAAAAATAAAAGCCACCAACAATACTGTATACACACTTTATAACAAATTAACAATCCACGAACGACTGAACCGCACGGACTGACTTCTGGATACAGACTGACTGATGCTGCACCTGTTACACACTCAAGTAGGAACACGAAACTTTCCTGTCACAACATGAATCAATTGGCGTACTGTATTGGTAACTGGTGATTCACGCGTAAGCGCCTTCACCCGCGTGGCGGGATTGCTCACATGACGTTTGAAGGCGCTAGTAATCGGATCGGAAATACTGCATACGTACCGTACTCAAAAAATACTTTTTTTTTTTTTGTTGAGTAGAGCGGGTCGGATAGGCCAGAGGTCGAATAGTCGGGAGTCGGATAGCCGAGAGTCTACTGTATAATAAAATAGTATTTTATTTTAACTTGCTATATATGTGTTAGCATAATCATTTCAACAACCTAACTTCATTTTCTGTGTTGGTAAATTTGCTATATGAAAAAGAGTTTCCACCACTAGATGATCTGGCCAAATAAAAAATTCGAGGTAAGTGGGAGTTTGTTGTTGTTTAATATTTTGATATAAAAAGTGAAAGGTTACAATGGTGCCATGACCAGGATTTGGAATAAATATTATATTATCCCAAATTGGCCTATTTCAAAGCACAGAGAATGGAATCTGGTTAGCAGAAATTGAGAAGAAGTTACATAAAAATATATGTAACGTATACGTAATAAGGTGGTGTTGATAAAGTGTGCATGTTTGATTGTAATTAAGGTTAAATAATTAGTAAATAAGCAAGTAAATAATAACAAATAAAAATGTCTGAGAATAAAAAAGAAATTAATTCAATAGACTCAGCTATGAGTGAAAGTGGTTTTGGGTCAATGAACCCGTCACTGAGCGAATTGGAAGGTCAGTCAATCCAAACAGCTGATTCGAGCAGTCAATCAGTAACTGAAAATAATGTAACCGAGGACATTATAATAAATAACGCAGAAGCGAAGTCGACTCCTGTAATTACAAAAATAAGAGAACCGTCAATGGCCGATATAATGAATTATATGTGTAAACGTTTTGATGCCAATGACGAATGTTTCTGTAAACGTTTTTGATAGTAATGATGAAAAGTTTGATACCAAATTTGATAAATTAAGTAATAACATGAACGGACAGAAAATAAAATGTGATACTAATTTTAAAGAACAGAACGCGAAGTTGGAGGATAGAATAAATGTAAAATGTGACGAATTAATTAAACGGTGGGACGAGATAAAAAATGACAAGGTAGGTGCTGTTAATACAAGTAATAATCAGAAAGCTGATAATTTAAATGCAAAACAGGTGGCAGTAGACAAGGTGAGTAATAATGATAATTATAGTAATGAGTTAACAAGTAATAGCGAAATAAAAAGTGATAACAACGAGATAATTAAAAATGTGGTAGAGAGTAACATGGTGAATAATAATAGTGGCGATGAAGTTTTAGTGGAATTAGAAAGTAGCGATGAGAGAGTGTGTGATGAGAGGTTAGGTCAGCGAAGGGCAAATTTTCCCAGTTGTTTAAACAGAGTAAAGACTCCAATAGTGAGTTATGAGGACAAGGTTTCCTCCAGTAATCATGTGAGAGACAAGGTGTCTCTAAGTAGGTCCCCAGTGTATCATAAGTTCCCTGGAAGAACCAGGATGTGTTATGATAACGTTATGTTGCCTGTGGTGTGGATTGAGAGAGAAAAAGTGAGATGGTGTTATGATGAGAGGTATTGTGAGAGAATGGTAGAATTATTCACATTGAGAGAGAGAGAGAGAGATAATATTATTTGATGCTATTAGAAGTTACGAAGAACTATTAGAGAAAATAAAGAGAGAGAGAACTAGTAATTTTGTTGACTTACCTTGTTGTAAGAATAGTGCAGAAATAAATGATGATAACGTTGATAATTATATTGAGTGCTTACCTGTACATAGACGTGGGATATTAATAGTGGATGATTCTGAAAATAAAGATAGGTTAGAATGCTTAAGGGTGATAGACAATAATACAGACGGTGACAAGACCAGAATTAATTATGTAGACAGGTTATATGATTTAATAATAAGATGGGATAATCCCGTAGATTATTATAGGGGTAGAACGGAACAATGTGAAATGGTAAATAGTTATTATAATAATGGTAACAAAATGAAAATAATTAAAAGTGAGTTGTGTTATAAAAACATAAGACTAATTTTCGATGATGGTGGTTAGAAACAGTGAATGAACATTTAATTATTTTAGTTTATGGTAATTACTTGGCTAACTTATGTAATGAGGTGTGGTAAACAATAAAATAATGACGAAAAAATTGTAGATAAATTTATAGTGAGATTAATTGTGTTTGTGTAGTAGGTTATGTTGTACTATGTATTTTATGTAAACAATGTATGTGTGTAGTAGGAAGTGATTTTAATAATAATAATATTTATCAGACTAAATAAATAACGAGAGTTTAAAATGCAAATGAATTGAAATTATTTTGGAGTAAGGTGATTAAAGTAACTTTGTGTCTTTGAAAAAGATTGAATTAAATAAGTTTGAGATGAAGTAATTAATTAATGTTGCATAGAGGAATTTTGGTAATGAATTTAAATGATTTTTATAAGATGTGAACTTGATAATAAATAGTAAATGAGTAAAAGTAAAAATGTGCTTAGTTGTGGAGTCATATGGTTATTATAATGTATCAGAAGGTACATAGGGTTATGTACGCTATATTTGTTGTGACAAATGTTTATCATAGTAATCATGCTTTTATTTGATTAAATAGTTGACCATATGTAAGAATGAATTTGATGACATTGAAGTAAAGTAAAAGAGTCTTATAATGACATTAAATGAGTTTGAAAGAATTTAACTTAGGCAAGGTGTAGAAAAAATGAATTTGAAATGTTATATAAAATGAATGTTGATAATAGATTTGAATTTTTTTTAGAATTTAATGGTACAATAAATGATAAATAATCAAAGGTTGAGGAATAAAAGGTTCAATTAAAATTAAAATTGAAATGTTTGTAAATTTTATTCAGATGTAAATGAGATGTTTATTTTAATGGAATGAGGTGTATGTTCTTTATGAATGTTTATTTTGTATTATGTTTACTATGTTCGTGTGTAGGAATTGTAAACATGTATTATATATTTTACATGTTAACTTAAAAGTAATGATGCTTATTTTGAGGTTAGGGTTTGGTGAAATAAGGAATGTTTATTTGAATTAAGGTGTATTATTTTTAAGATAAGGAAGCACATATGTACGCACCCCAGTACTTTGCTAAAGGCAATCCAGTATGTAGGCCTATAAGGGGAAACAAATCAGTTGAGGATCTGGTTTGGTATAAGGCCAGTTGTTAATTTTTATTGAATGTTATAGAGTTTGGTGATACTGTGGTGAGTGCCTGTCTGGCCTTACGGTGTTGGGATCTCGAACAGAGAAGACCAGTAGGGTCATTCAGGTACAGCCATAGTCGCCGAACTAGGGGGTAGATTACCCATGATTTGTTAAAGAATTAAGGGGGGGTTGTTGGGCACCATATCCTCGCTGGTCCTCTTAGGTTTTAGCAATGAGAGTTTTTCTGTTTCGGCAGAAAACCTCTCATTGGGGGGGGGGGATTGTAACGGTACAAACAGATGAGGATATGTAATTTAAATCTTTTCATTTTTTATTTCACAAGAGTATATTTTTGGTCACCGACTATAGCTCCGTGACTGGTACGGTGAGGTATAAAAATGCAGACTATCAGTGTGTATGCGATTGTGCGATCATGTCATTCATGCGTATGCGCGCACGTGTCGGCCAACGTTCACACGGAAAAGTCATGTCTGAAAAAATTCCTTCTCGCCTAGTGCGTAGAGAACAAAGGCAGTCGGCATATAACTTCATTACCGCGCAGAGGCGTTAGTGCATGATCCCGCCTAAAATACATTAAAATCATGTAGACCGACCGGCCGAAGATGGGAGAATTGGTGTAAATAAACACGGTTCGACAAACAGGCTCTCAAGCCGAAAAATCCATTAAAGTGGTAACAAGGTGATTAAATTGCAACTACAAATGACGTAAAGTAACTTTCAACTTGTGAAGTATCAAACCAATAAAACGAAATTCAAACCGTGTAAACATCTTTCGGCAGACAAAGTGATCATCAAACAAAATTCGGGATTGTGGCCACCACGAATGGAACACCACAACAGCGACACCACCCTGTGGTGTTCAAGTAACAGTGTAACTTAAACTAATAATTATGAAAATTTTTTATAAAAAAGCGCTAAATCTAAATTAAAGGGGGTAAAAGTGTGAATGAACTGTGTGAGCAAATGCTGGGTTGCCTTAATAGGTAGACGTAGTATAAGTTAAGCTGTTTTTTCAAGATGTGTTTTTCCTTTCAATAGGTTAATCGATAATGTTCTTTATTAAATCATTACAGTATGTGTAAACATAATTATGCTAAAGTATGTAGAGGAGAGGGTGAAGGATATTCTCTGTAAATAGGAGTATAACAAAAACTGTCATATTAAAGTATAATAAAATAGTATTTTATTTTAACTTGCTATATATGTGTTAGCATAATCATTTCAACAACCTAACTTCATTTTCTGTGCTGGTAAATTCGCTATACGAAAAAGCGTTTCCACCACTAGATGATCTGGCCAAATAAAAAATTCAAGGTAAGTGGGAGTTTGTTGTTTAATATTTTGATATAAAAAGTGAAAGGTTACAGGCTTGTGTTATACAAATGATTTTGCTTAACTCTAAATACATTTTTTACTTACATACTACAACATTATTATTTACAATATTATAATAAAATACACAAAATCACTTCACTATTCTATTGGGTAATTAGTATGTCAAAGACACAGTCCAGTCTAGTCCTTTATTATGTCTGTTTGTAAAGTCATTTACTATGTTTGTTTACAAGGCTAATTCCTGTTTTTAATTTATTCATGCATCTGTAAAATACTTATTTTTTATTCATGGTTTATTGTTTTAGTTATTATAATTCTTCTTTATGTAATTATTTTTGGTTGTTCTCATTTGATTACTCATTCTTTATTTCATTCCTCATTCAGTTACATAGTATTTATCTATTATTAGTTTTACTAATATAGATTAGTTTTACTAAAATTTTGATGATTAAATTGAGTTTCCTTTTTTGTATTATTTCGTGATGCTACAATATTATATTTAAAATCATTTAAATATTAATTAAATAAGTTGATGCTTGAATTCTGAAGAAATGACGTAACAGCTAAAATGGTACCCTCATGTCAGGTGGGTGAAGACTACCTCAACCTTCGTGAGGAAGGACTGTACTTTTGGATAAAATGTTTGTAGGTCAAACAGAGAGCTGACCAAAGGGAGCTGCGATCTGATTCCTGTAATGAAATTGGGCTCTCGCTGCGAGTTATCGGCCGAGGGTGAATGATGTCTATAGTGTTATCTAAGTCTTTTCTGTCAGTACTATACTGGTCATTTTTCTTTTTTAAAATCGAGTCTTTGTTTCTTTCTTTCCGTTCGTCTTCTGATTTCCTAAACGACGATTCTGTTCACTCGTATAATTACAAATTTCTTAGCAAAACATTTCTTCCTTAATACGTTTGCGTCTTCTGTTTAACACCCACCATTCTGATCCATGTCATAACGCTACATTCCACAGTAAATAACTAGCCATCAGAGAGGTCAAAATATTTTCCAGGAGGGGCAAACAATTTTCCAGAGGAGAAAAATATTGATATATTTTTTATACATACACACATGCATATATTAGTTTGTAATTCATATATTATAATAGAAATAAATACAAAGATTGTATTAATTTATTAAAACATTTATTGCTTCAAAACATGCATAAAATTAATGGCTTGTAAAAGTTAATGTTTGATCTCCATTAAGTAGTGCTCATTTCCAAAGTTTTAAAATTATGATGTCCGTAATCAAAACATCAGACCCGGTTTTAGTCTGTATGGGGGTACACTGTGGACAAAAATTTTCAACATTCCCTATGGAGCGTTGCTCAGAGTAAAGCTGTGAATCTACAGTGTACGTTTCACAGAAAGCACACGCGGAAAAGAAGGAGCGCTCCCAAGTCTGAGCATCTTGCAGAGGGTTCATTCCCTAAAGACAAAAAGTCTGTTTATGGACCGTTCCTCCGTAAACATGAGCAGTTACACTGGCGAGCGATCCACAGGAAGCAAATCACTGTCCACGCTGGACACCTTTTCGGCTTGCATGCATTGTGTTGGTGTGGGTTTTGGTACTTTCCATTTAAAAAGCGTGCAAACGTAAGAAAATAAAATGGAAACGTAAACATTACATAATTGAGATATGCTTGCCTGCCACGAACGATATATTTTCTCTCATACATGATTTAAATTAAAATGAAAAATATAGAATTTTGTTAAAGTGAAATGAAATGTTTCCATAGAAACTACTTCTTTGTTGTCAATAATGTAGTACACATATAAAACTTATAAAAATTTACTTCCTCCATCATCCACTACCATCTTAATTTATAAAAAAAATTACCCCCTCCCCAATTCAACTACCCTTTTCATTTATAGATATTTCATCTACCTTTCTACATTTGATTATTATGACCTTATTTTCAGGATACTTTATTTATCAAAATTAAGCACTTTACTCTTGTTAAAACGTAAAACATTGCAGGTAAACTACCCCTTTCCCTTAACCGATCTACACTAAAAACAATAGGCCTTGAGTCCTCTACAATTCAGGGCTGTATGCAAAAAATTATTTGATTCTGTTTGAATTTGCAGCTGTTATCGTTTGCCATAGAAAAAATTCTATACACACTTTTCGAAAAATGACTTTTTTTCATGTTTTGATGGTAGTACAATCAGAATCTGTCATTATCTCGAACACGATTTTTTTCGCCATGACCGTACTTCCATTTCCTTATGGAACATGGAAGTAAAAGTGGTCATTTACTTTGTCTATAAAACAATGTAATAAAAAAAGTAGTACATAGTTAGGTCTTATTTTCCAAGCCCCAAGCAATTCACAACTCGAAATAAGGTGTGTTACTAGAACTCAAATTTTAATACAGTTCATTATTCCTAACACATTCACACTCAGCCACAGATCAAGCAATTCTGCTTACTTTGTGACAGGTGTCAGAAGTATAATTTTTGAGAAAATTCCTTACAAAGAAAAATGTATGCAGATTTTACATGTTTGTATACAGTTTAGGCCTGAGGTATGCATAGAAATCTAATAAATGCAGTTTTTCCATGCTTAGTTTTACAAAATAAGTTTTGTATTACATTTTTTTTACAATGTTTTACATTTTTGTATCTGCACCTAACTTTGGCTTTAGTGATTAAGCCTATGGCTAGCTTGAATTAAGGCAATTGGCTGTTTTAATTCCTTCAACTTCTCGTGAGTAAACGCTTTACAAAATACGACTTTTCTTCTCTTCCAAAAGTTGCAATACGACTCGTAAGTGTTTGATAATCTTGAATAGTACATTGTCCATTACTACGATAATCAAGAATAGTACGAAATAATTGTTGAGATTCATTCTGTCGAAATGATGTTATCAGAAAACTATATTTTTGAAAAGCAAGTTAAAAATGTATTTCCTTCAAGTAAGAAGTCACCATGAAGCTTTACCATGAACAACTCATATAATTGGTATCTGTCTTGTGCCTTGGTAATATATATTACCAAGATATTTGTCTTTGTAATATACTTGTGACTTAAAGATAGGTTATCTGGTCTTCAAAAATATTTATTATTTTTTTGTTCATTTGAGAAGGTGACCTGAGGTAAAATGTAATTCACATTTTCATGTCCTTCATTGCAAAGGTCCTGCTTTTTTTGTTTAATAAAACTTTCTAATTCCAAAAGCGACTGTCGTTAGGACCAGGTGCCTCTTGCATCCAGTCCTCTTGTCTTTCTGTTTCAACCAAAACTTCAAACTGTTTAAATTCATCTTCCACTTCTAAATTTTCTATAATATGATTTAAGTCCATTAGTTGTAGTAAATTGGTACTGAAATGAAGTTCATAAACATTTTTTCCAAGAATGATCAGGATTAATATCTTGAACTTTTAAAATAATTTCTTGTCTAAGTAAAAGTTCAGTCCTTAAAAAGAAGTGAAATGTTGGTAAGGTTTGACCTTCGTTTGTTTTGTTTTGTAAAAGGAGCAGTCACTTATTTACAGGGAGGGAGATGCGTAATCACAGTGTGCGCATTTTGCCTTTTAAGCGTTGTGTATTACTGTCCTTACTTAGTGCATTGCTTGTCATTCTATGAGAGTCTTCTTAACGTTGTGTGTTTCTAGTGAGATTTTCAATTTTGTTTGTAATATGTATTTTATTTTGTAACTTATAATGGAGTATGAAAGTGGCCAGAGTGAAGATGACAAAAGCTATGTGCCAGAAGAGGATGAAATGGAATCTAATGATAGTGATTTTTCAGATGCTTGAGAAGACGATATGGGTCCAAAAACAGTAGATGGTTGGCCTTTTGTTACTGATCAATTTTCTGATCATCATGAAACATCTCTAAGGAATGAAGGAATGTTGTAAACAGTTTGATATTCATCCTACTCTTTTGCTTTCTGACGCTAAATCTGCGGTTGACTATTTTGAAATCCTCTTTGAATAAGTTGTCCCTTACTTGTGCCAATGGACTAATGGAAGAGCCAATAAGTATTTTGAGGACAACAGTTATAAGTCTATAAAAGTGTATGGACTAAAATGGCGTTCTGTTCAAAAGGACAAAATATATGTATTTATTTCTCATGGGCATTGTAAACTGCCAGGAATGTTAGACTATTGGTCATCAAGCATGTTCTATAGTGGCCCTAAGGTTTTTAATTGAAAAATTGAATTCAGTAGTAGAGTCACAATAGATTTCTTTCAATCTTGAAATTCTTGCATTTTCAAGTTCCAAATATTTCATAACTAAGTTGCCTACAAGAATCGCTCAGTACTTCGCCCTTTTGTGAGAAGTCTGTCACACTGTCATTGATCCTGGAGAAAATTTTGCTGTCGATGAGTGCCTCATATTATATAAAAGTTGACTTCATTTCTGACGATATAAATAAGGGACAACCCTCCAGAATTGGTCTAAAATTGTTTTGCTTGTGTCAAGAGTGATGAATAGTTTCACAGACACACTTAGAATCTTTCCTTATACATTGTCAAGTGTATATATGACATTTCAGAGTACCCAGACAGTTCTGATCTACCAGTATCTGAGCGCATGGTAATCTTTTTGGCCCAAAATTTGCTCCAGCATGGAAGACATGTTATTGTAGACAACAGGTACTAATCAATGCGTCTAATTGAGTATCTACAGAAATGTAATACTTACATAACATGGGCACAGTGCGTACAAACACAGGGGTGTTCCTCCCCACCTTATCATGAAAGCATTAGACAAAGGGTCGGTATTGTTTGTTAAAAACTAGGGATGGGTCGATACCAGTTTTTCTCGATACTGGATACATGATTTTTTCTCGATACTTCGATACTTGATACCGTCAACATTTCTAGTTTCAATAAATAGATTAAAAATTAAAAATAAAAAGTTGAGAGAACTGTATAATATCAATTAAATTAATTAAGTGTTGTAAGACGACCCTGTATGCCGGTCCTTACAAAAATAAAAAGTAGATGGAAAATTTTATAAAAAATAAAATTTTCAATAAAAAAAATTTTGTTTATGTTTAATCAAGGTCAGTAATTAAGAAATAATACTGTTTTAAATGTTCTGTAAAAATTTTAAGAATTAGGAAGGTATTTATTAACTATTGAGCACTTCTGGAAGATCTGAACCAAGTCTGGAGTTAACTAGATTAACTCCAGTCAGCAGTCGATTGATGATTTTTCTTGCTGGTCCAATATCTCACTGAAAAAATATATTTTCTTCTTCTTGAAGTCTCTTTGCCTTAATAAATAACCTTAAATTAGCCTGTGAAATAATAACAGATAAATACAATTGAAATAAATGGATTTATTAAATAATTTAATAAATAATCGATTTTTTATCGATTGAGAACAATTATCGACTCCGTCTCAGGGAATTATCGATTGTGCATACAGTAGAAAAATTATTATAAGTATTATAAAAAGGACAGGTTCTTTGAGCGATTATATTAATAGTCAGAGAAGGGTAACGAGAAAGTATAACATTAACAATTAAAATAAATTCAATAATTATTATTTAACAGTATTTAAATAATTCTGATATACAATATTTAAGAAAGTTGAAGTCAAACCATATGTAGACTGACGTCACCGGATAAGGTAGGCAGGGCTTCGTAAAATTCAAAGGTGGCCGCTATTAGATCTGGCGAGATTACTGCGATGTCATCGGGTCAAAAAATCACAGCAAAATTACCTTCATGAATGTTTGAAATGTTCCCGCACTGGTGTAATCTGTCTATTAGGTTGTTTGGTGTGTTCTGAAGAAGTGTTCCGTGTATACTGGTGTTAATTATGTTATTTAGTATGTGTTCACTTCTGTGGGTTAAGTTTCTCAAAAAGTGGTTATGATTTGTAGCGTGAATTAGATCAAATATATTGTTTTACTGTTTTAGATCACTCGTATAATGAAGTTAGGTGTTAGTTTTCACTATTGTCGTTAATGTTTTGGTAGATTTAGTTAAAAAAGTGTTTATTTCATATAACTCTCGATTCACTTATATTAATGGCTAACTGTAGAACCATTTTCGACTCGGTTATAAGGAACGTTTTTTCACACAACTATTCAGCTTGATATTCAACAAAAGACTATTTTAACTTGGTCAAAATCTGGCCCAGTTAATCTTTGAAAAAGTATTGTTAACATATTTCGATTACCCATACACATGATACAAAATTACATTATATATGGAATTTATTTATTTTATTCATCACTTTCATGAATTATGAACCTTATCATTGGTTTAATCATCTCATTCCTTTTAAATTGATATATTATAGTCCATATCTGTAGACATTTTGTGGAAATCACCAAAATTCTTTCCTTTTTTGAAATATAGGCTCAAAATTTGATTTCCGCCTTCATACAATTTTTCTTCCATTTTAATTGTTATTAATACTATTATAATACATTTTAATTAGTCATATTTCTCTTCCTTTCCTTAAATACATATAAATTAAACCTTTGAACTGGTTTTTTGTGTTAATCTCTGAATTTGACATTGCTCTTTAAAATTAATTAATTTATATATTTTGAAAATTTACAATCTTTTAAGGTATATTTCCTTATTATCATTTTAACTCATAGGATCATTTCCAGTAGTGGTTAACTGATTTACCTTATCTAAATCTTGCTAGTTTACAGGATTTATAAGTGAATTATACTGGTTTATATGGTTTCTGTGAATTCACCAAATGGCCTAGAGTTTAGAATTTTACATTTCTGTCTTTCTCAAATAAATTTAATCCTACCACTCCTCTGACTTTACATAGTTACTATTACATGAAAATAAAATGGTTTATAACTTATTGTGAGGTGTAGTATTTAATTAACACTACTGTTATATAAAAAAAATAATTATGAACATTATTTAGCCATCAGTACAATTGAACATATTGCTGACATGGTTTGAACATATACTTTTAACTCTTTTTGAATTAACATAGCATACCTACTGAAACATTATTAATGGTATGTATGCTGTTATTTAGCAAACATAATTCATTTTAAACTCATAATATAAATCTTATTTTCTAATAACTCTTACAAATACATTGATTTTATGGCTGTGAACAAACAGTTTATTTAAACATTTTAAACCTATGAATACTAAATTAATGCCAGTCCTTTCTGGTCTAAACCATTATTATTTATGATCCCCTTCATCAGTAAACCTGACCACACATACTCTAGTTATTAGCATTTTTTACAAATGTCTTGTAAATAAAGAGTTACATTAAAATAATAAAATACTGGAAATCTTCCATTTTATTATTTTATTATGCTGTTTATTATTGGATATTAAAGTTGTTATATAGCATATTGATAAGTCATAGTATCACTAACTTTAAGTTTATTGCATTTCCAAAAAACACACAAATTCACTTTCACTGGTGGTTCTGATATTTTGAATCTCACTATCTCAGACCAGACCTTTAGTAATCATGGACTGTTAAGACTTGTTTATTTTCTTATCACACAATAGCTTTAGTTGGTTCACTTCTTATAATACTATACAACACTTTAGTTTTCTAAATAATTACATTTTTATAGGATTTTGGTATGTTATACTTTCCTTTTAATCGTTTTTGTGGGTTTGGGGTTGATGGTAGTTAATAATAATAATAGGTTTTATAACGGTGTTTCTTTCATACTATTTCTTCCTCTCCTCCTGTCTTCTTTCTTGTCTTTCTTCTTATCTTCTGTCTTGTCTTCATTCTTGTCCTTCTTCTGGTCTTCATTCTTGTCTTTCTTCTTATCTTCTTTCTTGTCTTCTTCTAGTCTTCATTCTTCTGGTCTTCTTGTCTTCCTTCTTCATTCTTGGGTAAACCAAGGTACTTGGTGTTATCTCGACTGATGTTTAGTTTGGAGCTTCTAATTTATTTCCTGACACGGACCTTGTTCTTCTCTAAAGGTTTCAGGGTATTGTTTTCTTCCTGATCACAAATTTTATTCTTCCTTCTTCTTATCTTTGGGGTATTTTGGTGTTCACCACTCTTAAACTGATTCTCTTTCTTCTTGATATGGTGTTATTTAATTCGTTTACTGCTCCTAGCTTCCTGGGTAAATTACTGATCTTATAATATGAGTTGCTTTCAATACTTTCTTTGATATTTAAACAGTGGTTTTTATATAATGTAATGAGGATTTTTATTTTATCGTGGTTCATTCCTTTGATTTCATTAAATCTCATTCAATATCATTTTAACATATGTGCTGTAATTAATTTTTATGATTTTATATGACTTAATAAGTAGTGGATTTTCTGTCACGCTACAGTGTACATATTTAATGAGAGAAAATGTAATATCATCAGTATAATTATTTAAATTATTTTTAAGCTTTACATTAAAATTAAAATGAGTTTTTGAAACAGTCCACTTTTACAAGTTTTTGTTCAAAAATACTAGCATTCTCACTCTTTCGGGGTCAAGTCTACTTCTTTTTCTGTCACATATGAGACCTGCTGTGCTAAATAGTCTCAGAAAAAACTGTTGCTGGTGCTATACACAAATATTTTATAGCTAATTTTTTTAGTTTTGAAAATTTTGAATTTGTTTTCCAGTAATCTAATGCACTAGAAAGAGGAGGTGACAAATCGTCTTTGAGATAAGCAGTGATTTCTTCCTGGGAACTGTTAACTGGCAGTGAATTTGACACATCATTATATTCTTGCATAATGTTACTGTACAGATACCACATTCCTGGCAATTTTTCGGGCTTTGAAGTATGTGACATCTAAAATAAAAGAAAAAGTTCGTGAATGATCGATTTTTACAAGTACGTCAGTATTACATGACTATTCCCACATATCTGAAAATCTGGAATAAAAAAATTAAAAATCTTACCTCATCATTTTTGGATGCAGGACATTCCTGTTGGTTAGCAAGGTCCACCAATCGGTCTTTAGCAGAATTGAGAGCACTGGGACTGTGAAAAACTCGTCCTTTTAAGCGGGGGTCCAACAGCGTTGCAATGGAACATATTTCATTGTCTTCAATGGATTTATACCTCACGTTCATTTCATCCAGCAATGATTGTCGAACAATCGCAATTCCCGATCCACTTTGATGGCTTTTCCAGTTCAAAAATAACACTGTTCACAATGGGGATTATTTCGGACACTGACACTGAGGATGAACTTACGGCGAGTGTTGCTTGATCGAAAATATTTAATGTGTCAATCAGTAAATTAATAAGATCCCATTGCGATACTGTAAGATTCACTGGTAAGGAGAGATCAGAGGATGCAAAAACTATGGCCCTCTTTTGCTGTTGAAGTCTTTGTAGCATATGTAGAGTTGAATTCCATCGCGTAGGTTCATCCTGAATCAACCGATGTTGTAGTAGAGAAAGAAGCTTCTGTGCGGCTTTGAGAATCTTGGCGGATTTTGAGGAGTGTTTGAAACTCCCAACTAGTTTCCTGCACGACGAAATGAGACTTTGAATACTTTTTGAAGTGAAAAGTCCATGCTTCAAAACAAGTTGGAATGTATGAGCTAGACACGACAGGTGGGGAATGTTTCCTAACGTCATAGCATTTACAACATTGCAACCGTTATCATGAATCACGGCCATTAATTTATCAATTAAACCCCAAGCTTTTAAAGTTTTCTTTAAAAAATTTGCAATATTTTCACCAGTGTGGCTCACTTCTTCAAATGGTATCACTTCAATGCAAATATGCTTAAGATTATAGTCCAGGTCCACAAAATGAACGGTGACACTTAAATAATCATCGCAGGCTGTTGATGTCCACATATCCGTCGTAACAGCTACGCTATTCGCATTTTGTAGCTCATTTTTTACTCTTCTTTCTACTTCTTCGTACAGTTCTGGAATGATTTGATTAGATATGTGCTTACGAGTAGGCATAGTATATCTAGGTTCAAGGTACTTAATCAACTCCTTAAATCCTTCATCCTCAACAATGCTGAATGGTTGGTTATCTTTGCATACCATTGTTGCAATTTTTCTGGTAATTGTCTTCGACCGACTATTACCTGGTTTAAATACAGATTTATTGTCCATAAATGATTTAAGTGTAGGTTGAGAGAATGATGATGATGATGATGAAGATATCGATGCCGTCGATAATGAGGATGACTGTGAAAGAAGAGTCGCAGGCTCATCTACTGTTACTTCTTCAGGAGTTAAATTTCCACTTCCGCAGAATTTTTTATTAAGAGGTTCTGAAAAAGCAATTTTATGCGCTGATGTGACATGTTTTTTAGGTTACTAGTGTTGTGAGATTTTCCACCACGCGAAAAACTCTTTTTACAAATGTGGCAAATGGCGCGATTATCACAATGAGGGTCTATTTGAAAATAGTTCCACACTTCACTCACATTGAATGAAAAAAAATATATAAATTATAAATATAATATGGTGCCACAAAACACAAAGTCTTCTGTCATGTGGAGGTAGCAACTGACTGCCGGCATGCAAACTTATTTTAAAAACATACCAAAATAGATTGCTTATGATTGAAAGCTCTAATTTGATTTGTCAAAAATTTCTTGTAGGCGGAGTTTCATTTTCCCACAACTCAACATGCAATTAATCATGTACTATTGGACTAGTACATGACTTTAAGAGGAAACCTAGGCTCAGACATCCTGTCTCCAACTTTTATGGTAGGTCGGAAATATTTCTAAAGACGGGACATTTATAGCTTGCAGTGAGGTAATTAGATGCTCGGGTGTATGGTGAATAAGCAGGAATTGAAAGAAGGTTCTTCCTGACCATATCTCCATCTTTATTTCTACTGTTTACGATTCGATCACATATAGGGCAATACAGTGAAACCTCGTTAACACGTTCCTCATTAGTACGTTTTATCGCTTATCACGTCGTAATTTTCAAGGCCAACGGGCGGGCGAGGGTTGCGACATAACAGGTAGCGCAACTTCGCTCGTCAAGCTGGTAAATACTGTACTGCATTTTTCAGTAGTACGTTTTCCCGCTTTTGACGTCCAAAATTTTCAGTCCCTTCAAAAACGTACTAACGAGGTTCCACTAGTCAACATCTTTCTATAAGCAAACTGCTACTGATATTGCAGATTTTTTGTATGAAATTTCTCAAAAATTTCTAATTACAATTTATGTAGAAACATAAGTATCGAAAAAGTATCGAGCGAGTTTTCTGAAGTATCGCTCGATGTCGATACCATGCAAGTATCGAGAGTATCGAAAGTATCGAGGACCCATCCCTATTAAAAACAAAAATATTTTACTTGGTCACTTTGTAGACAAAAAGGATGTTCATGTACTAACAAAATGTGTCTTATCCCTGGAACCGTACACCTATTGTTTAGGATCATTAACCATACACTAAAGCATTGTATACCCCGAATAAAAGTACACTTTAAAAAATTCCAATTTATTTTTTACTAAAAAAAAAACATGCTGAATTACAAGAGTAGACAAGTTTTATTACATAATATCTATTTTTAAAAAGAAATTGCTGTTTTATGTTTCAAATAATCACTCATTATGACAATTCCATTTTTTAAATAAAGTTTTTGTGTTCATTTGTAAAATTAAAGTGCCCATTCTTTATGTTTTTTTTAATTAATATTTCATGAAAGAAGTTTACATTTTACAATGCAGTAAATATGTGCAGGGATTTTTTATAAATTTTGTATAGTTAATCTGTCAACAGGACCTGCAAATGATCTCATTTTTCCAAACAGATTTAAATGAAAATAGTTAACTACCATGTTCCTATAAAGGAATGCATCTCGTTTAGGGGAGGGCCCTTGAGAAATGATTTATTGTGTACTTGTGAGCAGTATTGGGAGGCATGTGTAAAGAAATGTTGTTCTTGATTGTATAGGTTTGTTTGAAAGTAAATCAAGAGAAAATCAGACTTCAGAAGCGCACATCCCTCCATTATTAGGTGTAGCACCTTTAGGGCCTGTGCCGTTACAAAAGGAACACCAGTGCCAGTTTCAAATGATGGAGGGTGCATATTATCATATGCCACATCCATCAGATTCAGAGCGAATCAGACAATACCTGCCTCGCCAACCATGTGTCACACCACCTTATTATAATCAGGTACATTGTATAATTTATTATTGTGAGCAGTTAAATTGAAAAATGAATTTTTGCTGAACAGAAATTTAAATGGAAGCAGTGTTTCCCTTGTTAATGTATGATGTCTCCATATCAGCATATCAATAAACTCCAGTTGTCAATGGCAGACTGCTGAAAAAAGTTGTACGAGGTCTGACACAAAATTAACGAGACTGTTAGCATTACTAAGGAACTACTTATCGTGTTGTATTGCGCATGCACTGTGTTCAACCTTGAACTGTATTCTTACACGGTGACAAGTTACAAGTTGCTCGGTTGACTCAGTCGCAGTGAGAGAGCAGTTGAATACAGTCGTGTTTTTATGCTTCGCCGGAAAATGTCGGATCGATGAGTGATCAGCGCGTTAACATCAGGTTTCTCGTGAAACTTAAAAAGTCGGCAACAGAGACTTACCAGATGTTGTTGGAAGCTTATGGCAATAAATTTTTGTCGCGTGCACGTGTCTTTGAATGGCATAAGAGATTTTTAGAAGGCAGGGACTCCGTGAAAGATGACGACCGTCCAGGCTGACCACGCACATCAACAATCGACGAAAACGTAAAAGTTCGAGACACAATACGAAAAGACCGAAAATTGAGTGTCTGTGCTGTTGCTGAAATGTTGCATATGAACAGAGAAAGTGTTCGACGCATTTTAACAGAAGCATTGAATATGAAGAAGGTGTGTGTAAAAATGGTGCTGGAAGTTTTGTCAGATGAACAGAAGGAAAGGAGAACGGAACTTTGTTGTGACCTTTTGGAACAGATTGGTGGAGAGCCCAGTTTTTTAAAGAGTGTTATTACAGCTGATGAGATGTGGATATTTACGTACGATCCAGAAACAAAGCGGCAATCAATGCATTGGAAAACACCATCTTCCCCAAGAGCAAAAAAAGCATGCATGAGTCATTCAAAGTTCAAGGCAATGCTTATCGTTTTCTTCGATATCCAGGACATCGCTATAGCAGAATGGGTACCCAGTGGTCAAACAGTTAACAAACAATATTATAAACAAGTTTTGGAAAAATTGTGTGTACATGTTAGAAAGAAGCACCCTGAATTGTGGAAGAATGGGTGGATCTTGCACCAGGACAATGCGCCTGCCCACAATGCATTATTAGTCAAACAATTTTTGGCCAGTAAAAACATCATAGTCCTTGAACATCCTCCATATTCCTCTGATTTAGCACCGTGTGATTTTTTCCTATTCCCCAAAATCAAGTCGGCGCTAAAAGGGAGCCATTTTTGAACGGTGGAAGAGCTACAGGCGAAAACGGCAACCTGATGAAAAGCGAAATGCAGAAATGTTTTGAGCAGTGGAAGGAACGTATGCAGAAGTGTGTGGACTCAATGGGGTCCTACTTTGAAGGCGACCACCAGTAATTGTACATATCAGGTAAATAAAAAAAAAGTTGTAGCATCAGTCTCGTTATTTTTGTGTCAGACCTCGTATTTTATTGTATCATAACCGTGGTTAAATAAATGTCATTTTCAAATATAAGTTGTAAATTCTGTCTTTCAAAGACAAATTTTTCTCTTTACAGCCACTCCATATGAATTACTGTGTGGTGTTGCAAAGTAATTTTGTAGGAAAACTGATGTTAGAATATGCTTCAAAAGCATAGTCCCTATAACGCTTGTAACTTTAGTATGCAAGTGCTACTGGAAAACAGAAATTACTGTACTTTGCTTTGTTGAGAGAAAGTTAAATTAACAAATGAAAAATCAGAAATAAGAGTTTTTAAGGAATTACTTAGTTTTAAGAAATATTTGAAAAGTTATAATATATTATTAAATCAGTAATTTTTTTAAACAAACATATATTGTATCATTTTCTGTTGTGAAATAGGAAGTAATAAATTATTATTAAAAATTATAAACTACAACAGTTGTAAGTTACTTAGTTCAGACACTTTTCTTGACATAATAATAAATAAATATTAATATGATATTTATTATAAAATTAAGAACAATAAATTTTATGATAAAACTATCTACAGTAATTTTGTCTTTAGGTAACATCAAAGTATGTCACAGTTTTAAGTTGTTTAGCTTTTACATAAAAAATGATACACTGTGAAAAGTACGAAGCAATATTTGATATCATCAGTATTTGATATATTTGGTTTCATACATTACACACTTTTTTCATGAATTGATCAGATTATTTATGAAATACTTTACCAACAATTTGTCTTAAATTTTAATGATTATTTTGGGTTTCTAACCGGGTCTAAGCAGTATACAGAATTTGATGAACTTTTCTTTCTTCATAGCACAAAAAAATTGATTGTGCACACAAATGGAGTGAACAAAAAAATTTGCACATTTATAGATTAAAATCATATTTAAATATTTTTTGTTTTATCATCGTCTGCAAAAATGTGTGTGTGTGGTGCCTGTAGGATGTTTGAAATATTTATAGTATTAAAAGTTATGCCTTGTAAAAATTGTTTTTAATTTTGTTTCAAACATAAATTCTCATATTAATAACAAATAAGATTGGGTTTATTAAGTTTCTTTAAGAAGGACAGTACACAGACGTAAATAACTGATTTAATTACAAAAATTGATATATTTAACTATTTCACTTCTGTTACTACAAATGAACTACCATACACCACAGTGCTGAGAAAAGTTGGTGTTTACACCGATGTATTTTACCACTAGACATTCTAAATTATTTTTAATTGATTTTTAATATTTGTGTTCACCCAATCCTTATAATCAGTCCTTATAAACAAGATGTGTTTGTGCCTGAGTTAAACAGGTTGTTTTAGCAGCCTTTCATCCCACGAAACTTCAGAAACCAGATTTGTCTATTTCATGTAAACTATCACTCGATTCATACTCATCACCAGTATCTTCATCTGAAGAACTGTCACTTGGAAGCACATCATCATCTGATTGGTAAATAATATTCAAAATTTCTTTTTCAGAAAGGAAAATACAGTCGGATGTGTTCAAAACTTTCAAGCCTAGACCCAAATAAATCCTAAAATTACTATATGTACACAGAAAACTGCAACGAATAAATGTACTAAAAACTTAACACATATTAAAAATAAAAAAAGCTGCAACAACAATAAAGTGAAGCGCCAGACTATAGGTTATGCATGCGCAAAGAGATAGTGAATAGAAATAGTATCAATATGAGTTGATTTAGAAACTGAAACAGATGTTCAACCTAGTACGAATAGGAAATAACAGTACAGCACAAATCATATACATTATGTTCATACAATAACAGCTACAATAGTACTAATTTCAAATGAAATATACCTGACTACAGCAATAATGGAGTGATTCACTAACATTGAGTATATCTGATTGTGACAGTGGAAGGATTAAAAATAATTATATATTTAAACAATCTGATTTAAATAATACCATCGTGGCATTCAGTAAACCTAAGAATGGTGTAGGATACAGATTATCGTGTAACATAGCCATTAGGGTCAGAGTGAAAAATACCTGTTGAACTAGGAATGCCTTGCTTCCCTTTATCTAATTTAATATTGTAGGTGTTTAATTAAAATTAAAATAGCTGCCAAGTACAAACCGTTTAAACCTGTAATTAGTTTTAAAATATCAGTTAATTATTGTGTGTGTGTGTGCGCGCGCGCGCGTGCGTGTGCATATATTTCTTTTTGGGGGGGGATAATTTATAACACATATTTAACAAATTTTGTATTAATTGGTTCATTTTGTAGAGCTGCTGAAAAAAAGGTAGAAATAATCGTAAAAGGATCCAAAACAAATTGCTTACCAGAAATTATGTATCTTCATCTATGTATATGTAATTATTTAGTCTTAGTTATCAGTAAGATTTAAAGCTGGTGAATGGAAAATGTACAATTGGGTAAGACGAAAACCCTTAATCACTGCTCATTACTGTGACAGAAGTAATATTTCATCAAAGAGATGAAAGATGAAAAGAACTATGTTGATAAAGAAGTAGTGATACAATTATCCAAAATTATAGGTAAATAATCACTACCACACATCACTTTTTACCTGGGATTACTAATATCTTTAAATGTATAGAAAGACTTTTAAGAAGTAATTTACCTTCTTTCCATATTATTCCCCATGATAAAGTATGTTTTTGTCATTTTTTTTTCAAAAATTTGTAGTACTTGAAAAAATCTGAATGATCTGAAATCCACTGTCAATCAAGTATAATAATTAAAAATATATTTTAACAGGTTCCATTGGCGCATTCAGACACACTAGAATTTTTTCAAAGGTTGTCGACGGAAACGCTCTTCTTCATTTTCTATTACATGGAAGGGAGTAAGGCCCAGTACCTTGCAGCTAAAGCACTAAAGAAACAAAGTTGGAGGTTTCACACAAAATATATGATGTGGTTCCAACGCCATGAGGAGCCTAAACTCATCAACGAAGAGTATGAACAGGTAATATATATAACAAATTTTTAAAAATAATAATTAGGCTACAGACATAAGGACAATTGAGCATGAAAGAAAACTGACTTTTTGTAAAGAGTGTTTTATCCTATAAGAAAAAATGTGTTTTCCAATAAAGGACTCTTCTTATTATAACATTTTATTTGTCATCTGTTCTAGTCATTTAGTAGTAATGCTTTTATGTTTGTATAGTGACGGTAATTTGCAGTATGTATCTGTTGTTCTCCCCAACTTGAAGGCTGTTAGGTAATACAACAGTGACGTTTTAACCTGTCAGTCAGTCAGTGTGTGTCTTCAACTCTTAGCTTACCCATTCCCAAACCATGCATTGCATTTCCTTCTTTTCTGAGTGGAATTAACAGTTTCTGCTCAGATTAATTCTGGATCCTAATTGTTTATAGGACTTGTGTACATTTCAGAAGCTGTTTCAAGCTTTTTAATATAAATGACTGGTATACTTTGCAACACTCAATTGAAATTCATATGAAGCTCATACTACTGAAACCAGATATGCTCAGTTCCATTTTAAACAGTGCTATTTATTTATGTCTATTATGTATTTCCTGTCTCAGGTAGTGCAATATTGAGAGGTTTTTGATTTTTATTGAACAACAAAGTGAGTTCTCAGTTTTAAGATCAATATTATACTACGCAACTGGTTGCAAAGCTACATGAAACTAGTTGCAGAATAGTAAAAAAAATTGCTGCAATTGCTGTACATTCAGTTTGCAGAGGAAGCATATCATCTATTCTATTATTATAAAGAGTAATGGTTTGTTGCTTTATTATGTGAGCTACCCTTGGAAACCACTGATTCCATTTTGTAAATTCTTTCACCACCATGTTCCTTGAAGTTTGAGGATGGTTTTAGATATAAATTTGACCTGATAACTTCAATAATTTTCAAGAACAAACCATAAAAAACGGTTCCGTGTAATGAAATTTCTTTGTTCATTTGATTGTATTGAAATTTTTGGCATGCGACAAACTTTTGTTTGTAAGTGAGTGAATGGTGTGAGTGAATTAAATTTATAGAAAATTCAAAATGTTATTTTGGTTTGTGTTTTAATAAAGTCCTCCTGTTCTTTTTGAGATACTGGTGGTTTTGTAAAAAATTTGGTTGGTTGGTTGGCAGTTGGCAGTACTAGTATTTAAACATTGCCTTCAGTATCTCAAACTTTTGCTCTGAATGCTTCGTTCATGTGTTGCATTCCATTGGTAATGTGCACTTACACGGCCCCATAGACCTCCAGGCCCGCCTATTCAAATATGACGTCATCGGGCACAGTGACACCGATACGTGCTACACACTGCAGATCAGCATACAGCGTAAAGATTTAATTTTAAAATCATTCTTTCTACTTGAACTTCTGAAAGTGAAACTTATACAATAAATATCAAACTAAATAATTTAAACAACTATTATATTGATGTTTATTAGCTTCACTTATTTCATGTTTTGATACACGAAAACGTGTTTTTCAAATTACGTATGTGTTCAACAATGCAACTTCATTATCTTTCCGCATTAACTTAATAACTGTGTTGTTTCTAACAACGAAAACAAAGAAAATTTATGAGAGAGAACTATAATATGAAAATAACTAAAAATAATTATTTAGTCTTTATAAATAACCTACATAACACAGAAAACATACTTTTTCATTCAACACACGCTTCATGAACATGTTCTGATTAAATTTTCAAAGTTGATTCATTCTACATATCACATGTTTAAAAATAACAAATTCATATAAATTATTATTATTACGCAGTGTTATCAAAGATCTTATGCTCAGAGTTAACGTCACTAAGACATGCAAGTGCATATAGTATAATATAATAATGAAGAAACGCGTACCTAAAAAGTTATATATTTTGTTATTATTTTCCGTTGTACAGAGAGAGAGAGAGAGAGAGAGAGAGAGACCTTGATGTTCCTCTCAGTAAATAAATATTATACTGTAAACAACAATAAAGAAATTTCTGCAAGTAAATATACATATTACAAATAATTAAACATTTAAGATATATTATGTAATGTGACATAATGGGAGCCCCAAATAACTAACAATATGACCCAAAAAAATGAAATCAAATATATAAATAAACAAGAAAAAACTAAGTAAATAAATTTGTAAAAAATGTAAAAAGAAGTGCAATACAGTCAGGTGGTATAAAAAGTGAATAATTATAAGAAAGTAAAAAGCATTGTCAATCATTAATTAAACAGAGAGGACTGTATAAATTAATGATCCTTCCAATTACCCAAAGTGAAAGAAAAAACGAGCACTAGGCAAACTGTATGCCAGTGCAAAACAAACAATTGTATAAAAACAATATTTATCAATTGGAATTTAACAGTGTTAACTCCTATTAGTTATTTTGCCAGTGTCAACTACTATTAGTTAAGGCCAGAAACAGTATTGACAATAAAGTATGTTAAAAGGTCTCACCTTAGAATGAGATATCACTGAAGGCCTAAACAGTAGTTCATTGTGTTTGTTCTAATATAAAGGCCTTATGTTTATCATTATTAATAAGCCATGTTGTTAATTGTAATAAGCCTGTAGACAAAACAGGAATTTTGTGTTACCACTATATAATACCTCTAAAGGGCCCATACAGACAATACTATAATAATCAGCTAATAAAGTTTGATAGAATTAATGGGATGGGACTGTGGTACACTAAATAGTTTGGGTTACTGTTTGTTAATTAATAAATACATAATTAATAATTAATTAATTAATCTGGGCCATGAAGGCAACATTGTAAGTTAGTATATTAAGATATTTTGTTGTAATTTATAGATAGTGTTAAGGTATTTTAAAATGTCAAAGCTCATGTAACAAATTATAAACAATTATGATCAGGCAAGGGTTCAAAACAAACATCCAGTTAATTATTTATGTCAGTCAGAACATGATAATGAAGTAAAATTTAAGGGTGTTGTTTTTTAATATTTGACGAGATGAATATACATCGATTAATGTTTTAACCTTAATCATATTGGATCTGATGATGACACCATTGGTGTCAAAACTCGAGTAATCCCGTATAGGATTCTGAGAAACGTTGACAGAAGGTAATTAACCTATTTTATAGTCTTAACCATTTCTGGAGGCAAATAAAATGTTTAAATTTTAAAATTTATGGGCTAGGCCAAACATGTAATATAAAATAAGGTAATGTCAGAAATGGTTAAGTTAGCAAATCAGTGTAAGAAAATGATGAGAAGGGACCAAAATTTAGGTGATAAACATAATTCTTGGGATGTTTATAACACATATTAAATTAGTTTAATAAATGAAAATCTTATATAATAAATGTTAGGGCATTGTAATGGTCCATAATTAGAACTTTATAAAGATGTAAAAACACCTATTATAAGGCCAACTTATATCAATTGAGGCATCAAAGTGCATATCTTTTTATTAGGAACAACACTATATAACTTAATTTTAACATAATCAAAAGTTAACAAGGGAGTATTTTTTGACTTAAGATGTAAGAATATTATGTTCAGTACTAAGTGCCGCATGACCCAGGGTTCATGGGAATTAACCAATAGCAAGCCAGATATTGCTGGTCAGGACCGTTGACATAGACGAGAAAGTTGAATTAGTCGATTGTTAGATCCAAGAGAGAACAGATCAGCTCTGTGAAGCTAAGAAGCCTGAAGTATAATAAAGAATCAGATCTAAGTTAGAAGAAGAGACAAAATCGTAATTAAAGGAAATATAAAACGTAACCAAAATTGCAGATCATATAAACTAACTACAACCAGAAGACGGAAGAATAAATAAGAAAACAAAATATTAAAAACTGAGAGTGGGAAGAATACGTCTGCATCAAGGAAAGTAACTATATTCTACAAATCACAATTATCTCTACACAACACTCAGATTAACTTCACAGACACTATTAAAACCACCACCAGTGATAACTAAAAAGACTACTAAAAATAAATACAGTGAAAAAACAATATAAACATTTTATTTTAACGAAACTTGGGGAGTACATATGGTGTACGCAACAGCTGACTGATAGATGGCCATTTTGTCTTGGCAGCCATTGGCATTGCTGGCGGAATCATTCGTCGTTCCAAGTTAAACAAAACATAATTGTTAATTTTTATTATTAGTGAGTAAGATTTTGTTTTTAGATAATTGTAATGTGTTGTACTCTCTTTAAGCATTTCTGACCTTCCTAACAGCCTCATAGAACCCGAGCCCTGAGAAAAAATTTTGTATTATAAATAATTGAACCTTTTGAAAAAATCAAATTTCACCCTAGAGTCGATACGAATATTGTTGAGGTCGACCCATGACCAACTTATTGAACCCTGAATAAATTGACGGATAATAAAGACCATTAATTACAGTCAAAGGAGTTGTTATTTGAGAATTAAGAATAGATTAAGGGATTTTTTTACAGGAAATAGTGGAGAGTGGGAGAATAGAGAATACGCAGGTAAACCAAGCTTCGTAAACAACGAGAAGGACAACTAACCTATAAGGGACCTGTTTACGTCAGAATCGATCGCCAGTGTAGTAAAAACTGCAGAAAATATTGAAATAAATCTCGTAATAGGATCAACTGCCGTTGATTTTACACAACTCTACATAATAATAATAATAACAACTGAACATAGACAATTTAAAAATAAAAGGGAGCCGAGCATAAATATAATAAATACATCAAATAAATTAAATAAAAGATCTTTATTATTAAAATGGGTGAACTCAATAAACTCTAAACTATAAATTCTCTCATCTCTTTTCGTATAAAAACACGGCAGATTACAATATTTATATGTATAAAATAAATGTATTTAAATTACAACTATAAAATATAAATTTATAATTATACACACGTACAACACAAGTCATGTAGAGACATATAATCAGTCGTGTGACATATAAATGACTTGTGTGACTCATTTAAATGACATATATTACATAAGATGTTAACCTTGGATAATTTAATATTAATTTGATTTATTAATTTTATTTACTTTGAATTTTGATAAAACTAACATTACCACTCTAATAAACTATGTTGTGCACCCAACTTTCTTTTCTTTCTGCATTATCAGTAAGCACACGCGCGCGCGCGTGTGTCATATACATTTACACTAATCGACTAATTGTATAAGGGCTTTCTGTATAAACAGGGTGCCAGTCATGAACTGAGCCCTTAATTGCCCCCCCCCCCTTTTTAACAAAATTCCAAAACAAAAACCATCTTTTCTGTTCATGACAGGGAATACTAGCCTGCTCTTATGCACAACCAAATACCAGTATCACTTTTGAGGTAATCCTAGTACACCATATTCCATTGATGTGGACTCGAAAATTACACTTCAGATCTGATGATGAAGATGGATGTTTGTTGAAGATGGTTTATCCACTTAGCCTTGTTTCATTGTGTCCTCTCCAAAATCTTAAAATATATTTATGAGGTTTCTCATATCCTATTTTATGGGGTGTCAGGTGTCAGACCAGGACATGCTTCCCAAATCACATAATTCCATGTAAATGTAAGACTAATTGCTGAAAAAAGATAATACATAGGCTACCTTTTAAAGATAACAGCACTGCCAGAGTTACCCATTTTCAAGGAAAACTACAGCAAAGGACAGAAAATTAATTTAAATTAATACCTCCTTGAGAATGGGAAAGATTCTTGGATTTCGTTGTCCATGACGTGTCCGTTACTTAACTAAATATCACTATAATATTGACGACTCGGAACACAAAGTTTTTTATAAGTAAAAACGTAAAGTTTTACCTTACAGCCTAAACCGGCTTTCACCTATAGAAGGCTTCATCAGAGGCTGTCGTTAGTAGCGCTGCTCGTCTTGTTGTTGGCGACGAGAAAGTGTTTCGAAAGATTGAAGCTGTGTGTGTGTGGTGAGATGTGTTCGAATAATGCGTGCGATTTGAATTGTGTCTGTTCGTTTAGGATGTCGTTTTTATTTGTTTTTGTGTGTTTGTATATTTCTAATTGTTCTAGAGTGTCTAGTTTTCGGCCTTTTGTGTGTACGTGTAGTATGTTCATGTTATTGTCGATGTTTTTATATGTGTGGTTTGCTTCAATGAGGTGGTTTGCGAACTACAGAATCTACCTTCGCAAACCACCTCATTGAAGCAAACCACACATATAAAAACATCGACAATAACATGAACATACTACACGTACACACAAAAGGCCGAAAACTAGACACTCTAGAACAATTAGAAATATACAAACACACAAAAACAAATAAAAACGACATCCTAAACGAACAGACACAATTCAAATCGCACGCATTATTTGAACACATCTCACCACACACACACAGCTTCAATCTTTCGAAACACTTTCTCGTCGCCAACAACAAGACGAGCAGCGCTACTAACGACAGCCTCTGATGAAGCCTTCTACAGGTGAAAGCCGGTTTAGGCTGTAAGGTAAAACTTTACGTTTTTACTTATAAAAAACTTTGTGTTCCGAGTCGTCAATATTATAGTGATATTTAATGGGAAAGATAACACAGTGATCTAGTAATAATGACCCAACAATAACATTAACAAAATAGTAATAATATGGACATGTACAAAATAATAATATTAGTAATGAATATGAACAAAATAATAAGTCTATTGCCTGTCTAATCATTATTTTCCTTGGGTACAACTGAAAACATGCAACTTCCTTTTTCTAGAAGAACAAGGCTTTTCAGAATCATTTTTTTGTTTGCAAGAATTATTTAACAAAATATTTACAACACTCTGTACAATCATTTTAGTAGTTTTCTCTGCCTTATGATCATTTGAGTCACAATCATTTAAGCATATTTCTTCATTTTCTAATGCATTGAGTGTTATGGATGTGGCACAATGTTTTTGATTGTTGACCTGTAAAAATGTTTCCTCATGTTCAAAGCAAAGCTTAGACACAGTTACAAATGTATACAATACAATTTCAGTCACTTTAGGGGAAGGGATCATGAGTTGTCCCCTGTCTAGGTTAACAGTGAATTTCACAGCCTCATTTTGACTACTAATGTCCTCTTTTTCAACTGTCAAATTATGTCTACATTCTTCACAGTTAAGTTTTTTAAGAACTGAATAAACTGCATAGCCTCCAGTGTATACAATTACGGGAAGTTTGTCAAGGTCATTGGAGTTAATAACTATTGGTAAATTAAACCCAAAATTAAAGTTTTCATCCATATTTTCGAAGCCTGTGTTAACATTAAAATCTGTAACACTTATTACACCACTTTTTGTCTTTTGTCTTCAATTAGGTTTTGAAATATGGCTGGATTTTTTTTTTTTTTTTTTTTTTTTTTTTTTTTTTTTTTTAAACGTAACGTGAAACTGTCCACCAGCTAACACTGTCTATACAAACTAAATCTGTTTTCCAGTTGGTCAGTTTGAAATTTTCGAGGCCAATATAATAAAGACCAAGTTCTGCTTGGTGGTAGGAAACAATTATTTCTATAATTGCGTACGTTGTGGGTTTCTTTTGTCAATGCACCTGTGTCACCATTCATGTTTTTCCACCTGTCCACCCAATCAAGAAACTGGTTCAAAAATAACAATTTAACATCACTCTCACAATTAGTAAGAGGATATTTGTAAACATCATGCAGTTGGATCTCTTTATTGGGGGTTTTAACATTCATAATTCTCCACCATGTATGAATGATATTAATAAAAGCAGCAGTTCCTGTAAAATTTGGAATACCATTTTCCGAACCAAGTTCTAGAAGAGCTTGAGGAACATATTCATTGAAAATGTTTAGAACCAAATTAACACTCTGCCTTTCTAACTTGGAAGGAGAATGAGATTTTAGGCTCAGCATATAACCAAACTTCAAAAGACCGTTGCTTTCACAATACAGTATTTTTTTAACGATAAGAGAGAAGCAGTTTGAAAATCCTTGGCACTGTCAAATGTAAAATTAGGAAAATTTGGAAAATACATAGCCTTTTCAATGTTTTTTTTATTCAGCCAGTTATTTCGGATACTTTTTAAAAGGTGTACAGGATCAATTACATAGAATAAAGGTCTAGATTTGTTGGTGGGATGTGGATACTGCTTTCCGATTAATTGCATTGTTATCAGTAATGATACTTATAACACAAAAACCTAGTTTTTCAAGAGTAACAATTATTTTCTTCATAAAATTATATAGGTCAATATAAGTAATTGATTTAACTGGTAAAATATGTACAACGTCTTTATAGGAAGATGTTATGCTGCTAATCATAAACACGTGAGCAGTAGTAGCCATGTTCATACTATCATAGGCCATTCCTGTTATACTATTACCTACATAATCACAAAATGGTTTTACATAGCTAAATTTCATCGACCATCAGATTTACCCGTTTGTTGCTCTCTTGCAAGTGACCTGCTTTGTAATGAATGTATTTCAAAAAGTTAATATCATTCTGTTCTCTTAGATTAAAATTATATGATGAACATACTCAATGAACTGTTGTTGGCTATGGCAGCACAGTATTGCCACTGGCACAAATAAATAAACCGATAAGCATGGGGGGAGATAGTGTGTAAAAGAGGTGTGTATTTGGTAGGTCATAAAAGGATAATCATTGAATCATTGTTTTGAACAGAGAATGACTTGAGAATACCTTGCCTACCATTTCTTCACCAGATGAATTTTTTTTTTTTTAGTAAACTATTATTAATGCAGTTAAACTTCAAAAAGTTTTAATTTTCTACTGTTTGGCAAACCAGTGGTTCTCTGTTTTTCCTGAATGTTGGTCTACCCAATGTGTATGTATGATTTCAAACTTTTATTTGTACAATCTAGTTGGTGTTATTATGCATATTTTGTTATTACAGGTTCACAGATCATATTTTTGTTATAGATTTGAACTCCATTTAACAAAATTACAAACAAATGCATATATGTTTGTATCATTATAAAATAGTTTTATTTATGGGTACTATAAATAAAAAAGTAGTTACAGTAAAGTGGTTGATTATAGTCACATTAAACAGTTTTATGTCAATTACATTTAGAACATTTTTCTCTAAAGGTGCTTAGAAGGATTATATTAACCTGTGTACAATTTTCTACTTAATATTTCAACACACGGATTACTGATAATTAAAGATTTAAAATGCACCAATTAACTGAATAAACATTCACCACTGGAATTGGTTAAACCATTAATATGTGTAATATTTATTAATCTATTATGTCCAGCATCTTTGTAAAACACATTGGACAAAATTGCTAATATACAGAGTAAAATTCATATATAATTTTTTCAATTTTATAAGATCTCAATTCATTGTTAGTGGTAATTATGCAAATTATTAAAATTTAAGATGCTTAAACTGGAAACAGATGCAGTTACTCAGTGCAACCTTTAAAACCAATAGAAATCTATAAGTCTAGTATTAATAAATTAACCTAGCCTTACACAAGCTGATCTTTTCCCAATTCGTAATTGTTTTAAGTGAAAACAATTATACCTAACTATACACAACCTAACCTTCTACCAAATACAAAAATCGAAAATAAATTATATTACATTTAACTAACAAATCATTATGTAAAGTATGTAATCCTTTACTCAAGGGTGTAACTATTATAGGTTACAATTATTTTAGTATGCCTGAGTATTATGTAGTAGAGTTACCTTGGTATTAGCCTACTTTACAATGTGTAAATGTAATTTAACATACACGTAACTTGTTTTTATATTTTGAAAATGTACTTAATTTTTAATTTCAAATATCCAAGTAGTATAATAATAGAAAAAAATATTCATTGTTGCCTGCGCTTTTAATTGTATTAAAACGTAAATAATGTAAACTTAATTAATTACATACCAGGCTATGTAATGTAGGCACAAAATCACGTTTGATTGCTCTTATCCATTTCTGCAGAATATCTGGATCTTTAGGAAAACTAAAAACTGTAACTTTTGGCCCATTCCTATAATTTCCTTTGCAATTAGGCACAGAACAGCAAAACGGCATACTTAACCTTAAATAGAACTTTAGAAAATTAAAATGACCACAAAAACCAAATTTAACGTTACACTAACTGGAAAATTACAAGAAAATAACACTATTTCTTTGAAACAGTTGTTATAACCACCACACCACAATAAATATGTGAAAACTTCCAATATTTAATGTTAACAATTATGCATTCACTAAACACACTACCAACACATGTAACTATGCACTCTGACGTCACTGTTTGGCGGGAACGAGAATCCGAAGGCCTGAGAATCTAGCCAGCCGTAGCACTTACCATTGAACTCTTCCTATAAAACTTTCTGCAGTTAGGATGAGCAGTGAAGCTTTCGGATACTGCTAGTCAGTTTATACTTTGGTGTAGATTGTTAGTTTAAGAATGAATTCAGTTATTTCAATATAATCAGGAATTCAGTTCTTAGTGTAGTAGTGGTACAGTAACTGCAATCATGTCATTAAGTTATGCATAGCTGCTTCTGTTTGCTTAAAATGAGACAAAGTAGAGTGCCACGAAAATTCTATCTCCATCCAATGTTATCCACAAGAAAGGATAAATATAACTGTACTACATATTATTTGTTGAACTTTATGTGTGGACAGGAACAAGGTTTTTAATTATTTTCACATGATCAGATCTGTTTTGATGAACTGCTCACAGGGGCGGACCGTGAGTTTGTGGGGCCCTGGGCTAATACTACTAAGGGGCCTGTCTAAATTGTCAACTAACTGCCAATAAAAAAACCGTTTTAGATAATGATGTACTAGGTACACAGTATAGAAAAAAAGGACAATATATATAATAAATTATTAGATTTATTTAATATGACTTGGACACATAAACAGCATTGTAAGATATTATTGCAAAAGAAATCAACAGGTTTCGTGCAATCATCTATAGATCTATAAAAATGAATGTTTGTTTCTTTCTTTGTATGCGTTCCTATACCATTCATCCTATTGTGATGAAACTTCGGTGAGTTGTTGTGCGCATGCCCGCGAAGGTTTATGAATTTTTTTCAATGGGGCCCTTTGGGGGGTTCTTGGGGTCTTCCACATCTCCTCCTAAACCACTGGACCGATTTCAACCAAACTTGGCACAAATATTTTATGCAACGGGAGAACCAACATAGGGTAGGTGTTTTTTCGATGGGCTCCTTTGGGGGGTCCTTTGGGGTCTTCCACATCTTCTCCTAAACCACTGGACCGATTTCAACCAAACTTGGCACAAATATTTTACGCAAAGGGAGAACCAACATAGGATAGGTGTTTTTTTTCGACGGGGTCCTTAGGGGTCTTCCACATCTCCTCCTAAACCACTGGACCGATTTCAACCAAACTTGGCACAAATATTTTACGCAACGGGAGAACCAACATAGGATATGTGTTTTTTCGATATGATCCTTCGGGGGTCCTTTGGGGTCTTTCACATCTCCTCCTAAACCACTGGACCGATTTCAACCAAACTTGGCACAAATATTTTACGCAAAGGGAGAACCAACATAGGATAGGTGTTTTTTCAATGGGGTTCTTTTGGGGGTTCTTTGGGGTCTTCCACATCTCCTCCTAAACCACTGGACCGATTTCAACCAAACTTGGCACAAATATTTTACGCAAAGGGAGAACCAACATAGGATATGTGTTTTTTCGATATGATACTTCGGGGGGTCCTTTGGGGTCTTCCACATCTCCTCCTAAACCACTGGACCGATTTCAACCAAACTTGGCACAAATATTTTACGCAAAGGGAGAACCAACATAGGATATGTGTTTTTTCGATGGGGTTCTTTTGGGGGTTCTTTGGGGTCTTCCACATCTCCTCCTAAACCACTGGACCGATTTCAACCAAACTTGGCACAAATATTTTACGCAAAGGGAGAACCAACATAGGACAGGTGTTTTTTTCGATACGATCCTCTGGGGGGTCCTTTGGAGTCTTAAAAAACTAACTTATTAGATCTGGTTACTATGGCAACCCAGTGGAATAGATTCTGTTCTAAATATATTATCGCATTAAATTGAAGACCACGCGAACGAAGTCTTTATATATTATATATATACAAACACTTTCTTTCTTTGGGTGGCATTGCAACGCATGCCGGGTACTCGCTAGTGTTATATAAATTATAAAGCAACCTTTCTGCATTTTTGTGCCGCAAATTCTTTTATTTGCTCATCACATTGTAACTCCTTAGTTAAATCAAAATTAATGGAAAGAACTGATAAATGATTTAGTCGATCGTTCGACATTGTTGTCCTGTATTTGTTTTCTATATACGACATCCTGGAGAAAGAGCGCTCCGCTTCACAGCTAGTCATTGGCAACGTTAAAAAAATTTTCAAGATAGTATAGCAATTTGGGAAAACATCAACAAGTTGCTTTTCATAAATTAGCATAAAAATTTCACTGCAAGAGGTGTAAGACTCTTATTAAGTAAGGTGCTTAGACTGTATTAAGTAAGATTTTAACTGAATGCACTCATTCACTAAATGTTCGTCTACGTCATCTGAATAATAATCAACAATATTACGTACACTTTCCAGATCGATGTTTTCCATATTTTTGTCTTGCAAATCCATTAAAAATTTGAATTTCTTGCTATATGTCTTATAGACTTGGCTTCTTCTATTTAAATCCATGATCAGCTTATCCAATGCAACGTTTAGCGTGTCTCTTTTAAATTTTTCTGCGCCGTATACTGAGACTTTGTCTGTAGATTTATCTGAAAATTTTAAAGTAATGCGTCTCTTGTTTATGTCACTGTATTCTGTTCTCACACTAGTACTTAACTTTTTAGCTTTCTCTTCGTATTCCTTTAGTTTTTGATCTGATTGGTGCCGTATATTACTTACAAACTCTTTTAATGATATAATTAACTTATTGCCTTCACAAATATCTAAACCAGGGCTCTGTAATTTTTTGCTAACTAAATTGAATCTCTCTCAAATTTCTTCCCAAAAAATTATTAAAATTGCAGTATCGAGCTTCGTCAGTTTATTAAATAAATTTTCTGCCTCTTTTCGAAAATCAACATTCTCATCCTCATTTTCACTAAAACTTTTGAAAATTTTCAAAATGTCATCATAATTATTTTTTAAAGCTTTAACTGCATCATAGTGACAAGACCATCTGGTCTGGCTCAAACTTTTTAAAGTAAATTTTAGTTTTGTTTCACGTTGGAACAGTTCCCACCTGTGGGTCGAAGCGGAAAAGAAAGCGTATACTTTTTGCACAACTCCAAAAAAGTTCACAATTTTAGTTGCAACCTTAACAGATTCTTCACCAACTAGGTTAAGGGAATGCGCAGCACACGGCACATAATCTGCGGATTTATTTTTTTGTTTTAGTAGTGCTTGTAGACCATTGTATTGACCCGCCATATTAGCAGCGTTGTCATAACACTGCCCCCTACAATTATCCAGTAGTAGTCCATTTCTTTCTAAAAACTCTTGTAGAATATTAAATAAATGTAAGCCAGTATGACTACTAATTTTAATGAACGATACGAACCTTTCATACACTTTTCCCCGAAAACAGTATCGTAATACAATAGCAAGTTGATCATTGTGAGACAGATCTGGGGTAGAATCCATCACAATTGAATAGTACTTTGTGTCATCGTTATTTATTTGAGTTATAATTTGCTTAATTACCTGTTTGCCCATAATCTCAATGATTTCTTCATATACTGTTTTTGATAAATACGATATTATCGGTTTTGGTCGCAGTTCTCTTTGTTCGATATGTTCACGGATGAATGGGTCGAATTCTGCCAATAGCTCCAAAGCACCCATAAAATTACCATTATGTGGAGAACCAAATACTTCCTCAGAACCTCTGAATGCTAAGCCCCTTACACTCAAAAATTTGACTACTGCAATAACCCGTTTTAGGACATTGTGATAATATTCTGTTTCTTTCCTTAGTTGCTCCTGAAGCTGCTTGTCTAAAACAGACTTATTTTCTCTTCGTGTCAACCATACTAACATTGAATTCTTATGTTCATCAGAATTTTCGTGATTTTCTAAACAAGTTCCTATGTGTTTCCAATCAGAAAATCCGGTTGTGTATTGAGAAGGGGTTTTAGAAAAAAGTTTGCAAGGCAAACAAAATACACTACCGACACTGGTTGAATAACATAACCAAGACCTTTCCAGTAATTGGCCATTTTTCATTTTCTTAACAAAATACCTATTTGAAAATGATCTGTTTTGTTCTTTGTATTTCTTTATTGAAGCTGAATATATATTTTTCGGATCTTTATTTTGGAAGTCAGTTATTTCATGTGAGAGGATGTCTTGAATAAACTCATTATTAAGCAATACTGGCCACAGGCCCACGTCAACATATTTCTCAAACTTGAAGCCTATATTTGTTAAATTTCTTTCCGCCTCGGTATGACTGTCCTCGTGCTGAACAACAATATCGTTCTCAGAGGGATCAGAGGGTTGCTGGTAGGCAAGCTCTTGCACATTTTCATCACTGGTATTTTTTTCTTGGTATTGCGATTTTCCTTCGGTTAGATTCTCTTCGGATAAGGTCTCTTCCTTTTCACTTGTCAACGGATATGTAGCTATTACATTCTCGTTTTTATCTTCTAATTTAAAAAAAGTTTCAATTTTTGCACATTTATTTCTTTCTTTTTCTCGATCTGATTGTAATTTTCGTTTTTGAGCTCCACTTTTATATTTTCTAGTAGACATGTTGTAAAACAAGATTTTGATATTTTTCTGAAAATAAACAAAGAACTTGATATTTTTCTGAACATAAACATAACAATAGAGATATCGTTGTAATATTATCCCTGTCTTAACATTTTGATACTTTGTAATGAGTGCAGCGATTCACAAAATTTCATTAAAAATTGATTAGAGTTCATTTATTATTGAAAAATAAGGTAAAAACAACAAGTAACAGTTTTTAAAAAAACTTAAAGCTGACTGCGATAAGCAATAAATTTATTAAAGTGTAAAATAGTTTATAAGTGAAAAGTAAACGATTTTGATAAATTATATATTTTGTGATCGCTACTTAAACCCCTTGATTTTGATATCCTACTCGACAGGTTTGGAATAAAAAATAATTTTCAAGACGCCTTGTTTGACGATAAAATACCCTATCAACGCCCAATATTTTTAAATATTTTATAAATATTTTTTGAGAATATTTTGAAAATATTTCTAAGAAATATTTTTTCCATCTTTTTTCGCGGACATTATAATATTGAAAAAATATTTATAAAATATTTTGAAATATTAAAGAAATATTGCACATATTTTTTAGTAATATTTTAAAAATATTTCGGTGCTGATAAGGGAACATAATTTTGACTTTTATAGTTTTAATATAAAATAATATTTTTAATATCAGTGAAAAAAAAATATATTTTGTAGTTTTAAGAACATGAAATTCTAATCGCAAGAAAAATACAAAAAAATGAGTAGTATTTTGAAAATTCTAATTCAAAACTTCAAAAGATTCCGTCAAGAAATGGAATCCGTATTTGAATTAATAATTTAATCTGATGAGTTATTCCAATTATTGAAAGTTATTGTACCTACTTACAGTATAATTAAATAATTATATTGCTTAGTAATAAATAATGGTAATACGTACTTACCAAAAACAGGAAATTTTATATAAGATCACTGGATTTGCTGATTACTTTCAATTATAACTAAAATAAGAGAAAGGTCCGATCTTTATAACCTTTAAGTTTCAACTTATTAGTAAACTAAACACTAAACACAGTACACTATAAACAATAACACTTAGTTTGTCACTTTGACGACGAGTAGAGAAGTGCGAAAAAAAATTTGTTACCCGCCAACAATTAATGCATGAAGCCTGTTCGACTGCAAATGAGTGCGTTTGCGAGAAAATACACCGAAAACAAGCGGCGGGAGTCCCCCGCTATTAAGACACGAGGATATACAACCAAAATAAGCCACGGGGAATCCCCCGTTCCGTTCGATAGGCGCGCACACGGCTTAATTGATCTCTGTGTTGCCAACCTTATGATAGATTTTTTTAATTCACAATATTGTCCGATGTCTTCTGTTGGGGCTGGGGGCCCTTTATATCCACAGGGCCCTGGGCTGAAGCCCAATAAGCCTTTATATAGATCCGCCCCTGACTGCTCAGTTACATAAGTCAAGACTTAACTTGCATAGATACTAAATTGACAAGAGTATTCTGTCCATTTTACTTCCATATTCCTTAAGGAAATGGAAGTATGGTGATGGCAAAAAAATCGTGTTCGAGATTATTGCAGATTCTGATTGTACTACACTCAAAACATGAAAAAAGTCGTTTTTCGAAAAGTGTGTGTGTGTGTGTGTGTGTGTGTGTGTGTGTGTGTGTGTGTGTGTGTGTGTGTGTGTGTGTGTGTGTGTAGATTTTTTTCTATGGCAAACGATAACAGCCGCAAATTCAAACAGAATCAAATAATTTTTTGCATACAGCCCTGATTTGTAGAGTACTCACGACCTATTGTTTTTGGTGAAGATCGGTTGAGGGAAAGGGGTAGTTTACCTGCAACGGTTTTTTTTTATCAAGGGTAATTTTTGTTTTTTGGCAAACGATAACAGCTGCAAATTCAAACAGAATTAAATAATGTTTCGCATACAGCCCTGATTTGTAGAGTTCTCAAGACCTATTGATTTTGGTGGAGATCGGTTAAGGGAAAGGGGTAGTTTACCTGCAACGTTTTATGTTTTAACAAGGGTATTTTCTATGGCAAATGATAACAGCCGCAAATTCAAACAGAATCAAAAGATTTATTTTCATACAGCCCTAAATTGTAGAGTTCTCAAGACCTATTGTTTTTGGTGATGATCGGTTAAGGGAAAGGGGTAGTTTACCTGCAACGTTTTTTTAACAAGGGTATTTTCTATGGCAAACAATAACAGCCGCAAATTCAAACAGAATCAAATAATTTTTTGCATACGTCCCTGAATTGTAGAGATCTCAAGGACTTTTGATTTTGGTGAAGTTCGGTTAAGGGGAAGGGGTAGTTTACCTGCAACCTTTTACGTTTTAACAACAGTAAAGTACTTGAAAATTCATTTAAACTTTTTCAAGCAATGGTAATTGTTAAAAATAAAATAATTTTGTTGCCAGGCAATAAAATTATAATTTTTTCATTTTAATGTAAATTATGTATGAGTTAATATACATGTATAAAATACTATATCGTTCGTGGCAGGCAAGCATATCTCAGTTATGTAATGTTTACGTTTCCATTTTATTATTATGACTACCGCAATAAAAAGGCAGGGAAGACACACACACACAAAATTCGCGTTATTTCTGGCCTCGCTCATGTTTATTTTCTTACATTTGCATGCTTTTTAAATGGTAAGTGCCGAAACCCATACCAACATAACGCGTGCAAGCCGAAAAAGTGTCCAGCGTGGATAGTGATTTGCTTCCTGTGGATCGCTGGGCAGTGTAACTGCACGTGTTTACAGAGGAACGATTCATAGACAGACTTTTCATCTTTAGGGAATGAACCCTCTGCAAGATGCTGAGGGTCCATGAGTGACTTCGGAGCGCTCCTTCTTTTTCGCGTGTTTGTTCTGTGAAACATACACTGTAGATTCGCAGCTTGATAGGAACGCTGCAACTAGGAACACTGTAGCAACGCTCAATAGGAAATGTTGAAAATTTTTGTCCACGGTGTACCCTCATACACACTAAACCTGCTCTGATGTTTTAATTACGGACATCATAATATTAAAACTTTGGAAACTTGAGCACTACTTAATGGACCCGATCAAACATTAACTTATACAAGCCATTAATTTTATGCAATTTTTTATATATATTGTACAACGTTATCGGCAACAAAGAAGTAGTTTTTGTTAAAATTCCTTCCCGGGATATTTGGCCATAGTCCAATGTTTTCTACAAAACTACAAAACCAGACGTTTCGGCAATGCCATCGACTTCCATCATCAGTGAAAATCGAGTGCGATAACGTGAGGTGGTATACGTTAGTGACCACAGTACTGTGGTTAAGGCTGAAGCAGTAAGTAGAAAGAAGTAGTTTCTATAGTAATATTTCATTTCGAAAATGATTTTAAATATAAATCTTAGAACATGGAAGTCATGTATGGTTCTCCATACCAATATTTTGGCAAACGATAACAGCCGCAAATTCAAACAGAATCAAATAATATTTTGCATACAGCCCTGAATTATGGAGTTCTCAAGACCTATTGTTTTTGGTGAAGATCGGTTAAGGGAAAGGGGTAGTTTACCTGCAACGTTTTATGTTTTGACAAGGGTATTTTCTATGGCAAACGATAACAACCGCAAATTCAAACAGAATCAAATAATTTTTCCATACACCCCTAAATTGTAGAGTTCTCAAGACCTATTGTTTTTGGTGAAGATCGGTTAAGGGAAAGGGGTAGTTTACCTGCAACGTTTTATGTTTTAACAAGTATTTTCTATGGCAAACGATAACAGCCGCAAATTCAAACAGAATCAAATAATTTTTTGCATGCAACTCCGAATTGTAGAGTTTTCAAGACCTATTGTTTTTGGTGAAGATCGGTTTAGGAAAAGGGGTAGTTTACCAGCAACGTTTTACGTTTTAACAAGGGTATTTTTTTCTATGACGAACGATAACTGCCGCATATTCAAACAATCAAATAATTTTTTGCATACATCACTGAATTGTAGAGAACTCCAAGGCCTTTTGATTTTGGTGAAGATCAGTTAAGGGGAAGGGGTAGTTTACCTGCAACCTTTTACGTTTTAACAAGAGTAAAGTACTTGAAAATTCATTTAAACTTTTTCAAGCAATGGTAATTGTTAAAAATAAAATAATTTTGTTGCCAGGCAATAAAATTATAATTTTTTCATTTTAATGTAAATCATGTATGAGAGAAAATATATCGTTCGTGGCAGGCAAGCATATTTCAGTTATGTAATGTTTACGTTTCCATTTTATTATTATGACTACCGCAATAAAAAGGCAGGGAAGACACACACACACAAAATTCGCGTTATTTCTGGCCTCATTCATGTTTATTTTCTTACATTTGCACGCTTTTTAAATGGAAAGTGCCGAAACCCATACCAACATAACGCGTGCAAGCCGAAAAAGTGTCCAGCGTGGATAGCGATTTGCTTCCTGTGGATCGCTGGGCAGTGTAACTGCACGTGTTTACAGAGGAACGATTCATAGACAGACTTTTCGTCTTTAGGGAATGAACCCTCTGCAAGATGCTGAGGGTCCATGAGTGACTTCGGAGCGCTCCTTCTTTTCCGCGTGTTTGTTCTGTGAAACGTACACTGTAGATTCGCAGCTTTACTCTAAGCAACGCTCAATAGGAAATGTTGAAAATTTTTGTCCACGGTGTACCCTCATACACACTAAACCTGCTCTGATGTTTTAATTACGGACATCATAATATTAAAACTTTGGAAACTTGAGCACTACTTAATGGAGATCAATCATTAACTTATACAAGCCATTAATTTTATGCATATTTTTTATATATATGTGTACAACGTTATCGGCAACAAAGAAGTAGTTTTTGTTAAAATTCCTTCCCGGGATATTTGGCCGTAGTCCAATGTTTTCTACAAAACCAGACGTTTCGGCAATGCCATCGACTTCCATCATCAGTGAAAATCGAGTGCGATAACGTGAGGTGGTATACGTTAGTGACCACAGTACTGTGGTTAAGGCTGAAGCAGTAAGTAGAAAGAAGTAGTTTCTATGGTAATATTTCATTTTGAAAATGATTTCAAATATAAATCTTAGAATTTGGAAGTCATGTATGGTTCTCCATACCATTTTTTTTCTCTCACAACAGTATTAATTTTCTGTTCAAATCCTTCGTATTATTCGCCATTTGTTGCACGTCTTCCTCCATGACAACAACCACAAACCAGCACAAATGACCAAACACTAGCATGCAGTCTTCACAGTAGGTCTGAGCCGTCCACAGAATGGACGTGCAGGCGAGTTGCAGGGAGTCAGTTGCATAGTGTAATAGGCTACATTTGAATCAATGCCCCACATCAAGCGTGTGAAACTAATAGTTGCAGGAGCAGTTGCATGCCTTGGAACGATTGCAGACCGTACAACCGATTGCAGTAAGTGTAATAGGTCTCATTTAAACCACTGTCCCCACAACATTTTCTACAATCAGTTGCATAGTGTGTTGCCTAACTAGACCTTTTGGCATTTGTCTGTCTGTTTGTTTGGGGTATGTTGTATGATAACTTTTAAACGCATCAATGGAGTTTTGTAAAATTTGGGCATGCGTGTCTATACTTTTATCGTACAGAACCTTGTTTTTTTTTGACATTGATCCCTCAAAAATTGGGAATGGGAGCTAAAAATGTGAGGGGGTCAAAATTATGAAGAAAATCACTAAGTCCACATGGGATATCAAATTAAAGGGAATTTTAACCATAATATGAATATAGTTTCTATTTTTGAAAATTCAAAATTTGTGGAGATTAGAGCCCAAATAAAGGGTGAAATTTTTGATAAATCTGCAGAAATTCCTGAGAAATATCAAATTAATGTGAACTTAAACCACAATGTGAATATAGGGCGCATTTTTGAAAATTTCAAAATTTTTGGGTGTCGGGGCCCAAAAAGTGGGTGATAAAATCACAAACATTTGTGAAAGGTATCAATTAAAGGAATTTCCCCAAATTCCAAATTTTGGGACACAACAGTCCAAAGAAGAGATCAACGGTTTGAAAAAATTGTGAAAATCCAGCAGGATGTCAGACTAATAGTAATTGTCATCCAACTCCAAATGTTTTGAATTTTTATGTTATGTGCTCTATAATTGTTACAGTACTAAATAAACAGTAGAGGAATCACAATTTTATAATTTTTCCCATAATTGAAAGATTATGTAATAATAAATGTACTTCAATAATAAGTTCTGCAGCTTAGGGAGCTCACTAGTATTATTTTTAGCTAAAAGTATCTGTCTTAATTTTTGGTTTCATCATATCATCTTTCTGATTTCATTTACTTATATAATCGGGTAAATTCTTATTACAATTCTCTACTAAAATGCTCTTTTTTCACCAAAAACTCATATAATAAGAATGTTTTAACATTATTAAGAGTGCTGGTTTGTTTAAAATCATGTATAATTGAACGAACGAAGCAAGTTTTCAGTTTTAACTAGACCGTTTATCTGTCTGTTTGTTTGGGGTGTTCCTCACAATACTCAAAACCAATTTTTATAAAACTTGGCGTGCATGTCTATACTTTTATCCTACAGAACTATTGTTTTGATCCCACAAAAAATAGGTAGGCAAGAGACAAAAATGTGAAGAGTCAACATTATGAAAAAATCACGAAAGCCCATATGGGGTATCAGATTAAAGAGAATTTTAACTAACATCTGAGTGTAAAGTTTAGTTTTGAAAATTTCCAAATTTTGGAAACCCATGGCCCAAAAAAAAATGTATAAATAATGTGAAAAAATCCAGCAGGATGCCAGACTAAAAGGAATTGTATGTAACCCATATCCAAATGTTTTGAATTTTTAGTGTTTGTTGTATGATTGTGTGCTCTGCAATTGTTATATTACTAAAGAAATAGTAATCGGAATTTTTAAACTTTTTCTATAATTGAAAAATTACCAAATATCGAAATTTATTGTTCATGATAACTAATGAACTTTGTTGAAAATATTGAGCAAGTTCTGCAGCCCAGGGAGCATACTAGTTATATTATTTTCAAGAATGAATAGTCTGCTCTCTGTTCAGGACTCAAATGAGAATTGGTGAGATCGGGAAATACTTTTGTAGCACAGTAGAACTTGGCTAATCGAACGTACATAATTCAAATTCATGGCTAATTCGAACTTTTACCGTGGTCCCTTGAATATCCTATGTAAAACCATGCAAAAACATCGTCTGTAATTCGAACTTTTTTTGGTTAATTCAAAATAAAAATTTTGCTCAAACTACAAAAAGTCGCCTGCAGTATGGGCTAGAGCATGTAACAATAGAGACACGACTGGAAACAGACAAACAGGCATTGCCCTTTGTGAACAGACGCTTGTCCTTTGTGTCAAATTTGTGGAATTGGTGCCAGTATGTCACGATGACACATGACTGGCTCGTGTAACGGTACCATCCGCCATTGTCCCTTGTTCCACGCCTCGTCAGTCAGCCACCCTCACTGTTGCTTTCAGTTCAGTCTGCCTGCATTCGTGGAAGGGTTAAGTCTTTTTGAGTTTCTACTGTGCGAGCTGTGTCCTGTAGTGAGAGACCGTTCCTTTCTTTATACAGTACTGTATATACAGACTGGTGTGTTTTAGTGACGCTTATTGTGCAGTTTTATTGTGTTGTGTGTTCATCATGGCCCTTTCAAAACCAACACGGATCCAATACAAATCATTGACATTTGCCGAAAAAGTTGCCGTTATTCGGGAAGTGGAAAATGGACAAAAAAATAAATCTGAAATTGCTAAGGAATTCGAAATACCGCCAAATACACTGTCAACGTATCTAAAAAATAAAGAGAAGATTTTGAATAGTGTGTGTAAAGCCATCGACAAAAATAGGAAAAGAGCGCGAGGACCAGAAATCCTGACGTGGATGAATGTGTAGTGAAGTGGTTTAAGCAAACAAGGGACAAAAAAATTCCAGTCAGTGGGGCCCCTCGTCAGAGCCAAAGCTGAGGAATTCACATTTAGCTTAGGGAAAAATGTTTTTAAGGCCAGCACTGGTTGGCTCGATGGTTTTAAAGAAAGGAGTGGCATGTCTTTCAAAACTGTTTGTGGGCAAAGTGGATCTGTTGACGTTGAAGCTGCAAATTCATGGAAAGACGATTTGTTGCAAATGATTTATGATAGAGACGCTAAAGACATTTTTAACATAGACAAGACGGACTTATTATTCAAATACACCCCTGACAGAACACTTGCTTTTAAAGGAGAAAGTTGTAGTGGCGGCAAACACAACTAGGAGCGTATAACACTTTTAGTCGGAGCAAACATGGATGGCTCGGAAAAACTGCCTTTGCTAATGATAGGGAAGTCAGCCAACCCACGTTGTTTCAAAAATGTAAAAACGAAACCAGTTGAATATGAATCAAACAATAAAGCTTGGATGACAGGTGAAATTTTTGAAAGATGGCTTTTGAAAATCAACAGGAAATTTCGGAATCAAACCAGAAGAATCGTCTTGTTTATTGACAACTGTACAGCGCACAACACTATTCCTGTGATGGAAAATGTAAAGGTTGTGTTTTTCCCCCCAAACATGACTTCAGTAGTTCAACCTATGGACCAAGGTGTAATAAAAAATTTTAAGCATTTTTACAGACGGCTTGTGGTCCAAAACATTCTGTCAGGTGCTTATTTAGATGAGCACGAAAATATCAAGATTAACATCCTTCAAGTTGCCCGCATGTGCAACAGTGCTTGGGACCAAGTTACGCAAAAAACAATTGCTAATTGCTTTCGTAAAGGTGGTTTCTGCCACATTGAAGGTGAAGAGGAAAATAAAGCTGCTAGAGAAGTCGTACCCACTGCGGATAACTGGGATGATGTTGGACATGACGCAGGCATTCGTTACGAAGAGTTTGTAAACATGGATGAAGACTTGCCGGTGTGCGGTGAACAGACAGATGCGGAGATCGTGGCTGATGTTATTAACAAAAGAAATGATGGTGCATCTTCAGATGAAGAAGGGGACCAGCTAGAACTTCCAGAGTTACCGATTCCAACGGCTTCACAGGCATCAGATTACATTCAAGACTTGAGACGGTTTGTTGAAGGACAGCAGAACGCAAGTGACGCTATTTTCCAACCACTTAATAAACTTGAAGAGTTTACTACAACTCAGTGTATTAACTGCAAAATACAATCAAAAGTTTCTAGCTTTTTTAAAAAACTGTAAATGCTATATTTTGTACTGAAACGTTTTTTACGTTTGTAATACATATGTATAAGGAAATTGTTTAATAAAATAACATATTGCTTTACTGAATTTCGGTTTTTGATTTGATTTTTCTACCCTTATTAAAACTTTCCTATTCGAATTTTTGGATAATTCAAAATTTTTACTGGTCCCTTCAGCTTCGAATTAGCCAAGTTCTACTGTAGTAAAAACAATCTTTTGAGACAAAGTATAATTTTTCTAGTCATAGAGGAATAAAGAAACCTGCAAGAAACTTTTTTGTGTTAAAGTAGACTAATACATTAAGTGAGTGAATTGTTCAGAATGAGTAGTTTGTTTATCAGACTCAGTGTTTTATCTTTTTTGGTTTTCTAATTTGAAACTAGTTCAAAGGAACGTTTCCAGAACCGGAAGGCAGCTTGCCACTAGGGCAACACTGAGGTTGGGCCCATGCCCGTTTTATGCCTAGAGGTCCGATTTCTCGAGGCGTAAAACGGGCGTGGACCCAACCTCAGTGTACTAATTGTTGAACATTTTATTACAAAAAATGTTCATACTGCTACATGAAGCATGCCATTTTTTCTGTCTTTTACATTATTGTTACTGGAATTAAATTGTGTTGAAATTTAATATATACCTTAAAAGTAAATCTTGTTTCTGTAATTGAGGAAACAGTAATTTGAACAAGGCTTTATTTTAAACATCAGTATTTAAGGAACATAAGGTATTTTAAACTGGCATTGGTCAGTTATGGCAAAACAACGTTTTTACATGCTCTTACCCAATCAATTGCATTCCACACTTTCACTTGGCTACATCTGACTGAATCCATGGCAATTAGTAGAAACGTTCCTTTTCCATACTTTGATGTGGTTTCAATTCTCTAAGTACTTCCTTTGTACGAGTAACCAGTTTCTTCCAATAATTTAGGTTAGATTATATTGGTTCCTCCTGGTTTAGGTTGGTGTCCTTTTGTTTGGTTCTCTGTTTACAAGCAAGCTGGAGACTTATGAAGTTAGTGTACAGTGGAAAAGTAGTTGTATGTTGTTGTGAATGAGATGTCCTAGCAACTGTTAAGTTACGTAGCCAGTAATGACCTAACAAAATGTGTTAATGTTGGTATAGGTTATTAAAAGGTTTGGTGTGTGGTGGATCTACATGTGATATCCTCTTAGCTGCGAGCAGAGAGAGCAGGAACAGCTTGTTAAAGGGCCAAGGGTTGCAATCTAATACTTCAGTGTCTGTGACACGTGAGTGATGTGTTTAGTAACCTGCAAATTGATATCCGGCCAAATGCTGTTGTTTTGATGCGTATGTAGGGCGAGCAAAGCAAGTGCAGATGTGTGCTATATATGGGTCAGTATGTAGAGTATAAATATTCAAGAATATGCGCAGAGAAAGTTGGTTCTCCACAACAGTAAATAAATATTGGAAACAGCCTTATGCATTACCATTCCAGGCATTAACTTTCATCTCTTCACACCCTTTCAATAGACACAGTCTCTGTCTAGCTGACAGAATGATGTTTTCAGTTGCATTTGACTAGGTTCAAATTTTCATCTCAGTTGCAATTGACCAGGTTTTGCATCATAGAGGCACAACTGTCTATGATCTTTTTAAACCTGTTTTAAAGAAGATCATTTTTTAGTTAACTGAATAGTGTATACTGCCTTCATTATTAACAGACTTTTCTTCTAAGCTGTAATAGACTATGTTTGGGACTGTATAGTTTTCTTACCATGTTCAGTGAAGGCAGAAGCATGTGTTTTAATTAGATTAACGTTCAGAGTATATACAAATAGAGAAAAACATTTTATTATATGCAAACATTACATTCCTATCTATATTCCTACATTCCACATTTTACACATTCCTATCTACATTCCACATAATCACCCCCCATATACAGAGACTAGTTACATTGTTGCACTAGCTGCTGCAGTCTTTGATTAAAAAATGCTGCTGCCAAAATACGCAGCTGATTAATGAAATCTACATTGGTTCCGAAGTGCTCAGTAGCCAGCCAGACTTTTTATCTTAGTGTCACAGTAACACTCTTGTCCAGACTTGATCTAGCAGAGTAACAGTCTTGAATTGGCTGCTGATAGGACATGCGTACAATTATCCATGAATCTTGTTGTGGATGTCCCCAAAATGTGAGCCTTTCACAAGGACACAGATTGTGCTGTATACAACACTCTGGCATGTGATGCTAGCGAAGGTTCGACCACCTAATACTGTCACATCAGTGACACTGTGCCTAATACTACTTGTTGAACTGATGGCAATAGGTTGGGACAGTTGCCATCCACACCAGACCATTTGGAATCTGGCCTCGCATGATCTCTGGTCCCGCCTGCGGTTGATCAGTTTTGCTTCCCCCCCCTTACTTTTGATTAACTTAACTGACAGTATCATTGATGCTGTCTAGCAATTCGTAATTCAGTCCCAAATGAAACCAGCAGATGGTGGAACTTCTCAGCGAATACCACCACATACCTTACAAGTGGCTGAAGAAATGGTGACAGGCTCAGGATTTTCGTCAGTCACTACTCAAATAAAAATTGGGAAACGTTTGTATATAACAATGTAATACTTGCTGTTACTGCACACGTACTGTGTTGCTGTGGCAACCACTTTGTGTATATCAACTAATTAGAGGTTAGTTTTACAATGGCCCTCATATTATGTGTGTCTGTTTGTAATGAGTAGAGGTTCTTTTTCACAAAATCACAGTGGCAGTTTCTTATTATGGCCACATGGTCGCGAGCCCCCCTTGACAGAGAACATAAAAAAAAATTAAATCACATTACCATAGTTAACTGTCTGTCCTTTGTCTCTTGTTTATTTTAAAGATAAAAGATGAGCAATGTTTTTTTAGCATTGATTTATATTAGAATGAAAGTATTTGTCTGTCTTGCGCATAGTAGGTAGCGTGAACCAAATAGACAAGGCCGCGAAGACACTTGCGGACTGGTTGCCATGACTACGTGACGTGTCGTGTGTCGTCATAGCGAATATCATCATTTAATAAACCATGTGTTTGGTTTATTACTTCCCACCGGCCTGTTACCAGTTTTTAACAGTGGTGTCAGTGTGCCGTTCATTGATCGTCAGTTTACTTTTATCATACGTGTTTAACACAGACCAGTGAAAGGAAAGCCCAAAATAGGACATTTACTCGGCGTTTCTCAAGAGACATGTATAAACGAAATAATTGGATATGTGGGTGTGAAGTTTCGAATTTGTTGTACTGTTTTCCGTGTGTATTATTTTTCAACCCTGCTGGAATAGAAACGGATGCAAATTGGCCCAGAAAGGGTATATCATTTTATCTTCCTACTAAAATAAAAAAACATGAATCATCTCAAAGCCATATTAATGCATGCAGACAAATGGCTTTACTAGGTGAAGTAAATATTTTGACACAGCTTAATTCAGGTTATTGGACACATGTTCTTGAACATAATGAACAGGTTACCATTATATTTTTGAAACGTATTACTTGTTGCGTAAAATTTTGCAGTGCCTTTGAGTTGGCACTTAGAGGTCACCGCAAGAATGAAGAATTGGTAAATCGTGTAGTATTTAGAGAATTAGTTGATTTTTCTGCAGAACTTGATGTTGTGTTGCGAGAACATCTGCAGAATGCTACAGTGTTTAAGGACACTTCTAAGTGTATACAGAACGAAATTTTAGATAGCATGTTGGCTGTGTGCAAAAAAGAAATGTATAATCAAATTAAAAATTCCGATTTCTTGGCTATTCAGTATCACGAAACTACAGATGTTACGAATTGGTGCCAGATGGTACTAATATTTAGATATGTTTTTGATGGAACTGTTCGTAAGAGCTTTTGGTGCTTTAGAAGAGTCAAGGATAAATCAGCAGAAGGGATACAAAAATTTATAGAAGAAGAAATTGATCCTATAATTATGGAAAACCACAAAAGTTAATCGCTCAAACATACGATGGGGCAAATGTAATGAGTGGTGCTACAGGTGGTGTTCAAAGTTATATTAAGAAGAAATATCCTTACGCTCATTACATACATTGTTATGACAAAGAGGAGAAGAAAAGAAGATAATTTACCAAGAAGTGTGTTTGCCAAAGAAGTGTGTGATGTAATGTAATTATTTTACAGATGAAAGACAGATTCTCATATCATGGCCATCTGCAGGCAGCTCAGTTGTTTAATTCAGAATCAATACCAAAATATTTAAAAGAATTTCCAGTGGGCATTTTGGATACAGTGTGTTCTTCATTTCTAGACCAGACTCGTTTAAAAACAGAATTAGAAGTTATTTACTCACGACTGGACTTGAGTCAAATAATTGGAGCCACAAACTTCCTTACATTACTGCTGCAACATAATCTTACTGATATTTTCCCGGAAACTGTTAAAATACTAAAAACAATTTTAACAACGCCAATGACAACTGCAGAATCAGACCGTTGTTTTTCAACTCTTAAAAGAGTCAAAACATTTTTGCAAAATACTATGGGTAATGATCGTTTAAATGCTTTGGCAATGATGTTTATAAATAAAAATTTAGTGCAAGATATTGACAGTTTCGATGACAAAGTGTTGGAAAAGTTCATATCTATGAAAAATAGAAGAGCGGAATTTACTTTTAAGAAATAATTGGCTTCATTCAATCCACTTTTCATTTCAAGTAAGATTTTACATTGTTAAAATGTTTTATGATTGCGCCCCTCCGGCTGAAAAGTCACCAGCCGCCACTGCAAAATCATAAACGTTTTATACCTACCTTTATCAAATTAGTTTGAGTAGGGATATAATGTACCCAAATATGTTGAAGTAGAGAATACTATTAATGTTGTGTGCATTTCAAAGTTCTTACATAATTTTTTTCAGCCTAGGTCTTATAGCGTATTGAGAAATCCAAACCCATATGTGCATTGTATTTCACTATCTCACCCATTTTCTCATTCAAGTCTTGATCAAAAAATAGGAAATAATATATGTTATAGTTACAATTATAGATATCATCATTAACTTCAAGGACTAGGCTTTATTAGATGTTCTGGTTCCACAACCCACCTCTTCCTGGGACAGCCAGATGATATATACTGGACAGGAGAAACGAAGTTGCTGCAATCTGTTAAGGGTTGCACCAGACGAGATCATTTAGGAACAGTGTTGTTTGGGAGGAACTCTGCTTTTCTTTCTGAGTTGAGCGAGTTTTTATGTATGTTATAAATCATAAATAATGGCATGATCATATGTGAAGAACGAGTTATAATTATATTACAGGAGTTTTGTTGAATAAAAAGCAGTTTATTAAAAACCTGTAACAGCTGTTCATTAGCTTACATAAATAAATGAAATTAGAAAGATGACATGACAAAACTGGAAATTACAGACAGTTACTGTTAACTAAAAACAATACAAAACAGATATTAAAATACTAGGACTGGAAGTATACAATAAACAACATTGTTTAATGTGGAAATTAATTATATCTGGTATTCAGTAGTTAGAATTTTGTTATGAATTTGTATGGAGTGTTGCAGTGTGCATCTTGGTCAGTACTATGAAACCTAGAAAGAAACAGCTTCTGAAGACAATTAAGATCTATACTAAAGAACCAAAGCAAAAAGAAACATATTTGAACCCAAACAAAAATGAAGAAGATGAATAAATAGCTTCTTCTTAAATAGTGAATTGTTGCGTGCTGTGATATGAAAACTGTGCAGACACCTGGCCACTAAACTGGTATGGCTGAAAGACTGGTTAAGCTTATTTTTTCATTTTGTACCTTATGATAAAGGTTTTACCTCTTTATGGTAAAATTTAATAAGCTATCTCAGAAATCACAAAATAACACTGGAACTGAATTTCTATAACCAGCTTAGATTGATGACAAATCTTAATGTAGTATAACTCAACACAAAGGAGGTTGCTTTCCAAGGTCTTGGTGAAACACCAGTACCTTGGAAAGATGTGACTTCCATTTATGTATTACAAAAGATTAGGAGCTTTGGGAACAGCCCTTGTAGGGAACATAACACAACAGACATTTATATATTTTTCAAAAACAAGTGTTGTTTAATGCAATTACAAAAAAAAATTTAGCAGAAAATAAATAGAAGAAAGATGTTTTTCAGATGGTTCAGTTAGTTTTAAAATGAAAAAACTTTTTTCAAACTTTTTGGCATTACAGAACAAATTTTTGGTATAAATACTGTAAATAGAAATAACTTGAAAAAGAATAGAAGTAAGTGTTAATATAATTTGTTGGCATGATAACAAGTGATAGTTGGAAATAATAATTAAATTGAGAGAAACGATGAGATTTGAATATACCATACTTCTTTTTATCTGTAATTGTATAAGTTTGTTTTGTGTGTTGTATCGGTATCATACAAGATCAAGACTGGAGTTAATTTCTCCAGGAAAGTTCTTAATGTAAACAAAATATTAAGTAAAGAAATTTCTGTATGGTTTAGAAAGTAATTCAACCATCTAATTAGCTGATACAGTAAAACCTCTCTGGTCCGACTCTCCGGTTGGTCCGACCGCAGCTCAGGCAGCAACTTGTTGATGACTCACCAGCTTGTTTACATACTTGTCAGTTGTTTTGCTGCCTCAGTGAGCCGGCATCTAGTGTCTAGTGCGTGCTAATTACTCGTCCTGTATAAATTGGTGTACGTAGTAACTGGTGACAGTTTTAGTTTTTACAAATATTTTTTTATACTTTTAATACTGTGTGTGCATACTGTTGTAGTATTTGCATTATGTCAGGAGCAAAACGTAAACACGTTACTCTTCCTTTAAGTGAAAAATTAAAAGTGCTACAGAGACTGGACAAGAGGGAATCGCTCCAAAAAATTGCTAAGGAACTCAATGTGGGAGTTACTACAATAAAGGACTGGAGGAAAAATAGAAATGATATTGAATCTTCTACGGTGATGGTAGAGGGCGAGAAAGCACTAAAAAGTCGCAAAACACTAAAAAAGTCAAAATTGGAACTGCTAGACAACGCGTTATGGATATGGTTTTGCCAAGAAAGGAGGAAAGGAACCCCGCTATCTGGGCCTATTGTCAAAGAAAAGGCACTAATTCTGCAAAAAAATTGGAAGTTGAATGTGAGTTCACAGCTAGTGAAGGTTGGTTAGATTGGTGGAAAACCCGTCATGGCGTTAGATATGTCGCAATATCAGGTGAAAAACTATCAGCTGATGACAAGGCAGCAAAAGAGTTTTCTTTGAAATTTAAAAAAATTGTTGAAGAAAATGAATTAGCACCTGACCAAGTCTATAATATACATGAAACTGGCCTAAACTATAGAATGTTACCGACAAAAACACTTGCTGCATCAAATGAGACCGTGACACTAGGATCAAAACTTGCCAAAGACAGGCTAACCATTGCTACTTGCAGCAATGCTAACGGTACACACAAGCTTCTGCTTTTTGTCATTGGCAAGTCCAAAACGCCAAGGGCATTCAAGAACATTAATTTATCATCGCTACCAGTTTATTACCACAACCAAAAGTCAGCTTGGATAGACTGTACACTTTTTAAGTCATGGTTTTTTGACAAATTTGTGCCTGCTCTTGAAAAAAACTTAAAGGCCCAAAAACTTCCTGTTCGCACTCTGTTGTTGTTAGATAACGCACCATCACACCCTTCTGAAGAATTGATAAAAGGAGAAATAAAAGCTGCATTCCTTCCACCCAATGTAACTTCCCTTATCCAACCAATGGATCAAGGAGTGATCGAGTGGCTGAAAAAGCGTTATCGCCGAAAGTACATCAGCTCGATTTTGGAAAACACAGGAGAGGGGTGTAACCTTTTTGAAGCTATGAAATCCCTTAGTATCAAAGATGCAATTTACACAATAGCCGAGTCATGGGATGAAATGAAACCTGACACACTACAAAAATCTTGGCGTAAACTTTGGCCGGAAGTGATGATCGAGAGTGAACAAACTGGGAATGAGCAAGACACAGACACGCCGGAAATTGTCAACGACTTACAAACTTTGCAACATGATATCCAAGCAAATGACGTTGATGAGTGGATTGCTAAATGTGATGAAGATTGTGAAACAAATGAAGAACTAAATGATGATCAGATCGTTGCCGCTATTTCGCAAGTTGATGAAGAAACCGTAAATGAAGACCCTGATGATGATGACGAATCGCCTGCCCATATATCGCATACGGAAGCCAAGAAAGCTTTTGATGTTGCTCTTCAGTACATCGAACAGAACTCGTCCTCTACACCTATGGATATCTTGTGGATCAAGAAATGGAGGAACATTGCAGCTAAGTCTAGACAGTTGTCTGCCAAACAAAAGAACATTACCGATTTTTTTCACCAATAAAATGTGTTTTTGTTTTTTATTACACTATTGCTGGACTGTACATATTATCATTTATTGTACATAACCAATCATATAGCCTGGTAGCGTACTGTATAAGTTTTATTTTATTTTAGACTGTCTCATTTAATGAAATAATAAACATTTTGTATTCTTCCGATAATCCGACCTTTTTTGCGTTCCGACCATACCCCTAGTCCCACAGGTGACGGATTAGCGAGGTTCTACTGTACTTAAAAAATACAACTTTTTAAAATAGCTTTTTAAACAAGTTAATTCCAGCAATTAACTGAGGACTGATGTAACCGTCCCACAAGGTTTAGGAGTCGAGATTATTGTTGTTGGAATCAGAGATATTCAGCTTTCAGCATTTTTATAATTTCTAATTGAAACAGACTACAGTGAGTTAATTGTATCCATTGTTGCTTCTAATTGTGCAGCATTTGTTAGGTTGCCAGTAAAGATAATAATTGATAAATTTCATTATATTTCCATTTTTGTATTAATATATTATGTTGGAAGAAGAAGATTAGAAATGTTCTATAAAGTCGTTACATAAGTTCTATTTAAGCCTATTAAACACAGTGTTATGATGTTCTATAGTATAATAATCTTAAACATTACAAAGTTGTTTTCCACTGTTTAAATTAAATCATATTTTTTGAAATTACTAAACATGGCAGTGTAACGTTAAGTTAATTCATAAGGACCTTTTTTCTGAAGGTAGTTGTATTTACTTGCCTTACCTACCTTCAATAATTTATGGGCTGCATAGTGAAATTGAATGTTACACATACATTCTAATATGTGCAGCCGTATTTTGATGATATAGCACATGAAAAAAGGATGAAAAGTCATTAAATTTTGTAAACTAACCATGACTCAAAAACTCAAATTATGTACAATAACAGATAATAATTTTAATATTCTACATTATGCAATAACCAGTAATAATTAAGTGTAGTGTGGTGTTATCCTTATTATACAAATAATTTTTAGTTACCTAAAGAATAATTTTTTTTTTTGTTAACTGAGGAAATAATTCTTTGCCTCAGAAAAAGGCAGTGTTCTCTCCGCCTGTAATCTGTGCTATTTAGTTTTCTCATTTAGGTCTTTATATGTTGATCTTATTGTGGATTCTAAGAATGTCCCAGACTCTGTTATTGTGAAGAATTAATAACGCTGTATGCAATACATTACTTTTTAAATTAATTACCAAAGATAATGAACTTAAAAATTGCCTTAAAATTAACATTTCCAGAAACTATAAATTTTTTATTACAAAATTTAAATTTTATATAAATTTCAGTTTTTATCGTTCAACTGAGCAAAAATATTTTTGTGTCTGTGTGTCATATTGTCTTAACATAATTATCATTTCCAAAATGCAATAGCCTGGCTTGTTAGACTAACCTTACCCATATTATGTCGATCACTGAAAGAAATTACATACATATAGTAAAAAATATATAAATGAAATTAAATAAATTTAATAAGTAAGACTACTAACTTTAGAAAGTCATTCCACATAACTATAGTATTCGGCCTATAAAAATTCTTAGAAAGCCCAGCTAAAGTTGTATCTTCTAAACTATATGGTAAAAAAATATGCTGCCTATGTTTTTATGAAGATCTAAGTGTCTTTTTTAAAATAGTGTATACTGTAGTATGTCATTGTGTTGGTTATTTTCCTTGAAATTGCTTTTCAAAAAAGTGGTTTTTGGAAGAAAAAAAAATTGGCCAAAACACATGTTGTTATTAGAAACTCACAATTTTATTTTTACCTGTTAGAAATGGATTAAACAATACATTACATAATGTTTATAATATATATTGGGTTTATAAAGGTGGACTTTAGTAAATTTTTTTACAAGAAACACTTGTCTGACATTTTGACAAGGTATCGGACAAACTCGTCAACAAAAGAAACTTCAACCCTTGCCTGGAAACGTCATTTCGAATATACAAGGAAGAATAGGAGATATAACAGAGCTTGCGTGATTGGAAAGCTTCCAAGCATGCAGTAACATAGGGCTGGAGCAGGAACCAGAACGTGGGTGCTATGTTGATCTAAGAAAGAGCAAATAGAAGTAGAGCACACAGACACTGAACTTCGATTTGGTAAGAAGGGAAATAGCTATGCTTTAACTCTGCAGGCTCGCTAGAGACACTGTGAGACGTGGGCTGCAAAGCTAAGGCACCGGTCAAGAGACCCAAGTACTTCACAGACCATTTCCATTTGATCGGGCTCCTGTTTAGGGAGAGGGGCTGGCATCAGGAAGTAAGTTGATGGGACAAGGCTCAGATTTGACTGCCACCTGCCATTTCCTTAGCCAGTCTAGAGGAAGGGCGAGCTGACATTGCACCACTCTAGCAGCATAACCAAGATTAGCCGAGCTACCGTGGTACATGGCGTCATCCGCATAGAACGAAAGAGTGACTCCAGGCTGTACAGGCAGGTCATTTGTGTACACAAGGTACAGAACAGGGCCAACAACAGAGGAACGCCTGCGGCGGTCGGTCAAATGGATAAGTATGACTCATGAACACATACCCTAAAGAAGCGATCGCAGAGATATGACTGCAGAAGATGTACGAAAGAGGCAGGAAGTGTGGACAAGGGCAGTTTGTAGAGAAGGCCACAGTGCCACAGTGGAGTGATGTTTGTTCTTGGCATCCATCAGTTGGGTAATAACCCTGACGAGTTGAAAGGTCATCAAGTGCTCTCTGCGAAAGCCGAACTGTTCCTGCCAAATGAAATCGTCCAACAGGGGGACAATTTAAACTTGCGGAATCAAGGCTCTTTCAATTTGTTCATTTATTTTTCTCATGCACAATACCTTGACTCATAACTATAAAATGCATTGATTACAAAAATAGAGTATACATAATTGTAATGAAATTTTAAAATGAAAAGACATAAATGTTGTGGATAAGGCTGTAGAAATTATTATTAGAAGTCTACTAGAATAATTCAGCTGTCAGTCAACATATGAGGCAAAATTAAGTTCTCATATTTTACTACCAACTACCTGTATAGTATACAAAGATATTAGTCATTATAATATTTAATGCCACTTCAAATGTAATTGTAGATTAATGTAATTTTTCTGTTATATCTAAAGCAATAAAAAACAAAGTTTATTTGTTACTAAAAAAATAATTTATATTTGGTTGATGCAATCCTATAATATTATGAACTTACTTATTCATTGTATATATTAAATTACATACCCTTCAGTTTTAAATAAAAGTGTAGCAGCAGTTTGGAGAGTAAGCAGTGTGATAGAGTAAGAGAAGCTGTGCTTAACCTTTTTGAAGTGCCCCTTAAATTTAGTTGGGGACAAGTAAGGTAATGCTGGTTAACTCTTCTGTTTTTTCAGCCTTTCTCAGTAAAGCATTGATTGTGCACTGTGCCAATTTTTCTTTAGGATTGTATTGTATAGTACTCTGACTTATCACCAATCTTGAAACAATCTGCAAATTTTAGTCCCCTTTTATTTTTATTCATCACTGAGTAAATGTGTAATTTGTTTCAGGGAACGTATATCTATTTTGACTATGAAAAGTGGGGCCAACGTAAAAAGGAAGGTTTCACTTTTGAATATAAGTACTTAGAAGATCGAGACCTGAACTGATCTGCCATTGCCACGTTCAACTATATACACCCAAAAGTGATATTGTATAGGACATTTTTTTTAAGAATAAGGATTAATGAAAAAATCTCACATCTGTCATGGACAGCTGGAGGAAAAGTTTTGTGTTTAAAGTGCAGGTCGTCACCTTGTTTCTTTGTGCGACAGTGGCTGTTGATCAAACCAGATTGCCAATGCACATTTCAGATACTGTGTGAAATATTTATTGTGACACTGAGTTGCAGCATGGAATCTGCTAAATGCCATTTCCCTTAATTTCGTTATAATATATAATGTGTTTGTGCGTGCATATGTGAACGCACGTGTGCGTGTGCATGCGTAACAATTGTTCAATTTTGTAAAGATAACTATACAGATTTAGTATGCAGTTTACAGAATTAAATATGAAAATTTGTACAAAGCTATTTTGTTCTAAGATGTATGAATTATTTAGATAGGCTACACAAAACAGTGCATGTCTGTATGTGCGTGAATGATTGTTTAGCTTTAAGGTTGTATATGAAACATTATATGTTGTAACGGAAAAGTGTGAACAAAAGACAGTATATAAGTTATTGTACAGAATGACTGGCTTTGAAGTTCAGTTCTTTCAGGGAATTTCATAATGAAAAGTGTTATTTTAAAAGAAATTGTTATTGTTATAAACAACAAAATTAAAAAAAAATGTATATCATATAGCATAGTAAGTGAAATTTAACACGGTAGAAAAGATTGTTGGTAATTTTGTCCCTGGGACCATCTGTCCAAGAAAACTCTTAATAATTATTAAATACAGATGTCATAATAATACATTGTATTGTGAATGTATTAATCTTGAATGACTTTTTGTGTGTATTACATAATTATGTTCTAAATATTATTTCAGAATGTAATCTTAAAAGTAATACATTACATAAATTAGTAATTAGAAGTAATTAAAATGTGTTCCAATTAGTATCACTTAAAGTGAAACTTCGTTTAATTAAATAATGTAAGTATATTTATTTAACTGAATATGTATTATTTTAAGATTACATATTGATATTCTGGTGATGTTTTGCTTTAAAGTTAATGTAGCATGTAAAGATGGTCCATTTTGAAGGATACATCATTCCAGTAATTATTTTTCAGCATTTATCAGTTTGTATCAGGCATGTGAGCCTATAATAAGACTGTGATTATTTGTTCTGGACTCAAAACATTTGTGCAATGAATTCTGGAATATACTATTACCATGTGATGTTTTGATCTCAGTTTACTTACTGTCAATTATATTTTGAAAGGTTTGATATATTTGTAAATCTTTTTTTTTTAACTTCATCTCATTAAGGTCATTATTTGTTTAAAAAATGTACACATATATTTCTGATGGCTGGTTGAAATATTATTATTCTGTCCAAGAGGTTCCAGGGATGAGATCTCGCCCAAGACCGATTGGCATTTGTATTTGTCTTTCGTCTGATGTATAAACTTGTTATTGTCCAGGCATTTAGAGTATATTTATAAAATAAGAAGTTGGTGATGACCTGATTTTTAAATACAAATCAATTTTGTCAGTATTTGTGTATGTACATACATTATTTTTGTGTCCTTAATCCATTATATTTTTCCATTTGTTCTTTATTTCAGGAATTACAGCCAACTCGCATTTATTTATGGGCAGATAATCCGCTTGTGGTTTAACCGCAATGTATTCCTTATGCATAAAAGTACAGGAATTTTATTCAGATGAGCAGTTGTCAAATTGATAATGCTCCATAACACTTCGCGAATCTGAGTTGCCATATCTGACCAAAATTCCTGTACATATATTATTCTCCACCTTGATTTCCAATACTTCTGATTAACATACATGTAGTAGGACCAATCATAACTGGTAGTGAATGCCAAAAAACTCTGTGTAATATAGTATTGTGATTCATACTGTACTTAATCAGTAACCATATGCATTCCACATCCTGTATTGTAAGCTCTAATATAGGCTATGTCTTGCTATAATTTTTTATTAGTTTGTTGTTCACAGTGGTCTTTGAAGATAAGAGGTGTAGTCTTCACACACTTTAGAAAAGAATAATCGTACTTTATTTCTTATTTTCTTAATTAGTATTGTTTTTTGTACCAAGTTGCAGGTAAAACAGACACATTGTAACGTTTAATTATTTACTTTAATTAAACATTCTTCACTCTACCTTGGTTTGTTTACCTTTCGGACGCCATCTTGCATTGCCAACTTCTGAAAACCAAATACTTACCCATAGTTCATGAAGGCGTATTTTGTGAGAGAAAATGGTTGTTGAAATAAATAGTTAGTCTACAAAATTTAAGAATCAATACTTAGATCTATTTTTTGCAAACCAGCACTCTTTTATGATATAATTTTCATTCACACACACATACACCCGCACCCATGCCCTTAGAGATCTCAATTTAATAATAAAATTAAAAGAATGATGTTGAATTTGATAACCCCGACTAACTTTGATTTACCCCCCAATGTTACTTAGCTGTTTATCTGTCCGAAAGAGTCCATTTTCCTGTGTAATTTTTCTTTTTCACTCCGCACTTTTTGTACTACCTGTACTTTTTACACCAAACTGTTAGTTCATATTAAACTACTTCCTTGAACTGATTTTTCACATTTATGTTACATTGTTATGGACGGGCGCCCGTAATTTCGTTCCGGACATTTTTACGGCTGTACAGCACGACGGTGTAATTTTAACTGGGATGAATTGAACTGCGTTGATTTCCGAGATGTGGGGGGGGGGTCACGTGGTCACATTGCATGGTTTTAATCGTGTTATGTAGCCAGATTTGAAAGCAATGTTTAATTCGCCCCACATTCCAGCAGTGACGTATTCCTGGATGTGGCCTTGACATCATATGTTGTTTTGTCTAACATGCATAGTTCACAGGTCAGATGGCTAAAAACAACTGTCTCTAGCAGTTAAACTGTTGACCTTGAGTCAATTCGTGTACGATGTTATAATCCCAATAATATTTTCAAATACAATTTATTTATGTTTATATTTCCCCAAAATATCCCTGGGTGGGCTTAATTGTACTGTTACAATACCCCCTCAACGAGAGGTTTTATGCGGAAGCATAAAAACTCTCATTGACACTCACATACTTCCTAAAGGGATCAGCCCAGATATAGCGCCACAACCCCCTTTATGTTTTATTAACATTCATGGGTAACTTACCTCCCTGGTCCAGTGACTGTGACCGCACCTGAATGACCTTACTGGACTTCCCTCTCGAGATCCCAACACCGCAAGGCCAGACAGGCACTTGACGCCCCTGCTCTGACGCGCAGGTCAGCACAAGATCGCCGCCACAGCATCACCAGACACCGAAACATTAAATCAAAATATTAAATAGTGGCCTTGTATAATACCATATCCCCAACTGATCTGGTTCCCCTTAGCTATGCGTGTTTGCATTAAGAAGCACTGGTTTTTCTTAACTTCTAACATATACATGTATATATATATTTAACATAATATGAAACATTTCAAATTTTACTATCAACATTCTGTATGCCCCTCTCTCGTTAATTCTTATCCCAAATTCAAAATATTTCCCTGATTCCAATCAGAATTTAAATAACCACTTCCCATTACAACATTACAAATATCTTTCATTTCCCAAATTACATCTCAAAATAATTAAATTCATTATTAAAATTCTCTTGAACACATTTAAATCAACTACATAAAAACAAATTATTTACTTATATCTTTCTCAAAAAATCGTTAATCATCTTCATAATACTCCTCAAATCAACATAAAAATCATTTAATTATATCATAAAATCAATTACACATTCTATATTATCAACATAATTCCCTTTAACCGGTTCATTTTATCCCATTTACAGTAATCATCAACTTCCTCCTTCCACACACACTATTCCCCCCCCTGGACTGTAGCGCCTAATTGCCTCCACAAGAACTGAGGTGGAAGGGGTGAACACTTTTCTTTTCTTTCACCCCCATCCGTGCTTTAGCGTTACATAAACTTTAGGGTACTAGTACCCCTACTAATAAACTTATTGATATGCCTCTAATCGGTCTACCACCCATACTTAGGTATGTAGCCGTGTTCCAAAAACAAAATTCTTAGATTCCCCTTTGTTCCCCGTTAAATTTCTATTTTAAACTAATTTTAAAAACAACCAACCATGGTCAGTGTACAATAAATCCGCCCATAGCTGGTTGTAAACCAAAATCACGGTCTGGGCTGGTAAGGCCGGGACCGCCCGAAATGTGGGGAATCGCATTTAAAACATATTATACATGTTTAAGATCCCTATAATACAACATAATAGACACTCAAATGGACCATTAACATCATTGCATTACAATTTGTCTCAAAATTACAAACATTACAACGTTGACTTTCTAATTGAACCTTTTAATAATCAACCTTAATTATTCATCATTTATTATACAATTAAATTCTCCAAAAATTTAAATTTATTCTTAACATTCTTATACAAAATTTCATTTATTAGCTCCTTTCAAATTAATTCAACTATTTTATCGAACACATTTGGATCACTTTAATTATCAAATTGCTTTAATTACCTTAACAAAATTCACTATGACCAACTGTCAATTATTAACGTAACCTTACTACCTAAGTACATTTAACATCAACACAAAAGTATATACAATCTACATTATTATGTGTTATCGTTTACCACAAATCATTTCATAATTCAGTACATTCCAAAACCCACTACTCACATCGTTAAATGTTCATGAACAATAAATATTTACCCTCCATCATCAAACGATAATCTTGTTTTACGTATACACAATTCATTTTTAATTAAATACATTTTGTTCTTGTTATTATTATTATTATTATTATTATTATTATTATTATTATTATTATTATTATAACCATCAACATCAATTTTATCCATTGTATCAAGATAATATTTAACAACATTATTGCATACTATTAATTCATAAAACCTGTCGACATTCGGTATGGTCAATTCTCCTTTAGTATTATCTATTACGATTAAATCCTTTATCATTTCCTCATTACAGTAATCATCTACTACCAGTAACCCCACTTCATATACAGGTAAGTTATCAACATTATTATTGCCTCTTACTGCACTAACTACATCGCCAGGTAAGAATTCAATATCAACTCTCTCCCTATTCATTCTCTCTCTTAATTCTGTATAACTTCTATTAACCTCAAACAACTCTATCTCCCCCTCTCTCTCAAAATCGCTTTCACTACCCCATTTCACACTTTCTCTATCATTCCATGCAGAAGGCACTAAATCATAAAAACACCTCCTGGTTCTTCCAGGAACACCACCAAAACTCCAGGGACAATTATTTGTAGAACTTTCATCTACTAAATACACTCGTGAAGACTTTTCTTCACCCCCAACAACACCGTGGGAAAAATTTACCCCCTGCAACCCCTCTACCTGTACACTCTCTTTCCACTCTTTCTCTAACTCATCAACACTCACTACTCTCTCACTACCCCCTACTAATTCTATATTCTCATCACCACTATTAATTTTCACTGTATCTCTTTTAAATACCCCGTTTTCAACTATCTTACCACTACTACTTGGTAATTCATTTTTATAACGAACACTTACCTCGTTAATTATTTCTTCGTTATTTTTCATCATTTTATCACCATTATTCTCACCTGTATTGACACCATTGTCATCTGTCACTTCGTTATTTTCCTTAATATTACACTTACCTAGATCTGTTCTCCACTCTTTCATTTTCTCAATATTTCGTTCTGACTCTTTAAAATTACTTTCACAACTATCACTTACGGCCTTGATATCAATCTTGAGTTCATCAAATTTATTATTTATATTCTCAGACATCGTTTTCATAAAGTTCATCATATCAGCTATTGAATACTCTTTTTCTTTTATTTTAGTTATTATGGGAGTAGACTCTGTTACGGTGTTACTCTTTATATTTTGTTCATCAGATGATTTATTACTTTGGATCGGCGTTGATTGATGTTCAGCGTTTTCCATTATTCTCGACTCTGTTAACTGACTTTCTATTACTGTCAGTGAAGCTGACTTCATCATTATTATTTTCACTTGTACTCATTTTGACTATTTAATTCTTACAGTACACATAAACAGATTATATCATAACCTTAATACATACATTTATATTTCTTTATTTACCTCAAACAACCACCTTGCTCCCCAAAATAGGCCCACATTTGCATAAATATTTATGCATATATCCCGGGTTTCGGCACCATTGTAACGTTGAATTATCTTTCACTCTACCTTGGTTTGTTTACCTTTCGGACGCCATCTTGCATTGCCAACTTCTGAAAACCAAATACTTACCTATAGTTCGTGAAGGCGTATTTTGTGAGAGAAAATGGTTGTTGAAATAAATAGTTAGTCTACTTATTCTCAATGAATTAAAATTTATTAGTCATTTAGATTAATCAAATAATAAAAATCCCCTTCACATCAATTACTTCCCTCACATCAAAATATTCTTTCCCCCTCCCTTCTCTGTTCTGACTTTAACAATTAACGATACCTTGATTCACTGAATATAATAAAAAATAGAAAAGAAATTACATATACAACGCTTCTTTTTATCTAACACACTTATATAATATATTTAATGATAGATAAAATGTTACTTACCCGTGATTTTACTTTACCTGGGCGCCAGAACAAATCCCAGATACAAATGACACGGTTTCAGCTTAGCTCAGAGCATAGAGACACAATTTCTCAGGATTCGTTCAGTGAATGTGGAATTCAAGGGGAATCGTTACAAATAACACTTAAAATTTTTGTTGAAGTTTGTTTAATTACCGTTTTAATTATTTTGTTAACTTCTTGAAAAATGCTAATTGTAGGACTTATTGCTACCCTAACTCTTATAATTAATGAGTGTGCGTGAAAAGTGAAGATTAAAACGTCCAAACGACCTATTGCTCTTATCTGGTTTAATTAAGAAAATTTATATCTCCCAAACCAGTGCTAAAGAACAGGTCTGCAATAATTTGCACATTCAATATTACACCTCACTTTCCATTCAACACTCCTATACTATATTATAACTAATCTTACCAATTAAATACAAAGTGTGAAGTTACTTAGTGTCTTTTTAAATTGTTTATTTTTTTTATTATTTATTTCATTGATCAATGAATCTATTTCTTACTGTTTGATGCGTCGACCGTAGATGGGAATCTGTAGAGATCCTCCTTTTGATGGTTCAGCACAGAAGAAATGATGTTGACCAATCCTGTTGAACGATGATCTGGGCAATTACAGATGCTGTAGCTCTCTGTTGCACCAGTCACTTCACAATTGATTATTAATTAATGTCGTGTTACACACCGAGAGTTGTTGTCGAACTGTACTAGTTCCTCTGCAACTGCGGACTACTTCTCGAACTTTTTACTTAAATGAAACTTTGCGTGTTTGTGAAATTAAGCACATAATTTACATACGTCTAGCGCATTGAAGATCCGAACGAAGAGTGCTCGCTACCCTCCGTCAGAGTTGGCATCTGTTCTAAATGCAGGATTCTGATTGGTTGTTCCAAATAAATCATGTGTTTTCCATTTGAAACAATATCGGGCAGGTCGACTAAACGCCCCTTGACAGGTCTGAGACGGCACAGAATTACTGGCTAAAATCGTACTTCCTTTGTTTGCAAATCGTTTGATTACAGGTACTTGCAAACGTGTTTTCAAAGATCTGACCACAGAATATTGTTGCTTAGGTCTTTATCTGTGAGTGTGTGTGAAAACACCTAATTCGTACCTAGCCTAATTCTCGAGTTATTTCGCTTGGCGTTCTTCTTCTGTATATCTTTTGTAAATGTTAATTATATTGGTTGATATTTTGGCTTCTTATAGAGCTTTAATTGCTGAACACTATGCTGTTTTCAGAATTGCTGTATATTTATTGGTTTTAAAGATATTGCAGTTTTAACACATAAATTCAATTGAGTAAAATTTCATGTCTGTACCGGCATTTGTCGTACCAGTGACGAGGTTAGACAGAGATGGCTGCAATTATACACTCTCTCTCTTGCTTACGTCGCTATACTCGCTCCGTTTGACACTTTCATATAACGCTCAGATAGGACGACAATATGAATCGTTATATGTACCCCCACTCGGTATTAAAAAAATTGACTATTTAAGAAATACATTAATTTTTTTTCTTAATGTATAGTTTTACCCTAATTAAAATTTTGCACATAATCTTTCACACTTTTGGTTTTTCCTGCACAAAACTTGCACTAATACAATTTTGCTTACATCTACCTTATAACTAAATATTACAATATGTTACTTAACCTAACATGGCATACACATATTGGAAATTTATTGACCATTAATATTTTATCACCATTTTGACACAATTAACGTCAATAATTTAAAACAACAATACTAACATTTATTTAAATAATTTTTTTTATTAACATTGACCTTGATTCAAAACAATTATAAAATTTTTATTTGACCATGTTTGATTCACATACCTTATTGGCTCAAACTATTGGTTCTTTACATACATACATACATCCTCGGCGCTACAGCCCAGTCCGGGCCCTGGCCTCCAAAAGAAATCTTCCCCACTGGTCTCTACTCCCGGCCAATGTCCACCAGTTTGCTGCACCCAGCCTCATTGCCTCCTTACCAACCTGGTCCAGCCATCTTGTACGCGGTCTTCCCTTCCTTCTCCTTCCCATCGGCAAATAATTCATCACTCTTTTTGGGATTCTATCCTCCGCCATTCTCTGCACATGACCAGCCCAATGCAATCTGTTAATTTATTGTTTCTTTATTGGTCATTATTTTGTCTATATTTCCTCAAACTATCCCCATGGTACTTTCCTATAATTTTGTTTTTTTCAACATCTTTTAATATGTATGTGTACCTTGCAATCTGCTTTTCTATTCTATAAGGTCCCACGAATATCGGAAAGAACTTGGCCATGGTATTATCTATGGCAGAGGATACAGGATTCGCTTTTACTAGCACTTCCTCTCCTTCCACAAACCTTACCAACTTGTGAGTTCGATTATATCGTTCTACCCTCTTTTGGCCTTCTCTCTGTATTCTTTCTTCTGCTATTCTGGTTTTTACCTCATATGGAATAGGCAGATTATAGTTGGGTGGACTTTTTATGGTTTTGGTCCATACATGTACTGGTTCTTTATTGATAAATAATTCTGAAGGTGTGTACCCCGTTGTTTCAGTACATGTATTATTAATACAATCCGAAATAAAACTCAAGTAATCTACCCATGCAGAATGGTTCTGATGGCACAATATCCTAAAATATCTACCTAATTCTCTATTTATTCGCTCAGCTAAATTCCCTTGAGGGTGACGTATTGATGTAAGAATTGGTTTTATATTGAGTTCCTCCAAGGTTTCTCTCCACAGGTTATGGGTGAACTGTTTTCCTTGGTCGGACAATATTTTCCTAAGTTTACCATACTGTGGGATGTAGAACTTCATTAATGCTCTAAGTGTTGCTTTTGTCGTGGCTCTTTGGACTGGGTATAATTTGACAAATTTAGAAAAGAAATCTACTGTTACAAGAATGTGCTTTACCCCTCCTTTTGCTTTTGGTAGAGGCCCGTAATAATCCGTAGCTAATAACTCTCCTTTCTCTTTTGCTTGGATTGTTTGCATTTCTACTCTGGTAGATAAGTTTGGGTGTTTACACTTCTGGCACAGGTCACAAGTAGACAATAATCTTTTCATGCGTTTTGCTAACCCCTTTCCAATGAAGCTTTCTGTTAAGGCTCGATGGCATTTCTTAAATCCAGCGTGGCCCAATGACAAGTGGCATTCCCAAATAAGTTCCTCCATCATACAGCTTGGTAATAATAATTTCCACTTATGGGAACATAGCTTATATAGTTTCCCTTCATATATGGAAAATCCTGGTTTGGTGTTGGTAACTGCACTTCTCCAAGCTACACTAATCCTAGGGTCTTGTTGTTGATGGGTCCCTATTTCCTTAAGTCGTCTAACTACTTCAGGTTTTGTTACATGCTTTACCGCATAAATACCAATATCGGTGCTACTACTTTTACTGTTAACTGTATCCATGTTGTTTTCTGATGGTGGATTTCTACTGAGTACATCTGCTACCAAGTTGTCTTTCCCTTTACAATACTGTATTTCAAACTGGTACTCTTGTATAGCCAAGATCCAACGAGTCAGACAAGCACCTAGCAATTTACACTTTAATAAAAATACTAACGCCTTATTGTCGGTGATTATAGTAAGTTTAGCACCCAGAATATAACTTCTAAATTTTGACAGGCTATGCACTATCGCTAATAGCTCCTTTTCTGTCGTAAAATAGGTTAATTCCGCCCCTTTAAGTGTACGACTTACAAATCCTAATACCGCTTTTTGGCCCTTCTCATCTATCTGATACAAGTGTGCTCCTATAGCAATATTGCTGGCGTCTGCAAATAAAATCTTTCCTACCCTTGGATGATGTAATACAACAGTTTTTATAAAAAGACTTTTCACTTGTTGTAGCGCTTCATCGTGGTCCCTTGTCCACCTCCATTTAATCCCTTTGTTTAACAACTTCAACAATGGAACAGTACTTTCCATCTATTTACTTCTAACCTCTGATAGTAGTTAGCTAAACCTAGAAATGATTTTAGCTGCTTGCAGTTCTTTGGAGTTGGAAATTCTTGTATGGCTTTTACCTTCTCTGGGTCCGTGGTTATTCCTTCCACTGAGATTTGGTGACCTAAAAACTTAATTTCCTCCTTACCAAACTCTGATTTCCGTAGATTCAGCGTCATGTTTGCTGATCTTAATTTTGCAAAAATATTTCTTAAATGTTGTAAGTGCTCCTCGAATGTTTGTGACACACATAGAATATCATCTACGAACACTAGTGTATACTTCTCTACCTCATTACCTAAGGCACTGTCTAAACACCTTACCATTGCAGCTAAGCTGGTGCTCAGGCCAAAAGGTACCACTTTAAATTGGTAGCACTTGTTTTTATACAAAAATGCCGTATACTGTCTATCACATTTGCGGATTGGAATTTGCCAAAATCCTGATGTTAAGTCCAGTTTGGTCATGTACTTAACTCCATTACATTTTTGGAACAATTCTTCCACACTCCTTGCTCACTCGTAAATCAGGTACTAATAAAGAATTTAATTTCCTGACATCAAGGCATAAGCGGATACTCCCGTTCGGCTTGGTGACAACTACTAAAGGGACTACTTGCCCTCTCTATAACACCATTCGCTAACATCTGTTGGACCTCTTTTTCCACTTCTTCTCTATAGAGTAAAGGGATTGCATAAGTCCTTTGCACAAATGATGCGTTTTCAGTAAGTGTTAACTGATGTTCATAAAACTTAGCTCTTCCAGGCTCTGTTCTGAAAACATCCCTATACTCACAGACGAGTTGCTGAATTTGGTTCTGTTGCTCGTTGTTCAACTCAGCCCCGATGTTGATTTCTGGAGTATCATCAATACAGTGCTGGTCACTCCTAACGTCAACTAGCGGTTTCTCTCTATACCCTTTTATGACACTTACCGACTTCCAATGCTTAAATTCTTTAATGTTTACATTGATTTTATTTGTATCAATTTCCATCGTAATGGTATTTCTTTTGAAATTTATTTCTGCCTTCCATTCAAGTAACGTATCTACCCCAATAATACAATCATGAACGAGTTTCGGGACTATAAGAGCTACAATTTGGGTTTGGTTACCATTTAAATTGACAGGTAAATAAATTTGTTTAGTGATCTTTTGCATTTTGGCTCCAGTGGCTCCCTGTACATTACAATTTTTTACGGGTAGTCTGGGACAATTACGCAACTGACTATTATTTTCTACAAACTTTGAGCTGACAGGTTACTTCACTGCCAGTGTCTATTAGCGCTCATACTAGTAGATTACTGATTTTACAAATTATTTCCGGGCATTCAGGATAATGGTTTCTACCCACTTCTTGCTCTTCTTTTAACAAGAACTCCCTATCGCTCACTTGTTTTATATTATTTGTTACTTTCTTTTTACCTGTTTTCTTGGGTTGTTTCACTGCAGGTAATGGTAGGTTTAGTTTTGTTTCTTTCTACCTGCAGTGGCTTCCCGTTTGCCGTATTCATTTTACTAGTAGACGGTTGCGGCTCGGTAGATGTTATGGTTGTTTTACATACCTTATACCCTTTATTTGGTTGGGTTTCAACACTCCTACTTCTACCCTTCTCTTCCAATTCCTGCCGATTTTGGGGTTTGTTACCCGGATATGGGGTAAACCTTTTTTCTTTCGGGTGTTCATTGTCTCTTCTCTTCGTTGGGTAGAAAGTTGGTTCATGATGATCGTCTCTAGGGTGGTTACTCAGCTGATTATTTACACGCTTCAGGTCCCTCTCTAGGCCTTGACATTCATCCACGACCATTATAAACTTTTCTAGAGTATCCACTCCTCTAGTAGTGGTTGCTACTCTAGTGCGTTCTGAGAAATGACGCGCTAACTTATACACTAGGTCTCTCTCTTCTATTGGTGGTGTTAGATGCTTTACTTGTGCCATTACATTTAGCACATAGTTGGTGGTTGTCATATTCATTGACGGGTGATAATTACCAAATTCCAGATGATCGCGTACCCTTCTTTGGATCTGAATGTTCCAGTATTGAGCAAGGAATTTTCCTCTGAAGTCGGAGTAGGTTTGGGCTCTGTCCGAGATGACTTTCCACCATGTACCTGCCCAATTCTTGAGGAATCGGCCTAACATGTCCTTCTTGTCCTCGTCGTCCATCAGTGGGTTTACATGAGATACATAAGCCTCAAACAGCCTTAGGAACTCCACAGGATTCTCATGTGGGTTTCCTGAGAATGCAAGGTTTTCCGGTTCTTCCTTATAGCCGCCACACCTCACGACTCTGGTTTGCTGTGACTTCATTGCCTTAGTCAGATCTTCCCGCCTTACTCTCTACTTGTTTCTTAACCTCTTTAATATTTTCACCCAGTTGGGTACACTCTTCCCTAGTACTCTGGATTTCTTCTTTATTTAGAAGCGTTTGTGTTTTTAATTCAGCAGTTACTTCGCTGAATTGTTGATTAATAAGGGTTACTTTCTGTTCTAACCTTTCATGAAATTCATTTCTAAATTTATTTAGTTTTTCGTCTTGACGGCGAAAATTAGTATTTACCTGTTTCTTAAATTCCTCTATGGTAGCTTTAACCTCTTCGGTATGCTTATCAAACTTAAGATTACACTCATCTATTTTACTATTGGTACTATCTAATTTACTAGCTAAATGAGTTATTTCTTCATCTATTTTAAATGTAGCTTCATTACTACTTTGTTCTATTTGGCTAGTTAAATTCTCATTTATTTGTTTCATTTCACTAGATAAATATTTATTAGTTTGCTCTATTTTATTATTAACATCATTTATTAATTTTTGATTATTTTCTTCAAATTCACTAGATAATTAATTCTTTGTATTTTCAATTTTACTATTAGTATCTTTTATTTCACTAGATAATTGACTCTTTGTTTCATCCATTTTAGTGGTCAACTACTTAAACATCTGTTCAATTGCTGCCATATCTACTGCTGGTGATTTAGCCATTTTTTTAATTTTTAACAATTATTTAACAAATTTTATTTTAATATTTAACCCTTCAACAGTTATTTGTAGCCTTAAATTCCACTTCGTTTCAAATTATTTAATATTACAATTTAAACTAGTCACTTGGGTAAAAGCAACGCCAAATTATATAACTTTCTTTATATAATTTGTCAATTTAATCAGGCCCATTAGTTGCGGCACCAAATTTATACAACGCTTCTTTTTATCTAACACACTTGTATAATATATTTAATGATAGATAAAACGTTACTTACCCATGATTTTACTTTACTGGGCGCCAGAACAAATCCCAGATACAAATGACATGGTTTCAGCTTAGCTCAGAGCATAGAGACACAATTTCTCAGGATTCATTCAGTCAATGTGGAATTCAAGGGGAATTGTTACAAATAACACTTAAAATTTTTGTTGAAGTTTGTTTAATTACCGTTTTAATTATTTTGTTAACTTCTTGAAAAATGCTAATTGTAGGACTTATTGCTACCCTAACTCTTATAATTAATGAGTTTGCGTGAAAAGTGAAGATTAAAACGTCCAAACGACCTATTGCTCTTATCTGGTTTAATTAAGAAAATTTATATCTCCCAAACCAGTGCTAAAGAACAGGTCTGCAATAATTTGCACGTTCAGTACTACACCTCACTTTCCATTCAACACTCAACTAATCTTACTAATTAAATACAAAGTGTGAAGTTACTTAGTGTCTTTTTAAAATTGTTTATTTTTTTTATTATTATTTATTTCATTGATCAATGAATCTATTTCTTACTGTTTGATGCGTCGACCGTAGATGGGAATCCGTAGAGATCCTCCTTTTGATGGTTCAGCACAGAAGAAATGATGTTGACCAATCCTGTTGAACGATGATCTAGGCAATTACAGATGCTGTAGCTCTCTGTTGCACCAGTCACTTCACAATTGATAATTAATTAATTAATTAATGTGGTGTTACACAGCGAGAGTTGTCGAACTGTACTAGTTCCTCTGCAACTGCGGACTACTTCTCGAACTTTTTACTTAAATGAAACTTTGCGTGTTTGTGAAATTAAGCACGTAATTTACACACGTCTAGCGCATTGAAGATCCGAACGAAGAGTGCTCGCTACCCTCCGTCAGAGTTGGCGTCTGTTCTAAATGCAGGATTCTGATTGGTTGTTCCAAATAAATCATACGTTTTCCATTTGAAACAATATCGGACAGGTCGACTAAACACCCCTTGACAGGTCTGAGAAGGCACAGAATTACTGGCTAAAATCGTACTTCCTTTGTTTGCAAATCGTTTGATTACAGGTACTTGCAAACGTGTTTTCAAAGATCTGACCACAGAATATTGTTGCTTAGGTCTTTATCTGTGTGTGTGTGTGAAAACACCTAATTCGTACCTAGCCTAATTCTCGAGTTATTTCGCTTGGCGTTCTTCTTCTGTATATGATATTTTGGCTTCTTATAGAGCTTTAATTGCTGAACACTATGCTGTTTTCAGAATTGCTGTATTCAGAATTGCTTACGTCGCTATACTCGCCCCGTTTGACAATTTCATAACGCTCAGATAGGACGACAATATGAATCGTTATAATATATATATATATATATTCAAACATAGTACAAAATTTAAGCATCAATACTTAGATCTATTTTTTGCAAACCAGCGCTCTTTTATGATATAATTTTCATTCACACACACACATATACACCCGCACCCCATGACCTTAGAGATCTCAATTTAATAATACAATTAAAAGAATGATGTTGAATTTGATAACCCCGACTAATTTTGCTTTACCCCCCCCCCCATGTTACTTAGCTGTTTATCTGTCCGAAAGAGTCCATTTTCCCGTGTAATTTTTCTTTTTCACTCCGCACTTTTTGTACTACCTTTACTTTTTACACCAAACTGTTATTTCATATTAAACTACTTCCTTCAACTGATTTTTTCACATTTACGTTACATTGTTATGTACGGGCGCCCGTAATTTCGTTCTGGAACTTTTTACGGCTGTACAGCACGAAGGTGTAATTTTAACTGGGACGAATTGAACTGCGTTGATTTCTGAGATGTGGGGGGTCACGTGGTCACATTGCATTGTTTTAATCGTGTTATGTAGCCAGATTTGAAAGCGATGTTTAATTCGCCGCGCATTCCTGCAGTGACGTATTCCTGGGTTTGGCCCTGACATCATATGTTGTTTTGTCTAACATGCATAGTTCACAGGTCAGATGGCTAAAAATAACTGTCTCTACCAGTTAAACTGTTGACCTTGAGTCAATTCGTGACATTATAATCCCAATAATATTTTCAAATACAATTTATTTATGTTTATATTTCCCCAAAATATCCCTGGGTGGGCTTAACTGTACTGTTACAACATTCATGTTAACAAGTATTAGTGAAAAATGTGTTGACATAGCACATTCCCTATTTGGATTACAGTATATTGAAGTAATAATCTGTTTTATTTGACTTATCTTAGTTAATAAGGTAATACTGATAGTGTAAGCACTGATTTTTTTTTCCATTTTATCCAAGATACCCTTCGAGAATGTTAGCTTGGATAGTCAGGAGATGGCTGTGAAGATCAAGTTTCCAGCAATATAGTTATATGAAACATGTACATATAGTTATGATTTGAAATTGTTAAGCTTTGAATGCAAAATTAAGAAGCCACTTTGAAACAAGTATGTGATGGGTTGTTTTTTGTAAATACAGCTTCGTGAACAGAATATGTTTGCAAAATGTAAGTAGCAAATATGTTAAGTAGAGTAAGGAATTAGTAATATGAAAGTAAATTAATGTTATAGTATAAACACTGCCATGTGTGTGTGTGTGAGAAATTATATACGTTTACCATGTTACCTGTGTGTATTCGTTTTTTATATTAATGACTTGTATAGATGTGGTATCATTCAGTGTTTTGTACAGTTTCCTGTAGGTCCTTAGTCTTCCAGTTAATGATTTATTCTTGCTATTTTGACCACGCTGGGCTTTTCAATTCAGTTTCATGTTTCCATTTCAGTTAAGTTCCATTTCTTTAATTCTTCAACTTCACGTATTCTTCTAGTTTTAGTCTGTTGCTCTGCATTATATTCTTAGTTAAGTTTAGTCTTGTAATAATAGCATATGTTTATTTTCTGATCACACCAAACATGTGTTTATTCTTAATAGAGTGTCCTCGTTGTACAGTAGGTAAAATATGCACTAAACAAAAAGTAAACATGTGTTAAACCTAAAGTCAGAGGTGCTCTTCATAGTGAGAAACCACAAAAAGTTTGACAGTTTTCTCAGTATTATGATATCCATGGTTTTCAGTTGTCTCTGTATTTGATATACTCAGTTGTGTCTTTGAAGTGTAGACTTTTATTGGTTTCATTATATCCGAATATATTGTAGATTTTGTTTCTGTTGTGTTTGTTTTCCGCCCTTTCTCCATTTCACCGTAACTTGATAACATAATTCCAGGGTATTTCATTTCCAATGTCTGGTGAACAGTATTTCCATCTGCTTCCAACTTACATTAAATTCTGTAGGTGTTTTAATTGATTTATTTGTTACTAACAAAATAAATGTATGGAATGCCTTTGCAGATTGATGTTTTCGTCTACAGTTCAAAAAATTAAAGAGGCGAGAATTATGAAGATATGATTGCACAGGTAATTACAGAATTAAATAGTATGTGAAATTTTGTGGTCATCCGACAGTAAGAAGCAAACATAAGGAAAAACACTACTTTATATGTTTTTCAGTACTACCGAATTGAATCAGTGCTCAAACATTGCTGTATATAGTGTTACAACTATGATATAATTTCTGTGTTAGGCTCCATAAGATGCTCAAAAGTTCTGGAAAAATCTGAGTATATTGGCCCATTACTTGAAATGCTATTTGGAATAGTTTCCTTCATTGCAATGATAGATTGTGTAACAGTGTTCCATAAAAAGAGAATAGTTAAAATTTCTTAGTAAACCATAACATCAACAATTAGTTTAATGATATGAACTGTGAATGTCACACCAATTGGTAGTCTATTTCTGAATGGCTTCCTAGTGCTGTTTTGAGGACACATGATTTGCAGACAGATAATTTTAAACATTATTTTGTTGTGTGTGTGTGTGACACACACCTGATTTATAACGTTGAGAAACATACTACTCTTGCTACATGCTAACTTCTTGTTCTTTTAAGGAGTTTGTTGCACTGTATATTATCATGTCCATGTCAAATAACTGTAAAACAAACATCATAAATTAAGCAGTGACTAGAAGGCATTTCATTTTTAATTATTTGTATTCTTCGTATTTTCATATTAATCCGTTCAATGAATGTTGGTAACCATGTTTCAAAATTATGTTCATCATAATTATGCTGTCAGGATAATGTCAATCGTGTTGTTATATGTACTTGCTCATAATTTAACACAGTGCACGTGCATAAGTATATCTGTTCGGTTTGTCCCATTAAAACTTCACTAATTGTATGATGTACTATCGTATGATGACATATTACATAACAACAGAAAACATAACATATTATGTTATGTGGGTAGGGTGATAACATATTATGAGAAATAGCATCCTATGTACTTTTTTTTACATCCTCTTTATCATAGTAAAAACAACCTGAAAATTGGTTGTTTTAGATTTTTTACAGGGTTTAGATAAAATGAAAAACTTTCTTAGTATCTGCCAGTCAATGACCAAAATCCTTTAATAATCCAAATTTGAGAAATTTCTTAATTTGTCTTCACCTGTTTGCAAACAAGATACGTTTCCAAGTGTTACTGTCAGTAAGCTAAATATATTCTTGGATTTCGTTGTCCATGACGTGTCCGTTACTTAACTAAATACAACTATTTCACTAACGACTCGGAACACAGTCGTTAGTGAACACTTTTGGTTTCTGAGTCGTTAGTGAAATAGTTGTATTTAGCTAAATATATGTAAGTTAGTAAGATTAAAGCTAGCTGACAGAGAATATCTTTAAAATGTCACAGTGTGACCCAACAGAAGAAGCACAATGAGTATAGGCAGTTTATGGTAGGCAATTACCAGATCAGGCTAACAAGAAATTTCATTTAACAAATTACATTCCATTTATAACAGATAGGATTTAATAATAGGTTAAAAAAGCATGGTATCAGTAAACAAACGTAATCATTTTTCATTACTAGTTAACAATAAAGAAAAATCAAACACACTAGAAAAAATGCAGTTTATAAAATACACAGTGCAGAATGCGATCGGACAATGTGGCCGAGCTCTGAAACATTGCATTTCTGAACATAAGAAGGCGAATTTAACCAATACAGCCAATATAGGTTTTGCAGATCATTGCTTACAACACAATCACTTCATAGATACAGAAAACGTAACACTACTACACAACATACAAAAAGGTAAAAAAATGGATTTATTAGAAATTCTGGAAATTAGAAAAGCAATAAAAAGTAACAAAAATTTAACGATTGAACAAACTGAATTCTGTGTATCCCCTTTATTAAAAGCTGTTATTTAGTTTGGTTAATTTTTATATTTTGCATTCAGATTATATTTAGTTTTTACTGACACTTAACCTTCCCTTAGCTTCTCCAATCCCCCTCCATCATCACACCTCACACATGTCCGGATACACGCCCTAAACGGATGTTCACCACCCTAACGTCCTTTGTTTAGTTGTTCACTAATCTCTGTGACAATAGCTTGATAAGCTGAAACAGCTGTCAGAGTTAAATAAAAACTGAAACGTACCAAGTGTTTATATTTTTTTAAACGCTTTTATTTTTAACTTGTTTTTCCCGTCGGTCTAAAGTGGATTTTTCAAATCGAATTTTCGCATACTTCCCGATGTGATAGCGACTTGAAATTTTGCATACACACTTGAATCACGTGACAATACAATATTATGAAAAAAATACATACATACATTTACCAATGTACAGATTATAAGTTAAATGTAGTCGCATTCATAAGCGAAGTTTTATATGTGTACTACGTTATTGACAATAAAGAAGTAGTATCTATGGAAACTCACCGGTTCTCATTTTCGATCACGCGCAAATGTCCGACACTCATAAACATTTTCTATGTTAAAACTGTCTATGTGATTACAGATAACGGTAAGTAATTTTACTTTGTATAAAACGTTTCACTTTGAATTTTCCTCTTTTAAAATTAAAATAAATAAATAATTCTTAATATGAATTACCCTGGCTTGGTATATGGCACTATTGAAAGTTTTCGATCTCAGATATGGTCTTTTTTAGGTTAATTAATACTACACTTCTTAAAATTAAACACACAAAAATAATGATTAACAACTAACAAAAAAATTACAACAGTGTTATTGTGTGATAGTTCAGTGTTTGTGAAAAAATAGTTCGCTAGTATATATAGTGTCACAGGTTAGTTTATAATAACCGTTAAAAATTTTTTAAATTTGATTAATATCACAATACTTTCCTTTTTAAATTCACACTTTTATATTCCTTTTTGGTTGTTTCCACTATATAATTCATTTATTATTATTTTAACAATTCACTATATAGTTTTATCACTCGATTATAATTTAACTCCGGTTCACTGTACACCTAACCCGTCTGTTGTTCGATTCCAAGTTAATTGTAAACAGTGCGTATAAGTAAAGACTTTAACCTCCAGTATCAACCGTTGGAAATATGTATGTGAAATGAAAAATGAATAACGGCAGTTGGTTTTTGACTTGCTGTATCTATGTTAATACAAAATTACTGTGTCATCTGTACCAGCGGCTGGCAAACATTTTTGTAAGGGGGGGGGGGCAGAATACTTTTATTCTTAGTGGAGCAATCAAAATTAAAATCAGTTTGGTGAAACTGTCTACGTGATTACAAATAACGGTAAGTAATTTTACTTTGTACAAAACGTTTCACTTTAAAAATTTTCCATTGAAAGAGAAGTTATGTCGTTTTGCCTATTGTAAGAAATATTTAAATAATAAACTTACAATTTTACTTGTAAACTCAATTACTTGTAATTTATCTATAAAATTTGACTAAAAAGTATGAAGTAAAAAAAATTAAAGAAAAAACGCTTTTATTTAAAATTAACAAAATGATCAATGTACTAAAAAGGATAAAATAATTTATCTTATACCAAATACATTAACAACAAATGAAAATAACGTTTATTAATCAAAAATTTTTGTAACATTAAGTATCACTGATAATAAAAGCGTGGGCGCCTGCCTAAGGAATGATATTATACCATGTTTAAATCAATCTTCAATAAAAAAGATCTATAACTGATACTATTTGTTCTACATTTACTATCACTGATAATAAAAGCATGGGCGCCTTCATTTAGACAATGTGATCTTAAACATGAATTCGAAAATATAATTAATCAATATAAAATGAATTTTGTATCTCAAAAATATTATAAAAACTATTTGTTTATATTCAGTGCATTGTGTATTTTTTTTATTTGAAAATATAATCCTTGACAATCCTAATTTCAACATCCCCTCTTAATAATAGTTTGTAATATGAAGTATAATGTTATAACTTGATTCAATGGAAAGGAATCTTCAAACATCTGCTATTTTTCCAAATTTAGTTATACTATGATTCTCTTTATATAATGTAAATTTTGGAATTGCGCACGATTGTACTTGTAAGACAAATGTACACATATATGCATACTCTGAAAATTTTAATTCCTCAATAATCAAATAAATGTAGAACAAATAGTATCAGTTATACATCTTTTTTATTGAAGATTGATTTAAACATGGTATAATATCATTCCTTAGGTGCCCACGCTTTTATTATCAGTGATACTTAATGTTACAAAAATTTTTGATTAATAAACGTTATTTTCATTTGTTGTTAATGTATTTGGTATAAGATAAATTATTTTATCCTTTTTAGTACATTGATCATTTTGTTAATTTTAAATAAAAGCGTTTTTTTTAATTTGTTTTTTACTTTTTTTTATTAAAACAGTGAGTATGTTTTGAACAAACCATAGCACCAGATGTATTACTGCATCCACAACTGAATCAACAACATGCTTACAATCACTTATTGTGATGTATGAGCGTACTGGTGATGAAATGTTGGTAAATCAGCATCTCTCAGTTCATCCATGGTCAACCTGTTTGTCAGATAATATATTCAGTTGAAATTTTGCAAGATGCACACTGCATAATATGTTCCTAAAGAAGCAATTGTAGATTTGTCTGTAGAAAGTAAATGTTAGCAAGCAATGATTATTGCCTGTTTTATTATGTAATCTATTTTCTCCTTGTTTCTGTACTTTAAAGACTTCCGTAGCTGTAATATAAAAGATTTGGGTGTGCCAGTAATTCATTTTATTGCCTGTTTCTGTTTCAAACAGGCAATTATATTTATATGAGGGCTATTCAAAATTAACTTCCAGTTGGCTGGAGCAAACTAGTTCCTACACAAACATGGCATATGCATAGTAGCTGGCAGTCATCATTTAGATTATTACACTTCAATCTATTATCTACTTTGTTTATTGCTGTTAATGACAGATGAAACATGGAGCATAAACTGTGAGGGTAAATAATATGATTAATTTCCACAATCGGGGCAAAATCATTTTTATTGCAATAACTTTATGATCGAAGTGATATGAGCAATTGTTATAGAAAATTCACTATCAAATAGGCATGATGAGGGAAAAGGTTGACAATTATGATTGATGAACTTGTCAAAAAAGTCTAACAAATATATGTGTAATATATATATACTTTCACTTATGAACTTACTGTTGTCACTTCCCAAACGTTTCAAGATGTTGTTTCTCTTCTTCAGTGGGTTGAGTACTCAACCCACTGAAGAAGAGAAACAACATCTTGAAACGTTTGGGAAGTGACAACAGTAAGTTCATAAGTGAAAGTATATATATATTATTAAATTAACAAGTGAACGAAGAGGATGCAACAACAAGATAAATATATGTGCTAAATGTAGTTTCATTGTCTACATGTCAGCAAAGAATTTTTCTGTCTTTATGGAACCAGGACCACAATACCATTTGGTATTATGAAACTATGAGCACCACAAAGAGAAACACTTACAACCCCCTGGTTTTGAAGTGAGTGGGAAGGCAGAAATCCACAGTAAAAAAAGACATACTATAAAAGTATAATCATTTCAAGTAAACAGAGAATCTGTGTATTTGATGTAAAACTTGAGAAAATCCATATTAGAAAAGTAGATGTTGGAAGATAAACTTGAGCTATATTAGTTACTGCCTGAATTGTTAATCACATTGTCAGTGAATTCATGTTTTCCCTTGGATGCTGGTCTTATGAATACTGAGCATGCATGATTTTGTGTACCATTATAGGCCAATTCAAAGTCTTCATGCATCATAATGTACTAAATGAGGTTTCAGAACAAGTTATTACTGTAAGAATTAGGTCAGTCTTGATTGTGTGCTGGGTAGGCTAGGCCATCCATTGTCAGGTGGGTAGAATGATGTTACTGACAAATCAAATCCGTGAGGGATTTATTTTGAGATCATTCAATTTTTTGAAATTTCACATTTGTGTGGTAGCCTCATAAATAACAAATTCAGCTGCCATCTTCTTAAACTGCAAAAAATTATAGTTTGTATATGTTTTTTCATAGCATATGGGTGGAGCTGATTTTCGTTGCATAGAAGAGAAATAATCTCGAGGAAAAGAAATATCCAAGTAAGAGATGAAGATCAAGTTGAAGAAGAAATCTTATATATTTTAAGAAGGTTGATCCAATCTTGATTTGTTTTGCAGACACTCAGGCTGTTGCAATTAAATGTCTAGTTCAGTATACATTTGTTGAGTGTATTAAAGGTGTTAGTTATCTCCATCAAACAGTGAGACTGAAGTTATTACAGTGCACATCTGTTAATTTAATTATCTAATTGTACATTTTGTTTATGTTTACTTGCAGGAGTTGGGTGCATTCAGGTTCAAATTTGCCAGTATAAGAAACAATCACTGGGAGTGTTACAGTGTAAGCCTACCTGCCAACTACTACAGATTTTCTGTAGTGTATACGGAAAACTGTTGTGGAATAAGGCTTCAATTTTTCAAGAGTCTGGATTGCTGCATGAATTATCAAAAGTTTAAAACCTGTTGATCGTTTCTGTATATTTCATTCTATGCAATCTGTATTAGGTTTTGTTATCATCGATGTTGTTTTAAATTGGAAATGGAAAACCTGTCTTACTTTTACTGCCTCTTTGTCTCGCAAATGGAGTAAAACAGGTCTTCCCCAATAGAATGGACATATTTTGAGAGAAAGTTTCCCTAGAATTATATTTTGTACCCAACTTCTAAGGGTGGGGTGATTTTGTAAAAGGCATTTGTCATATAGACAAGGTGGGATGTCTATTGTGATGACAGGCATTGTCAGTAGTTGATACTGCATGTTGTAGGGATTTGATTCAAGTGGTGGTGCATCGCATATGGTATTGTTCAGACCATGGGTATTAGTTAAAGCCTATTAGTTATTTGTTAGAGCACTAGAGTTTGTATACGATTTTTTTTTGTTGTAAAACTAATTCTATTGTGCAGCAGGCCCATGCCGGGGGGGGGGGGCAAGGATGGGCGCCACACAACCTGGAATAAATTTTGCCCGACCTAACGTGTTTAATAAAAATTCTTCACCAATTTTGAAGCATAAATTTTCATTTTTTTTAATCTTATTTGGTAAATATGAATAACTATGACTTAAAAATCCCTTTAATTTAAATAGGGAAATAAAACGAAGTTTCCACTACTCAAACTTGTGAGGCCACTATTGCCTCATTACAGAATCAACAACACATCATGTAGTTTGTTGGGAATATGTCTAAACGTAGCCACATAACCATCTTTTTAAATGTAGACGTGCTGTGTATGTTGTTTTTGGAATAGAAACCATATTAGTTTTGTTAGAAGGTGTGCAGTTTTCATTGTGATTAATATTGTGAGGGAATGCAACATCAGAAAATTTGCGAAGATGAAGTGATTTTACTTCTATGTATAAACGTTTGTTTTTAAACAAGAAGCCTCAAGTATAGCACGAACCAGGTAGTCTTTAATCTTATAGACCTAAAGTAACTAATGTGAAGAGGCTGCAGTACTTTTCCTGCCTTAGGCCTAGACGTCAGAACGATATTCCTGGCCATCCACAGGCCACCAACGCTTTCTAGAAGTTACTGTGTGGAACGTTACTGGCATATATCTCATGCCAGCAATCTTAAAGATACTTGATTGACCGTGTTTGACTCTTGTGGACGACATCATCAGCGAGGAGTAGTTTGGGTTTCATCAGAACACTTGACTACTATTAAGCTAGTGAGATTTGTTATCCACCAGCAGACGCCACCAACATGCATCAGTCCCCACTGTCCTGTTGGATGTGATGAAATCTTTGACAAAGCACAGAATGAAGGCCTGTTCTACAGATTGGCGTATATAAAAATACCAGCGTTCATTTTGCATCTCATACAGCTGAATTTAATTGACCCAATCTTCTGGATGAGAGTCATCAGGTGTGCTCTCGACTTTGGTCCAATACTGCTGCTGTTCCTCAAGGATTTGTCCTCGGCCCCTTTCTGTATGTCATGTACATGTATGACATGCCAGTGTATTCTGGAAACACGTTTTTCACTAACAGAAGAACATAACATTATGTAGCTTCCTGTTTCTGCTGCAGTCAAGTGTAATGATGCAATACCAATTGGCCATTCTGTACAACTGGCTGTGGAAGTTGTTCTGGCTGTATAACATCCAATGCAGAAAAATCTAAGTGATCTGATTTATGAGTAAGTCCACTTTTGCCTGACAGTCACTCTTCTTGGAGGGGTGACGTGTCCGGTGGTCTTGAGGCATCAGAGCTAAACTTTCCCAATACTTTCATGTAACAACCGTTTTGCTGTCCGCACCAATATATCACTATAACTTGTTTGTTCAGGCAGCAACAAGTTTGCTCCTGCTTGGTGGCCTCTCCTGTCAGCAACCAACAAGTATATGGTGGCACTATTCCAAAATAGTATATTCCAATATAGTCCCCCCCCCATAGTCAGATGTTCTACATCGGAACCTCACAGTTTCTTCCCTGGAGGAATTCATCTGAACCCTGACAACTAATTTGTTTGCAGAGGCCGGGGAACCTTCTCGCACATCTATCAGTTAAACAGCACTAACACCCTACTGTCCTTAAATGGTGCAAAAGCGCATGAAAAGACGTTGGGCGGTACTTGACAGTCTGTTAAAGGCCTTTCTTCAGATGAACCCCAAATGAATCTGTCACCATCTTCCTACTCTCCCATGACCCCTTGTTCGGCACAAGCCAGATAACATCGCATGGCAGCAGCTTTCTCACCCTTGCCTAGCCCAATATCTGCATCAAAATTCACCCACAGAGAGAATATGAACAGCTTGAATCGCCTTGGTTGCTGTCATCGAGGCACTGGAAACTGCAAGGTGTGCAAGTCCTTCTTTGTGGGAGCCATCCTTAACATGGCAGTACATCGATCTGGCCAATGCCTTACGGTGGTCACCTTAATGTCCCCATCACTGGAGCTCTAAGCTCTTGTTGGTGATTCCTTAAGGGACCCTCCCCAAGTGTGGAGCCGCCCAGAGGAATCCAAAGACGAAAGTCCTTACTTCCATGCCCTATTGTGTAAAGGGACCATGCGCATCCTAACACCCTTGTAACACATGACCATGCTACAATAGAAAAAACTAGATTTCATTAAACCGGAAAACGCACAGACACATCAAGACATTGACACCCCCACTTGCAAATTCTGTCTGTCTGTCAACATGAAAATGCAGCATTAACATCACCGAGTAGCCTATGCATACCACGAACAGAAATAACGAATGTTTTGATTTACCTACAAAATGTGAGCTAATTCAACAGTCATAATTTTAAAAAACTGGGTAGTTTTTTTATTTAAAGACAATTTCTGGGGCATGAACTAGACAGTGAAGTTAATCTTTTCATAAAATTAACCTGTTTTATAATCTTTTCAGGTAAGTTGTTCACATATTGCCTTGCTTATTTTATACAGATGCTCTGTATGTATTGTTTATAATTATTTGAATTATGTTCAATTAAATTGTAAGAGTTTTGTTGATTATCAGTGTGAAATTGTCATGAATATATGTAGCACAAAATTTTGGTGGGATACACCCTATGAGGCCAATACTTTAAGGCACAAAACCAATGTTTCCAGATATGAGTGTAAGTTGTGATTGTTGCAGTCAAGTAGAGTTGAATGTAGATTTACATATTTCTTTCAAATCTTGTGCTGTAGTATGAAGTTGTTAAAATTATTATTCATAGCCAGGCTGTTAGGCCATGGTTGACTGCTGTTGGTAGTAACAAACGTTTTGGCCACACCATCAGAGGTCATCTTCAGTATTGATAGTGTTTGGCAGATATTCGCCAGGTCACCTCACTACTGAGGTAGATTACGTGTCAGCCCTAAGAAGGCCCACTTAAATAAACTCCTCAACCCAGCATGATCTAAGCTGGAAGGCAGCATTGACCAATCAGCATCAAGCGCCCACCTGATTGGTTCAGGAGCACAGCATGCTAAATCCTATTTAATAGGAGGTTTTCTACTCTCCAATTCATACCAACGGAACCATGCTTGAAGATTTCCATGGATCCAAATACAGCCGAGGGTAGTAGCCACTCACCAAGGAGTCTCCCTGAAGAGAACGCGATGATCGGTGTTAGAGAGTGTATGCTTGGCTACCGTAGACTTATCTGGCTGCCTCAAGCGACAACAGTGGCTGTGTTCAGCAATGTGGGTATGAACACTGCACCCTGTAGGACGCGCTACACTTCACTGCACGAACAAGGCACACCGTATATACCGCACGATGAAAGCGGATCTTTTTTACTGGTATCAGGAATTGTTCAGATCTTCCTGGTCGGCTTGAAGATGGTCCTCACACCCCACTGACTTAGCAGCCTCCCAATCTGGTCTGTCACCCCATGAATTTAGGCAAGACCACGAAACCAACAGTCTTCTCCACCAGCCTGGCAGAACTTTTTGGCTGGACTGCACACCTCATTTCCCCGATGGAGTAACCAATGGCCTGACAACCCGCCTATGAATAATTTTAACAATTTTCGTGCCAGCCGTGAAAGTTTAAGAACTAGTAGTCTGAAAGTTCTCAGAAAATATTCTGATACTTTTGAAATTTTTTTCACTTCATTGACATTGTTCAGTAGCATTTTGCCAAAACAGATGCAATGAAACCATAAATTACAAAGTATGTGTCAGAGTATGAATGAATCCAAATATGTATACACAAGTAATTTTGGTATTGTTTGTTTTGTATGCATGGGAAACCAACATTTTTATGATTAGTTGGAAGAATGCATGACCATCGTAAAATAATTTTTATTATTATAATCTTTTTTATAAGAAAGATATTCATGTGTGTATTTAGTATATAGTGAAAGTAACGGAAGGTTACTATTAACAGACCTGGAATGATAAATTAGAATTTTTAAAGTATTAATGAATGTTAATTAGAATTCTATAAGTACCATAGTTGATGTATAAATTAAAATGATATCACCCGATTTTCATTTGTGCAAGTTACCCACTGTGTGTTCATTCCCTAGTTTACTGCTGCACAACAGTGCCACTATTTGAAGTAACAACACACTCTTGGGTAAATCGTGTGCCGAAAAATAATCCTTGTTATACTACTTTTCTTTAACAAATTATAAAATCATAATTACTTTCACCTACCTTAAATCCGGTCCAGGATCCCATCACGAACTGTGAATGCAACAGTGATTTCAAGGTTACACTAATAACATACGCAACTCGCATTTTGTGAAGAGAAATAAACTGAACTTTATTTTATACTTTAAAATTTTTCTTTAAACTTCAAATTGTTATTTTTTCATTTAATTGCTTCTTAACTCAAGCGGTTACTTCTTGCCAAAATTTAAGATACATATCATATTCTTGTAATAATTGTTACATGATCTGCTACAATTAACTTACTTCAACATCTTACCTTAATTAAAACAGACAGTTTAAACAGCCCAGCCTGCCCACTCTCACATTCACACTATATTACAATAAAACCAAACCCCTTTTTATTTATTTTACGTGTTGAATACTTTACATAACACCCTCGCCAACATCGCGGTGTTTTCCGACCTCGTGGTTCCGCACTTACTAGTTCACTATATTGATCCGAAATAATTTGTTAATTCATTCTTTCTGCGACACGGGTCTCACTACTACCTTTTTTGAAAACTGTTCTTATTTCCGCATTTTTGGGAAAACTGCTCGCACTTTTACTGAATGTTGAACTTTATTGATGAGCCCCGTTGGGCGACTACCTGGCCAGGTAAGCGTCGGCGAGGAAACTGGGCAGAGCGTTCACCAAAACCCTTCCACTTTCAATTCTTCGACAAGGCGGAAAGCAATGCCTTGTGTACCAACGTCATTGTTACTGTTCAGCCAACACATGTGTTTTTCGTGTGTTGGACGTCGACGATATTTAGTGTTCACTGGTCGACGTCACAAATGTGGGCAGGACTTAATTTCATTTCCATCACCTCCGATACACGTGGCGAAAAATATTGTCTTTGGGCCATGTTGTGCGCCTTTTGCTTAGCGTGGGTATGCGCTCCGCCGATGTTAGTGCATTTGGGCGCAGGTGTCACACAGCGTTAAAGTTCCAGGAATTGTATCACCGTCAACAACACGACATTCCTTTGCATTGGCATCACCTCACAAGTCCTTTGTTCTAACTACGCTTTATTTGAACATGTGGCTGTCCACACATATGAAGTGAATTGTTAATATTTTAATAAAATAAAACCCAAATTTAATAAAATAAAAAGCCCCTCCTTTTGCCCCATTACAATACCCCCCCCCCAATGAGAGATCTTCTGTCGAAACAGAAGAAATCTCATTGTTATTCATAACAATTTAATTTACCACTTGGCATTCATACATTTATAATCTTCCCCCTCTGACTCTAATATCACTAACAGCTTTAACTAACATGACACTCATCTCTATCAAAAACATCTATCAAACATTCTCTAAACCCACTTACTACTCAACTCCATTCGCATCATTCTACCCTTATAAAAAAAATACTCTCTACCCCTTTGTACCCAGGATGTGTGTTCCCCTCCCAAAGCTCATTCCCTTATCTGGTTCCTGGACTTTATTCCTAGGCAACCCTTTCCGGCGCTAAACGGTCCCTTCCCGTCCCAACCCTTTTGTTGCGGACTCCTACCACCCCATCCCCCTTACAAAATTCCCATCACAACTCTAATTACTCTCCCAATACAATACTCTCATTTACAAAATATCTCCACTTATTTATTACATCAATATATCAATCCATACTCTACATATGTTCCCCATAGCTACTGTGTCACTATCAATACTTCTCAAATTCTACATTACATTAATTCACAACAATATTATTCTCTCTATTACCCCTTTAAGCTCAACATGGACTGATCTACATGTCCCAACAAAATATTAATCACCCAAAATCTACCGTTTACAAATCATTTAAAATTCTCAACTATATCAATTCATTCTATCATTTAAAATAAAATCTTGAACACATTAAAATCATTATATTCAAACATTAGTTACATTGGAAATTAGCAAACAATTTATAAGTGACATTCTACAGCGGATCAGCTGATTTTCTAGGCAAGGCGAATGACCTTTGTTCAAAAATGCTACACAAAATTATATAACTAAATACATAACACATATTTATAATTCTTACATTCTAACATAATAAGATTAATGACCTACTAAAACATGATAACCAAAACATAATAAACATCTACAGTATCCATTTTCTCAAATCAAACAATTATTTAATTACTTCAAGAGCGAGTTGCCATTTCCAAGTTACAAAATTTTAATTCGATGCTCCCCTGAGCAACCACCCAGCCACACACACTATTGTTTTTTTTCTGTTGGACTGTTGCGCCCATTGCTTCCACAAGGATGGCATTGGTGGAGGAATTTAACATCTCCGTGTCCTTGCTTCAGCGTTACATTGGAAATTATTTGGATATCAGCATATCCATGTTACAAATTTATATGCCCTTAAAACGGGTCTACCACCTGGCCTTGCTGTTCCTACTCAAACAGAGTGGCAGCCGCTGTTCCATAGTTCCAGGGATTTCCCGTAAATTCACCCCCCATCAATTTCAAATATAAACCAATTTCAAGCCAGCTATGGTCAAGGTTCTTAATTTATGGCCATAGCTGACCGCTAGCCAAAACCACGATTAGTGCTGGTAAGGCAGTAATCGCCCGAAAAGTCGGGGAAATCAACTCTACATTCAGGCATGTTATCATCATCATTATTATACACGGCATGGCAATCTATCAGGATACAATATAAAATTGTATAAAAAGGGTGTGCCGTGTATTTTATGCCATGTTGGCCTCCGATGGAGGTAACACTCTCGGTCACCCCCAACACTTATCGCTACCTACGGTGGCACATGCTACCACTGTACCAGCCACTTAATAACTAAATTAAATCTTCCACATAACATCACTTCATTATTTCTCACTCACTACAATTATATTCCTCAAAAATTCCAAATTTATTATTAACATTTATTTTACATCACCTTTCAGTTATTATTATTTTTTAATTATAGTTTCTATTTAGTACAATTATCTCAAATTATTTTCATTATTTAGTTTAAAATTTTTTCAACACCTGTAAACATTTTATTCTATTTAACTTGCATTATAAAATTTATACTTACAGTACATTGCTCATACCCTGTCATAACACAAAAATATAAATATCAGTAACTCCCTGTAACTTCTGAAACATTTTAACAACAATGTTATTCCATACTCAACAATTTAACATTTATTTATTTATTAATTATCAAATTCACATCTCATAAACTAATTTAAAGTTATTAGAAAAATTCAATTATATAACATTTAAATCAATCAAAAATATTTAAACATCTCAAATTATTTTAATTAAATTAATTATGGAAATACAACATTTTTAATTACTTTCACCAATTACAATAATTACAATTCATTTGTTATCCTCTTCAAAATTATTTTTGTTATTTATTTAGACTGCAAACATATTATTATTATTATCACAACAATTACCTACATACACACCTTGTTTACCTAACATTTTACAATACACACAATTTCACTAAACATTTATTTACAAACTTTTGTCATTAATTATTCAATTTATCACACTTCATTTCCAAAATCAGCCAGGTCAGAACCATAAATCAAAATATTTAAAATGTCCATTTATTAAGTTTATGTTCAGCCTCCATCATCAAAAATTAGTCTGGGTTTCACATAACATTTTTCAATTTTATTTACGTACCTCATATGGCTATCCTGTATGTAATAACCATAAAATTTTAGTTTATTCATTTTACCACTATAATCATACATAGGGTTACTTCCTATTATAATTATTTTATCGTAAACCAAGTCAACATTATTTATTTCTGTCCAGTCTCCATCAGTAGTTATATTCAATATACGGTCAGTTATTTTCTCATTCATTACAACATAAGATAAATTATTATTATTTAAATAGGTATCATCAAAACAATTCTCAATCTCTCCTGCACAAAGTAAGTATTTCATATCATTTATCTCTATCACTTCTAACATCTCTTTCAACTCATTATAATCTCTCTTTAATTTATATAATTCTATCTCTCTATCAACACACAACTCTCCATCTAAATCTCTCTCATCATAACACCATCTCGCACTTTCAACACCATTCCACACAGAGGGTACTAACTCATACAAAAAGGGGAAACAACTCAAAAACCTCATGTCTTCCAATAACAAGGGACTCTTGCCCTTCAACAACAACATTTGTGAACACCTTGGTTCATCATAAATATGGGGACAATTTACCCTCTGCCCCACATACTCATCTAATCTCTCTTGCCACTCTTTCTCTAATTCATCAACACTAATCACTACTCCGTTACAACCTATTACTCTCTCTCTCTCACTCACTATCTCACTATCTATTTTCAACGTCTTACTCTCTGATACTACATTCTTAATTATATTATCATTTTCAACATTATTTTTATTACTTGTTACCTTTTTATTATCATTATTATTATTACTTTTAATCTGTTCCCCTAGTGACTCTACTATTTTTCAATATCTCGTTTCAATTCGTTGCAACTACTTTCGCATTTAATTTTGACCTCATTAATATCTCTTTTGAGCTCATTAAATTTTATATCATTGTTATCAAAATGGTTACTAAGAAGGTTAAACAGGTCATTCATTGACATTTCTTTTTCTTTTATATTTGCTTTAGTTGTAATGGGAGTAGAATTTGCTCCCGCCGCACTAATTAATATAGATCCGTCTACGTTAGTGTCACTCATTGACAGTGACTCTGTCTGGATACCTGAATCGCTTTTATCAGCCGATTCAGTTGACATATTTTCATTACTTTCGTTCATTACTTTACATTCGGCTTTATCGCCTACAATTACATCAACTTCATTTTCGTTAGTGGCCATCTCTTATTCTTTATAATTTATATTTGTTAATTTACTTTAATTAATTTAATTTATCATAATACAATTTCGATCTTATATTCAATATTTAAGTATTCAATAGTTAAGTACACTACACATCATTTAACCTGTACATAATTTACGCCCTTTTACGTACTGTTATTCAACCCTGAAAACAACTTGCATTTCATCTGTAGGTGTGGAATTTAATTTCTATAATTCGTCCCTGTTCGGGCGCCAAATGTTATACTACTTTTCTTTACAAATTATAAAATCATAATTACTTTCACCTACCTTAAATCCGGTCCAGGATCCCATCACGAACTGTGAATGCAAGAGTGATTTCAAGGTTACACTAATAACATACGCAACTCGCATTTTGTGAAGAGAAATAAACTGAACTTTATTTTATACTTTAAAATTTTTCTTTAAACTTCAAATTGTTATTTTTTCATTTAATTGCTTCTTAACTCAAGCGGTTACTTCTTGCCAAAATTTAAAATACATATCATATTCTTGTAATAATTGTTACATGATCTGCTACAATTAACTTACTTCAACATCTTACCTTAATTAAAACAGACAGTTTAAACAGCCCAGCCTGCCCACTCTCACATTCACACTATATTACAACAAAACCAAACCCCTTTTTATTTATTTTACGTGTTGAATACTTTACATAACACCCTCGCCGACATCGTGGTGTTTTCCGACCTCGTGGTTCCGCACTTACTAGTTCACTATATTGATCCGAAATAATTTGTTAATTCATTCTTTCTGCGACATGGGTCTCACTACTACCTTTTTTGAAAACTGTTCTTATTTCCGCATTTTTGGGAAAACTGCTCGCACTTTTACTGAATGTTGAACTTTATTGATGAGCCCCGTTGGGCGACTACCTGGCCAGGTAAGCGTCGGCGAGGAAACTGGGCAGAGCGTTCACCAAAACCCTTCCACTTTCAATTCTTCGACAAGACGGAAAGCAATGCCTTGTGTACCAAAGTCATTGTTACTGTTCAGCCAACACATGTGTTTTTCGTGTGTTGGACGTCGACGATATTTAGTGTTCACTGGTCAACGTCACAAATGTGGGCAGGACTTAATTTCGTTTCCGTCACCTCCGATACACATGGCGAAAAATATTGTCTTTGGGCCATGTTGTGCGCCTTTTGCTTAGCGTGGGTATGCGCTCCGCCAATGTTAGTGCGTTTGAGCGCAGGTGTCACACAGCGTTAAAGTTTCAGGAATTGTATCACCGTCAACAACATGACATTCCTTTGCATTGGCATCACCTCACAAGTCTTTTGTTCTAACTACGCTTTATTTGAACACGTGGCTGTCCACACAGATGAAGTGAATTGTTAATATTTTAATAAAATAAAACCCAAATTTAATAAAATAAAAAGCCCCTCCTTTTGCCCCGTTACATCCTCACCACCACTTCCCATTTCTTAGTCTCTTCCCCCAAGTTTGTGTAATTGCATAATGTACGGAACCTGCTGTATGACTTTATTAAAATTAAAAACTACTGGCTGTTGGCCATTGCTTAAAGTTTGGCTCATTCTTTGATATAAATATTTTGGCCTCCCATTGAAGGCCTTCTTCAGTAGCAATGCAAGGTGGCAGGCCAAATGCATCCTTTGCTTTGTGAGTGGCTCGCTTTAGACACCAAGAGTTAGCTGCTTTGTGATTGCCTCACTTTGAACTCCAGAACAGATTGCTGCTGTGTGATAAACTCACCTAGTTGATTGAAAGTTATGTAGGGCAGTAGCGTAGCTAGGCTTTTTGGTGCACAGAAGATTGTTTTTAGGCAAGAAGATTGTGGCCGCCTTCACAATTAAAACGGGACAAAAGAGCAAAACTGAAGGCCCATTCAGTGAACAAAGTACTTAAAAACTGCAAATGTGTAGAATTTTATATGAAAGCACGTCGAGAAAATGTCTTAAGAATATTTAAGTCAAAATTAAGAAATTGCATATTATAAGTTTAATATTACCAGTATTCAGTTTGTATACATTTATTAGTAACAAATGTAGACTATAAAAAAATGTATTAATATAACAAATTTATAATATAAAAATGTTATAATAAATATACAGATCCCTTGTAGGTCTAAAGCACATTGTCAAAACAATGTCCTAAAGCAACAAAGAACTACATTAAAAGTAATAAAATAAATCACCATTACAGGTTAATCGTTCCGTCTTCTATTAAAAAACACTTAATATTTAATAAATATTTAAAACGAGACGTTCTAAAATGTAACTTTCCTGGTCTTAATTGCTGCAAAGTCTGTTATAAATAACTATAATCTAAAGACGAAGCAATGTCATTTTCAATTGAAAGTATCGCTAGATTTGATACCCTATCCTGAGATATTGTTGATTGTAATTACGATTTAATCAATTTAAGTTTACTAAACGATCTTTCACAAGAAGACACAGACACTGGTAAAGTAAGAAAAATTTTTAAAGCTGTTGCTAGTGTTTAGTAGGCGTCTGATCCCATTGAAGAAATGTATTGTAGCAGTCCCTGAGGTGTAAAGTCCATTTGTTCTCCATTAACTTTTGCCCTAAGAACGTCGCATTTCTTGCTGAATGGTTAATGCAGAGTCGTCTACATACTCCCCAGGCATCGTGCATTTCTTTCTTATCCTTTTTGTGATATCCTATTCATTACATACCTACTCTGCCTTAAATGACATTGTCACACAGCTCATTCCTCCAAACTTTTAATTTAACCGTTAGCATCTCCAAAAGTGTCAATGCTCGAATAAAGCTTATTCCTTTGGTCTGCAAGATTTTCTGGATTTTGTCCATAGAAGAAAGAATATCTGTCCAGAAAAAGAGAAGGTCACAAAATTAAAGTTTTCTATCGCATTAATTATTAATGCTGCATTGTCCCTCGTATCGATTGTTTTTCAGTTGGTGTATCCCTCAGTTTCTCCAATGCACGGCACGGCGATCACTTCATCCAGCTGAGTGGATATTGCTATCAGTGCATCTGCTTTTGAGCTACACCTGGTATCACAATGTCCTTTTAGTGTAGGAAAAGAAGGTGAATAGACGTTCTACTGTCCTAAAAAAAATGTCACTGCCTGAACATTTACATGAGCTGCATGAACTCCAACCAAGTTAAGTGAATGGTTGTCACAGGGAACAAACACAGCTAGTGGATTCAAATCTAATATTCTCTTCTGAACTCCTGAATGGATACCAGTCATTGTTGCTTGATTGTCATACGACTGGCCTCTGCAATCGCTAAGATTCAATCCATTCTCTCAAGTTTACTTGTAGTAGCTTCTGTGATCCCCTCCGCTGTTTTTCCATCTAAAGGAATAAAATCTATAAAGGCTTCCTTGATATCAATAGAATTGTGTTTAATTTCAACAAATATTATAATCTGAGACAGTTGTTCTACATGTGCAGCATCTGATGTTGTGTCAAATATAATACTAAAGTAATTCGTCTTCTTACATGCAGTAATAATATATTTGCGCACTCTTTCTCCTAACAAGCTTATTATTTCATTTTGAATAGTTGGCGAAAGATACGATATACACCCAGATTTACGAGAGACTGAATCCAAATGAGATCGCATGACAGGGTCAAATTTAGCCAAGTATTTTAACAAAGCCAGAAAGTTTCCAGAATTTGGATCGTTAGTAATTGACTCACGATGTCCTCTCAGTGCCAGATTTTGTTGTGCAAGAGTTTGTACTGTGGCAATGACCCATTTGAGGATTTATTTCCATGTCTTAGCTGCTTTACTCAATTGTTCCTGAAGCAGATCATCAATAAGTCTCCCTCTGTGTAAAGGACGTTCCAATTCCTTCCATTCCAGAAACACAGACCGATGAGCAGGACTATTTCCATGATCCTGAATACGGGGATTTAACTTTCGCCTCGACGAAAACCCATTTTCACTAGTGAACTGGCTTCTTTGATAGTTTTTTTTTTTGTGGAAATAAAGTGCAACAAAAACAAAATATAGATTTTATAGTGTAGAAAAACATCCAAGTGCGATTATCTTTTTGCCATTTTGGAAGGTTTTATCAAACCCAATACTTCTTTATGGATCGTCCATCTTCATCTTCAGGAAAATGGCTGTCCTTGTTCTGCAACTGACATGTTCCTCTATTCACCATTATATCACTAGTTTGAAAACTCATTGTGCCACTGTTGACGTCTTAAATTAATTTTTCCTGAAACATTTCTTTTCTGCCTTTGTTGTAATGACAGTGCAGTACTGGGGTCTGCTGACTACAATGTGATGTAGCAGGTTGCTGATTTGGCAGCCTCAAACTCAAGGCACAAGCAAGAAAATCTGAGCTATTCCCGTGTCTTTCCATTCATAACACTTTCTTTACTTCACTGCCTCTAATCCCATCAAAAAACATTTGTGCTGCGAACTACATTTGAAAATCTTCCCAGTACTTCATAGAACAATACTTAATCAAGAGACTTGGGATTATCAATTAAATTAAATGTTAAAAAATTGTTTAACTTTTTAACTTGGTCATTAAATCTTAAAAAGGTCAACTTTAATCATTAATTGTTAAATTGTTTGCTAATGATTAAAAAATTAACTAGTTAATTTTTTGACTGCCCAAGAGGAAGACTAGCCAAAATAATTTTTGAAGTTGATGTTGGAGAAAGTTTGTTCCAGGTAATCCTAATTTGTCAACAGACAATGGGCTGGCATTACCGTTAGGTCTCCTTTGTCTCCTTGGGAACGTCTGGTTGGTAGGCGTGGTTTTCTGTCTACTGTTCAATTATACCCGTGACTCTATTCCAGACAAGTGAAAAATAATGCTTCTTTCTTAACTTTCTTTGTGACTGAGCCCCCTAACTCACTGGAGAAGTGAAACTGGCGAATTCTGCCAATCGTGGGGCAAGTAAGCGCATGAATTCAAGATTGTCCATATGAACAAATGCACGTTAAGAGTTAGCAGGTACTAGATTTTACTCATTAACAGTTTAACAAGACATATCCTGTTTCACAAAATAGGATCCATGAAAGTTAACAGGCCTTACAATCGGTTAATGGAAAGATTTTTGGTCCATTAAGTAACTAACGGCCATAAAGACAGTGATAGATAAACTTAAAATTTTGTTCGGTATCACTTTGATGTAACTTATGTTCTTAATTGTCAGTACTCATTAAATAAAATATATATTCAAAAACTTGGTCGGTTTCTGTTTTCAGAAAATTTAGTATGAACGTTCAGTGCTATTTGCAAAAAAATGCAAACACAAGACTTAACATATATAAAATCTTTATAAGCACTTTTCAAAATTTGTGTAATATTTAAAAAACAACTCAAATCAAACAGAATCCACAAAAACAAAACGAAAATTAAAATAATTCTAATTACAGAAAATAATTACAAAATACATTCATCTGGCTCATGAAACGGGGAATTAGAAAGTCACTTTATAGGCTTGTTAATTTGTAATTATAGGCCTATAATAAATATTTTTTGTACAAACAGAAGCAGCATTGACAATTATCATAGCAGAATAGGCATGTAAACAAGCATTTACAAACCGGGACCAAATGTGCATCAGTGAAATGGGCATTAAGGTAAGGACTGTTAACATAGGGCTGTCATATTTCCAATTCCAGAAACAAAAAACTTCTTACTTTTGAGTCACAAAAATGACAACACCATACACGTGTGTGTGTGTGCGTGCTTAAATAATATTTTTTAATCTTAAAATAATTTTTTTTTTACTTTTCAGTAACTACTATTTTCAGTTTATATTTTTCCTATTTACGGTTTACTAATACTCGCATGTATACTTTTTGGTTAATGTGATCAGTTTTGAGAGTTGTTTATTGCCTTTGTGAAAAAATCACGACAAAATGCTCTTGAACAGTCCAGAGTGTCATTCTACACATTTCTCGGCTGGCCGAGCAGGTGCATGTCTCTGTCAAGGCCTGTACTCAAGTACCCTGTATACGTTTTTTGAGTACTTGTCAATGATGCAAATTATGGAACATTATTTTGGAACATCTGCAGGCTATATATAAGCAACAGCTGCCACTTAGAAGTTAGTTACATTGGGCCATTTATCTAGGTGGATGAAGTGGTTGTTGTGGAAAGTGATTACTGTACTGTGTTATAATTTGAGCGGAATTGACATTATTATTGCATGTGGACAAATTTAACTTGAATTTCTGTATAAGAGTGTCTTGTTTTTATTTCTAATTGTTATTTGTAACTCATTAAAGCTGGTAAATAGTAATTTCATTGGTGTCTGTATTTTGTTTCCACTGTACCATATGACAGTCAGTGAGACTGTCATAACAGTATACATAAAATTTCTGTAATTCTACTACAAAAACAAAATTCCATTAACAGAATCCCTGTCAAATTTCTTAATTTCCTTTGATCAAAGCCTCTGATTTTGTGATAATGTAGCTCTATATTTGCGTTGTATGCAGAAATAACTATTGTTAAAAATTTCAGTCTGTATTTTTGTTGTTCAAATTTTTTCCACTTTCCATGATTAACAATTTGTCAAATTCTTGGACTTGACAATTTGACGATTGTTTTACGTTTTCCTGGACAGAAATTTTATCTCTTAAAAAGAAAAAAACCGATAACGAATGGTAATTCTCAATACAAATTTTAATGTTAGTTAAAAAACAATCAGTTAGGAAGAAAATTAAATAAGATTAGTGAAACAAGGAATTAGCCTACAGAAAGTGCACAAAATTGCTAAAAGTGTATTTAATTTAAATATTATTTTTAGGTGCAACAGTAATTACAAATTTATTATCAGCAATTCCATATCTAGGGACAACTTTAATTAATTGAATCTGAGGTGGATTCGCAGTTGATAATACAACATTATCTTGATTTGATGAGTACTAATTGTACCAACACATTGTCCATATGTACTTAAAGTGTTCTATTATGTATCTATATTGTAGTTTAAGTTGACTGCAAAAATTTTTTAAAAGAATGTTGGGTTATTGGATTTTGTTTCATAACATGTTCAAGTAATAGGTGATTCATTATTTCCGACTATGGAACTTGTAGATGAAATACACAATACACCATCTGACACATGTTATAAGATTGTCTACTAATAAATCCGACAATGACATTAAAATTTATAGATTTTTGGATAGATTTAGCTAATGTGAAGGGGTAGTGATGGAAGCAGCTAAAATGACAAAGGCTGACTGTGTCAGGTACTTTTATGAACCAAAAGAAGTTGGAGACCTGAGCCCTCTGCTGAAGAATTTATTTGACTTTGTGGGAACACAAGTGTGCCCACTGCGAAAGGCTGTTCAGTGCTGCTGAACTCAATTTAGGAGACAGGTGAGGAAACTGATAAAAATGTTTAAATGGAGCTTTTTGTTAAAATGGAAAGACAGTTGTTGCAGTAATAACTTTAAAGTTAAGAATACGTTTAATTAAAGAACTATGCTTAATTATGTTTATGAACTCATAATAGTTACATATTTTAATATGATTTTAATTGTTTCTGTAACTAAAGTAGTTTGCTCAGTAACAGGAAAACCAAAAATATTTTAACTTTTAATCAGTTAATTTTATTTTAACTTTAATCAATTAGTTTTTGTAAGGATTAACTTTAAGTTCTTGGATTTCGTTGTCCATGACGTGTCCCTTACTTAACTAAATATGATTATTTCACTGTCGACTCGGAACCCAAAGTTTTTTATGGGTAAAAACTTGAAAGTTTTACCTCATAGCCTGAACCAGTTTTTGCTTTTAAAAAGCTTCTTCAGAGGCTGCCGCTGGGAGCACTGTCCGTCTTGTTGTTGGCGACAGTATCGACTTTTGAAAGATTGATATTGCGTATGTGGGGTGTGATATGTTCGAATAATGCATGTGATTTAAATTGTGACTGTTCATTTAGGATGTCGTTTTTATGTTTTCGTGTGTTTGTATATTTCTAATTGTTCTAGAGTGTCTAGTTTTCGGCCATTCTACACAAGTATACTCACAAAAGGCTGAGCGTCGTATACGTCCAGGTGATTCATGGAAACGCCCTTGGTGTATACTGCGCTAGTATAGACTAGTACAACAGCCGAGACCGGGCCCGCTACAGAGCAAATTGCCCTACTTGGGCTGGGCCATGAGCCAGGAGCTCCTGAAGGCAGCTCGGAAGTCAGATTCCTTTGTAGGACATAAGGGATAGTTCAAAATTATGTTAAAAAAAATCACATTTCTGTGGCTAACAGTTTCTGAGAAAACGGGGCATTTATATAGCTATTTAACATAAGTGAAGATAGGGCTTACCCCTTGATTAACATACAGTTGTTGAAATACTCAGGTTGTTTATAATGTTCTCATAAAATAGAAAAAAAATCAACCTTTTGATCTCAATAAAAGTAAACTAATTGTGTCTTTGTAATAATTGTTACTGTATTTACTGAACGAAATAATAAATGTCTGTCCACTTGAAAATGTTTTAAACTGTTCTTCTTGTAGATGTTTAACAATGAATAGGTTTCAACTTCCCTGGTCTGTAGATAAAGAACTGTTGGCTGAAGATTGAAGACTGCTGCGGCTTACAGTTGATACACCCCACAAAGGAAGTGTATGTCTGTGGACCCAGTCTCTGGTCTCAAGATCGCTCAGGGTACTTTTTGGCGGATTCGGAATTCATGATATAGACGGAAATTCATAATTTTACCGCCTCCTGAAAGTTATGGATATCATCTACTTTCGTGGACAGTACTGAGTGTAATCGGTAGTGGTATGTCATTCGCGAACGAACGACTAGCAAAAGGAACAGTAAGAACAGTGGACGATCGTTCATCATTCCCCTGCCCCACTACCCATAACTATCGTCATCGCGAGTTTTTCACGTGCGTAATCCTGTGCCGCCGCGTAAATTTGTTTAACGTTTTACTCGTACATGGTTTTGTATCTGTTGCATGAAGTTTTAAGAATTATACTTTACAGCAGCGTTCTCAAACTGCGGTCTGCGAATTTACTTTCAAACATCAGGTTCGTCGCAACAAAAAACAAATAATAGATAGTTTAATCGTATTATCCAAATTCAAGAATATAGCCTATATACAACTATTACATTTACGACTCGGAACACAAGTCGGAACTTAATAGTCGGGCCTTAATGGAGTCGTTAATGTAATAGTTGTATTTAGTGAAGTATCGGACACGTCATGGACAACGAAATCCAAGAATAGCCTATATTTTTCGAAATAAATAACCCTGAACCATATTCTGGTTTCTAAGTAGGCTCTCTACTATTTTATTTAATTTATTTCAATAAAAATTTAATTCCTGTACAAAAGTGTTTATTAAATAATGAGAATTGCACAAATCTGAGTAAGTAAATTATCTGACGATACATACAAGGGCGTGCAGTGTGTGCCCAGCACTCAGACGGCACACAAGGGGGCGGCAAATCACATCGACATCGACCTTTATTATTATTAAATTAAATGTCTAAAGCTTCTCCTCAAATAAACAGACTCAATACTTGTCACTATATCTGTGTTAATGATAAAAAATTCCCGAAATCTTTGAGCAGTCAGGGAATCCCCGTGCAATTTCATTGGTAACGCATAACGAGTGACTAAAATTCAGAATCAGTTTTTACTTTGTAGTAGATTTCAAGTCCAAATTATGTTAAAATGATAAATATTTCTTTAATTTCAACGCATTTTGATTTGTGTTTCGGTATTTTTCTTTGTTTAATTCAAATAGTCGGTTTTATGGACGCAGAAAACCTATATTTTTGCTTTACTTCTTGGATTATTTAACTATGTATTCTGAAAGAAGATAAATCCTTTTAAGACTGAAGAATGTAAATAAAATTCAGATTTATCAGACTGATGACTGTACGCAAAAATAAGTTGATCTTACACGCCACTGATACATTTTTGAAAACTATGTAGTCACCACCAAGTGCAGTACCCAGTACGTAATTACATGAAAAAAGTGATTCCTCAATTGGTAGGCCTACTCAGAAAATAAATTGGACACTTTAGTGTTATTGGATGAGCTATCGGAAAAAGTGATCCTCTAGCGTTGCGCGAGTGATTAAACTTCTTTCTGTTAGTGGATATTTTAATTTTGATACGATCTTATGTTTCGCTTTGTGAAAAAAGCGTATCAGGAAAAATATTGGCACATAATGATGAGTACTTAAATACATTTAAATTCGCTAAATTTTAATATATTTTGGTCCATAAATTATAATATTGATAATGCAAGTCTCCACAGTTTTCACGTTGCCTATGTATACACGGAGAGATTTTTTCCTTAAATTTTATAGCGGAAATCACTGAAAAATGTAGGAAGTGAAACGTAAACCTAGGACATCTTGTCAATATTTTATTTTTTACCGGTAACACAGAGCTATTAAATACCGTCAGAGACGACATTTTTCGTTTTACTTCCTAAATTTTACTCAATGCTATGTAAATATTAAAAATGTAAACTAAAAATTGTTAATCTGCACTAATTGGTGAGATCTCGGATTTAGGGCCTTTGTTCCATAATCTTCAACTGTCTTTTGTTTACTTATTCTAGTCGAGTATCTTGAACGAATTCATGTAGCTACATTTATTTTTTCTCCTTCCTATTCTTATGGTAGTCTCTTTTTAACAAAAAAAGTTCCGTGTAAGTTTTTCGCAAGAAATTGAAATTCTCAAACATAAAACCATAAACAGGTGCAACTATAATACTCTTTATGGAAGCTTACAACATTTTTTAAGGTTGTTAATCAATTGAAGTAATTTATATTTTATATAGCCTACTACACGAAAACTAAAGAATAATTCCGAACAAGTAATAGCCTACTACGCGAAAATTAACTAATAATGCTAGAGTGGTACGAAAAAATTGACAAGTTTTAATGTAAGAAATAGTCGCGACGGTCTACTGATCGTCGTATGGTACAGTGGGAAACAAAATACAAGACACCAATTACGTCACTAATCACCAGCTTTAATTATCACAATTCAACAGTTTGTAATTAACAAGACAGTCTCTTGCAACAAATCAAATAAAAATTGTTCACACGCAATAAAAATGTTAACTGATATAAAACACAATTGTATTACAGTTGTCCCCAGGCAGGGGCAAACCGTGCCACACCACCCTGGGCGGCAGATTCCGGGATGTTAAGTTTTGAAACTAAGGGAAAAAATAAAATTATTCATTTCATCACAATATGTAAAATCAGTAAGAATTACTTTATGTATAAAGTCAGCGGAGTTTAACTAAGAGTCGAAAACTCGTGAACGTAAACCTGGCAATGAGTGCTCCCTTGCATGAGTCATCAGCAAATAATACTGCCCCACTACGTTAATGGCTGTGCCAAGCCACCAGTCACCACCACTTTCGGCACAAGTACGAAGGAGAAAGATTAAAAGACAATTTGATTATGAGGGAAAAGATGAATTCATTGAAGATCCAGACTTGCGGTACAAAGTCGATTTTTATTTTAAAGTAATAGATATTACCATTAAGTGAAAGATTCTAACAGATTAAGAGTCATAGTAAAGTTTTTGACTCCCTGTATGACGTGAGTAAAGTCAAAGAAATATCATCTGACGTAATATCATCCGATATTATCTTATCGGATAAGTGTACTAAACTGTTCAATAGCTTAACTCATGGTGAATCAAAAAACATCAGTGCTGTTGATTTACAGGATGAAATTAAAGTTCTTTCAACAATGGCGAGTATGTCCAAGACTCGCCTGAGTGGTCTGGCGACTATATCTATAGAACATCAGTTAGCTGAATCACTTGATTACAACGAAGTCATAAAGGAGTTTGCTAGTGCAAAAGCTAGACGAGTATTTTTTTAACTAAGATATATTATATATTACTTTTGTTGTATTTAAATCATAATAAATTTTAGGTAGTATTTTAATTTTAAGTCGTCACATAGGCATACATTTTTATTGTCTCACGATTCCTTGTATTATCTCTACAATTTTTATTGTAGCCGTTCGCCTACGCGAAAAAGTTCTAGTTGTTTGATAAATACAACAATTGAAACATTCCTAGTCGTCACTTGAAGGTACTCACCGTGTCTTTAGAGTAGGTCTAGTGTGCGTGAATGTGTTCAGAGTGAAAATAGGTAGGAGGGGCGGCAGAAGCGCTGGGGCCGGCCCTGGTTGTCCCACACAATTATAAAACACGTAATACTTCACCACAATACTTCAAACCGCACTGTGTAAATCGCCACTTAAACGAACTGTGTAATCGCCCGACAATAACTAACTATAATATTACGAACGGCATTCCAATAAATCGCAACTCAAATTGACTGAACGTCGCTGAGTACCTGTATTTATACCCCGCCGAAAATCCAGAAACATCCATACACTACGACGCAATTGATTGCGGCCTTGACACAGTGCGCGTGGCTGGCGACGTCTATCAAAGTCTCGCGAGCGGATGTTGAAAACACATATGCACACAACATTACAGTCGGATTCCTCTAGAACATTCGACAAACACGTAGATTGTTCTGTAATGTCGTAACAATATAATAAGAAAATATTCCTTATTTTTCCTAACACCTCTTCTTAAAAATAGTTTATATATTTTTGTAATTTTCATATTATTTTCTTACTAATTTGAATATTTAAATAGGCTTTATGATTAGTATACTAAAATGTTCTATTTATTTAATACTTTTTAAGTAAATTTACTTAATAGGCTGTAAAAATATTTTTACAGGTTTTTTCGTAAATGATTTCTTCTAAATAGTATTTACTTTATAAATTTAATTTCTGATTTATTTTTTGTTAACAAATCGATACTCTACCATTTTCCATTATGTCCCTAGCTTACCAGTATTTTCCAGTAATTTTTAACACAAATTCTTTTTCGGGTTTTCATTGAAAAAAAGTTTCAGAAAAAATGTTCGTGATTGGCATTTTTTTCCAGATTCAGTAGAATGTGTAAAGTGTGATGGTAATATGTTAATAAATGTGAAAGGACAAAGAAACTTCACCTTTAGATGTGGTAGACGGAACTGCAGAACTACAAAAAACATACGTGATAACACTTTTTTCGGAATAGCGCGTATTCCTCCCTTAGCTATATTGTGTGTCTTAGTCGCTTGGATTTTAAAATATCCAATTTCAGTAATTTCAAGAGAGATCGACATAAACAGGAAAACTACGCGAAAGTTGATAAACGAGTTCAGGGAGATCCTTACTCCCTGGCTGATGGAGAACAGCTCAAAAATTGACGGCCCAGGAGATATTATTGAAATTGATGAAAGTGCGTTCGGTGGAAGGAAATATAACAGGGGCCGAATAAGCAAAACTCGGTGGGTACTTAGGGCAATTTGGAGGAGAACAAAGAAGTGCTTCCTAAAGGTGGTGGATAAACGCGATGCAAACACTAAATCGTGTAATTTTAGATACCTAATGTAGAACCACTGGTTCTGAACCAGGGACTACTATAGTTACAGATATGTGGCGCGGCTACAACTCGCTCGAACAATATAGATAGGCTGTACACATTTGTCTGTGAACCATTCACTTAATTTTTTATGTCCTCGCAACTCTGCTGATCACACCCAAACGATCGAGAGCCACTGGTCCAAAATTAAGCGTGATATGTGGAGAAGAGTCGGTAGAATGTCTGTTAGTACATTTCAAACGTACTTAATTGAATATATTTGGAGAAATATGTTTTTTTTGCAGAAGAATTGTTTAATGATTTTTTTAGTGGCTATTCATTACTTTTACCCAAAATGTTTAAATTGAATATACAGTAATTTGTAGTTAATAAATTAAGATAGAAGTAAATTTAAAAAAAATCTAAAAGTTAGCAGCCTTGGGTATACTCTACACGAAAATATTTGCCTGCATGAAAATGTCTCTCAGGCCACTGGAGGTAGCCACATACGTTTATAACTCTCGGAGAAACCACAAGCCTATATAACAATAGACGTGTCAGAGAACAGTATCATACAATAACCTTTTCCTGGTTTTACAACCAGTGCAGGTATGCGGCGACTTCTAATACCCTCAGTTCCTTGTGGGGAATAGCATCATGGCCTTGGGGGGGGGGGGATGGCACCACTGGAAAATACCAAGGTTTTCTCGCAATGTATAAAAAACAACTATGACTTTTGGTGACTGTACCTTGTTTAGGTTTATAGTATACGCTGAAATGTAAAAATTGCGGCTTTCGCCAGTTCGTGGCTTCCGGGGATTTCCATTTGTGTCAAATTTTTGTACAACTGACTTACAAATCTTTTGGAAACGTTATATTTGGAGCAGACATATATCGTAAACATATATTTTAGCTAAATATAATTATTTCACTACGACTCGGAACACAACACTTTTTATGGGTAAAAACGTAAAAGCTTTACCTTACAACCTGAACCGGTTTTCACTTAAAACCTCTGAAGAAGCTTGTGACCGTAGTAGTTACTACATCAGTAATTACACTAATCTGAATATTGGGTTTTACTTTGAAAATTGTTTTTAACTTAAGGAGTATCACAGGCCAACAGGAGGTGAAGTCAACATTTTTAAGAACTGTGAAAGTCTATGTGTGGTATAAAATTATGAAGAATTTTATTCATTTGAATGTTTTAGTGGATGGGTAGTGAGGATCGGTCAATAATACAAATTTTAGATATTTTGCGTCGACGTTTCGACAATATTTATTGTAATCTTCAGGACCTGTGTATGAAATACAATAGAAATATCAAACATAACGAAACAATTAAATATTTGGGTGAACGTGTTGGTGATGTGAGTGTGTGCGTGCGTATGTATGTATCATTTTATATGTGAAGACTTATGATAGTTTGTTTACATCTTCAAAATTATCTTTAAGAAAACGAGCAAATTATAGTATGCTCTTATCGTTTTATATCTTATGGTTTTATGCTCTTATCGTTATAGTATCAAATTATCGTTTTCTTAAAGATAATTTTGAAGATGTAAACAAACTATCATAAGTCTTCACATATAAAATGATACATACATACGCACGCACACACTCACATCACCAACACGTTCACCCAAATATTTAATTGTTTCGTTATGTCTGATATTTCTATTGTATTTCATACACAGGTCCTGAAGATGACAATAAATATTGTCGAAACGTCGACGCAAAATATCTAAAATTTGTATTATTGACCGATCCTCACTAACAATCCACTAGAACATTCATTGATTGACGGTCACTAAAAATTTAAGGATTTATTCATTTGATGAACTCGATATCTTAAAAAATTTTCAAAATTAGTCTTAATAATTGTCAATACACACTGCAAAATTTGGACCCATTCAAAAGTCTGTAAACTTTGTTAACAAAAAAATTAATTAAATAAAAATTCTTGGATTTCGTTGTCCATGACGTGTCCGTTACTTAACTAAATACAACTATTATATTAACGACTCGGAACACAAAGTTTTTTATATGAACCTCTGAAGAAGCCTTTTAAAGATGAAAACCGGTTCAGGTTGTAAGGTTAAACTTTGTTTTTACTTGTAAAAAACTTTGTGTTCCGAGTCGTTAATATAATAGTTGTATTTAAATAAAAATAAAACAAAGTATGGGAAACGACGTATGACCACAACGTTTGATAACGGGAAGAATTAAACATTCAAAGAACTATACTCCACCTTTAAAAAATTAAAATTAATTAATTTGATTTTATCCAATAGCAGACCTAAATGAATTTTTTTTAAATAGTTGACGAGCTCTGCAGCCGAGGGAGATTATTAGTTTATTATGTCGTCATTCAATTTATTAACATTTTAAGAGAATTATTTACAATACTGTTGCTGTTTGTGGGCACTTTTTATATTCTCGATTATAAAAACAGGGGCAATGATGATGCAGAATTGTTAAAAGTTACTGAACTTAAAGCCTTGAAAGCTAAGTAAGATCGGAAGATCAATTTGTGGCCATACTTCAGCAGAATGCTGTGTTAAGTATCATGACAGAATTGTGTGTGTGTGAGAACAACTTGTGACAGCGAATGTCACGTATAGTTCTTGGATTTCGTTGTCCATGGTGCATGACGTGTCCGTTTCTTAAGTAAATATAATTATTTCACTAGGACTCGGAAATGTAACTTCCGTCGCCGCGCGTGTACTATATTTCGGTGTCCGATGTGTACATCCAACTGTTTTCTTCACAAGTAACTAATGCCAGCTTATGCAGGTTATGTACGACAATGTAACTTAAATAAAATTTACTTTGTTAGTGTACATTAAAAGGGTGTATTTATTGGAAGTACAGAAATTAGTTTACATTTACGCACATAATTACGCTACAGAGACGATTTTGGGAGGTTGTGACTACGTTTAACGATATAACTTAACATTTTACATTTTTAAAATTAATTAGACTTGACAAACGTTTCCTTAGTTAGTGTACATTCAAACGCTGTATTTATTGTATGGATAAAAGGCTGTATATAACATTAACGGCTGTATTTATTCGAAGTAAGTAATGCCAGCTTATGGAGGTTATGTACGACAATGTAACTTACAGTACTATTAAAACAATCTGCGTCTTCTGACAGCTAAGAAGCACGTGGTGCTCGGCACAGCTGCGGGAGCGCTGATTGGTCAGTGTGGGACTGTTGACTGAGGAGAAAGGGGGAGGGAAAGCGCGCCTGCTGCTGATTGGCTCACCTCGGTGTCTCGTCCGAGTTACCATAGCAACTACTTCTTGTACACATGCAAGGAGAACTGTCAGAAGACGCAGAGTGTTTTAATAGCACTGTAAATAAAATTTACTTTGTTAGTGTACATTAAAAGGGTGTATTTATTGGAAGTACAGAAATTAGTTTACATTTATCGCACATAATTACGGTACAGAGACGATTTTGGGAGGTTGTGGCTACGTTTAACAATATAACTTAACCTTTTAGATTTTTAAAATTATTTAGACTTAACAGACATTTCGTTTATAGATTTTATTATTAAACTGAAAATAATTTTGTCCTATGCAAATAAGAAGGCCGAGAATAATTTTTTTTTCTGATCACTAAGGTTAAAGTATTTTGTATATGTGAGGAACAGATAGACAACAGAACATCTACAGGTATAGACGGAAATAAATTCTTAACATCAAATGAAACTAATTTTGCATTCAGTGGTAAATGTACATTTTTTATAGTATTAACTAATTGTAAAGTGTTTTTAATAGCATACTTTGGGTTAAAGTTAATATATTTTGGCAATAATTCATTAAGTTTTTTACAGACTTTATATGCAGGTGCAATTACATATGAAACAACTGGGCCCCCGACAATTAGGTTTATGTATTTTTGGTAAACTATACAAAACAGGAGCTTTTGGGTTCATCATAGTTGGCATGAAACGTTTTGTGTCTGAAAATATATTAGGGCAATTTTTAATAAGTGATTTTATTTGTTTCTGAAACTTATTAGTGGGATCATTATTAATATCTTGAAATTGTCATTCCTGAAGAGAAGTTCTGTCTTTTCAATATATTCGCTCCTATTTATTATTGTAATTGTATTGCCTTTATCAGCTTTGCAAACCACTAAACTATTTGAATTAATTTTTTGTTTTAAACTGTTAACTATGTACTTATCTGAATCTTTTAGGCTGTACTTATTCTTATTACTTTTTGATATAATGTTTGCACAGGAAACTAATTCATTATTTCTTATATCTGGGTTATCTAAATTACTAAATGCTATTTCTGTATTTATACATAACATTTCCAAACATACGGTACAAAAGAGACATGGAAATGTTATGTATAAATACAGAAATAGCATTTAGTAATTTAGATAACCCAGATATAAGAAATAATGAATTAGTTTCCTGTGCAAACATTATATCAAAAAGTAATAAGAATAAGTACAGCCTAAAAGATTCAGATAAGTACATAGTTAACAGTTTAAAACAAAAAATTAATTCAAATAGTTTAGTGGTTTGCAAAGCTGATAAAGGCAATACAATTACAATAATAAATAGGAGCGAATATATTGAAAAGACAGAACTTCTCTTCAGGAATGACAATTTCAAGATATTAATAATGATCCCACTAATAAGTTTCAGAAACAAATAAAATCACTTATTAAAAATTGCCCTAATATATTTTCAGACACAAAACGTTTCATGCCAACTATGATGAACCCAAAAGCTCCTGTTTTGTATAGTTTACCAAAAATACATAAACCTAATTGTCGGGGGCCCAGTTGTTTCATATGTAATTGCACCTGCATATAAAGTCTGTAAAAAACTTAATGAATTATTGCCAAAATATATTAACTTTAACCCAAAGTATGCTATTAAAAACACTTTACAATTAGTTAATACTATAAAAAATGTACATTTACCACTGAATGCAAAATTAGTTTCATTTGATGTTAAGAATTTATTTCCGTCTATACCTGTAGATGTTCTGTTGTCTATCTGTTCCTCACATATACAAAATACTTTAACCTTAAATAGTGATCAGAAAAAAGAATTATTCTCGGCCTTAGATATTTGCATAGGACAAAATTATTTTCAGTTTAATAATAAAATCTATAAACAATTAAATGGCTTACCTATGGGCTCTCCTTTATCACCTTTATTAAGACATTTCCTTAGTTAGTGTACATTCAAAGGCTGTATTTATTGTATGGATAAAAGGCTGTATATAACATTAACGGCTGTATTTATTCGAAGTAAGTACTGCCAGCTTACGGAGGTTATGTACTACAGTGTAACTTAAATAAAATTTACTTTGTTCGTGTACATTAAAAGGGTGTATTTATTGGAAGTACAGAAATTAGTTTACATTTATCGCACATAATTACGGTACAGAGACGATTTTGGGAGGTTGTGGCTACGTTTAATTATTTAACTTAACCTTTTAGATTTTTAAAATTAATTAGACTTAACAGACATTTCCTTAGTTAGTGTACATTCAAAGGCTGTATTTATTCAAAGTACCGGAATTAAGACGTACTTCCAATTTAGAACCTAGTACAATCTAATGTATAACTAAACAAGTACATTAAAATCCTTTTTTCAACATAATGCAATAAAAAGCAATGTGCAGTTTCTGTTAACATGCAAATGATTAAGTATTAATAATGGGTTACAGTGGAATTTAATGTTACTACGGTCTGAATTAATGGAAATAAAATTGGGGGAATCTTGTAAACATATTAAAGAATGCTTGCATATTACACACAAAATTATTACAGTACGGACCTTTGTTAATGAATAGAAACAAATTTGATTCTATACTTTAGTATGTACCAATAAAATTCACCTTTTTTCAAATACCAATATCCGTTGTTTTTTTCATACCCTTAAAAAAAGGTCATTAACAACATACATTATGAGAAAACGTGATTACAAATAACCACCCATTAGTTACTTGTGAAGAAAATAGATATAACATTTACAAACATCAAATCTTCAATTCTCTCCCTATTTGTTTTATAAAAACTGGAGTTTCTACTGCAGGTTTTAAGTCCACTAACTACTTAATTAAATATACATAATTGTTCCTGTATCTTGTTGGGTAACATATTATATTAATACATCTACTTCCTACTCATATGTGCAAACAATGTTTTTAATGTACAGTCCTAAAATATTTATCAACACTTTATATCTTTAAGATTTAGACAGAGTCTAATGAGCAACTTGGCCTAACCTGAATTTACATGACCTGGCTCAGAACAACTTTATTTTGGCAAATACAAAGATGAAGACTGGTTGCAATTTACTACCATAAATGGCTGGAATCCTATGCATTAAAGAATTTTAATTAATTTTATATTAACTGAAAATAATAATCCTGAAATGTAATCAGTACTTATATCAAGTTAAGTGCAATAATTAAATTGATTCTTCAACTTGCACGTTGCAAACTTAAGGTGCTAAGCCTTTACTTTATTTTTAATTTAACATCAATTTATGTTCGGCAACGTTAAAAAGAACATGTTATGGCCTCTGAGAAAGTACACAGTGAGTGGAAGCTGGCTCAAATGAAGGTAAAAATTGTATCTAATAATTAGTGTCCCGTGAGGGCTGATTCTGATTGTACTACCCTCAAAACATAAAGAAAAGTCATTTTTAGAAAGATGTCTGTGTGTAGAATTTTGTCTATGGCGAATGATAACTCCCGCAAATTCAAATAATTTTTTGCATATTGTAGAGGACTCAAGGTCTGTTGATTTTGGTGAAGATCGGTTAAGGAGAAGGGGTAGTTTACCTGCAACGTTTTGTTTTAACAAGAGTAAAGTACTTAATTTTGATAAATAAAGTATCCTGAAAAGGTCATAATAATCCACTGTAGAAAGGTAGATTTAATATCTATAAATGAAAAGGGGTAGGGGGAGGGGATAATTTTCTATAAATGAAAATGATAGTTGAAGGGGAGGGGATAATTTTTTATATATGTACTACGTTATCAGCAACATTGAAGTAGTTTGTTGATAAAATTCCTTCCCATGCTGTTTAGCCGTGGTCCAATGTTTTCTGCAAAACCAGACATTTCGGAAGTGCCATCGACTGCCATCATCAGTGAAAATCGAGTGCGCTAACATGAGGTGGTATATGTTGGTGATCACAATTCTGTGGTTGAGGCTGAAGATAGAAGTAGTTTCTGTGGAAATATTTCATTTCTAAAATGATTTCAAATATAAATCTTAAAACATGGTAGTCATGTGTGGTTCTCCATACTGATATTTTAATTATTTGCATCAAATAGTATTATTGTTTAATAAATATTCTATCCAGAACAAATTATGTGTATACAGTTCTGGAAAAATTAGACAGGCATAATATTTTGTTTGTTTATTGTAAACTGTATTATGTTTGGAAGTATCCCAAAGTAAATTTAACATCAGTCATGTCAATCAATGAGGCCAGTCCAGTTTTTTAAGGCCAGGAGAATCCTTGAAATGTTTGGAGCATCACTAGGTCATGATGGTTCTAATCATCAAACTTCAGTTTCTGTGAAAAACTAGCAGATTTGAGTAGTCACTTGATAAAGGATGGTGTTGTAAAAGCAATTCTTTCAGAATTTTTTATAACCCTGTCAGTCTGCAAATAATCTACTGTATTACAGTATACAAATGTAGTGTAATATCTTGGCACAATACTATACGATAAATTTGGATAAAAGGCTCATTTCCAATAGAAAGGATAGCTGGTGTGATCAGACATAACAAATTAGTTTTTTGAGAATTTATTCCTATCAAACTGGAGTAAGCATATTTTCAAACCTTTATGGACGTGTGTCATGGAATTTACAGATTGCACCAAAAGAAACAGTTAAAATATATCTTTTCAATTAAACAAAAATTGGTCTTGTAATATGATTCGGTAATACAGCAGGAACTAATCAGTTAATTGCTATTACAAAATGCCTTATTCCTTTTCCATGATGATCAGATTTTGCTATATGCCTGCATAAATAAAAATTATTAAAATGCTTAACTCCCAACACAAAGTTGAACACATGATGAAAGTTCATCATGTCACATATTCTAGTAACAAGGTAAGTTTTTGGAATACTGTTTTAGCTGAATTTATACACTAGGAGGACACTCAGCATTTAGTTTGTGTGTGTAACTCTGGTCAATCAAAGAGAATTATTTGTGTAAATTCAAATTTAGTAATACAAATTATAACGTCTCACCTACGTTATAACGTCGGGAACCAGTGCGTAATTGCCTCAGATCAATTGCACGGGCTGCCATAGTCTTAACTTCTTATGAATATTTTAACAAGTAGTAGTAGTTAGAATGAAAGGAATGTTTGTTGGGGTGTTCGATGATTTATTCACTCAGTATTTTGTGTTAAGTAATGACATCTCTTTATTAGGTGCTATCATTTATAGTTCTACATGGATTTTTTTACCATAAGGTTTTCTAAATAAAAGTTTACAAAATATTTTCTGAAAAGGTGGCCACAACAAAAGTATTGTTATGTGCTAGCTTTTTCCATGGATCCGGGATATTAACTTGGTTTGTAAGTTAAGTTATTATACTATTTGAGGGGGGGGGGCCATTTGAAGAATGCACTTAATTTAACCTCTAGTATCTGAAAAGCTTTATACTACAAGCACTAATTACTATTACAAATAATTTTAGTCGTATGACGTAATACAATTTACAAAGTGACAATAATTAAAGTCTTTTATATAGTTTATTAAACTGTCTTTTGCAAACATTTGTTTTAATGACATTTAACCACGGAAGACAAGTCTCCGTTTCACCTGTGATATTGTGAAGTTTACTCTGTGTCCTGGTCCTTGGTCCTTGGGGTGTCCACAAATGGTTGAAGGTTATGGTAGTTTACTTTCCGGGTGAAGAGGCTGAAGAGATCCTGGTAATTATGAAGCTGTTATGCTGTTCTATGAAGTCTGGTAGCTAAGCGTCTTTAGTAGTACAACTCGAGTGAAAGTTCTTGTTTCCCACAGAAGTGCACGTCACATGGTTATTTATGAAATGTTCTCACTTTTGGTACATTGTACCTTTTTAATTTAAACAAACATTGGAGATCTTACACATAGTCAATAGAGATGTCATCTCTCTCACTTATTTATTCCATTTAATTTAATAGATTACATTTTTCTTTATAAAACACTACTTTACTGATACTTTCCTCTACACATAGTTATATCTGCACTTTTAAATTAAAATATCTTAGTACTTCGGGGCATGGTTCAAGGGTGTAGTGTTTACTATGAGAGCGCTCCATCTCGACTGCATTATTATTATGTCAGGGCAGGTAAGTTAACTGCGCGGAGTTTATGCATCACAACAAAATAGTTCCACCTTTATTCGCTATTTACGGTATTTAAAGTTTGACCTTTTTATTATTCAAAGCAATGCTTTACTTCAGAATTAAATAGTATACTACTGTATCATTGTTTATTTATTTGAATAATTTCAAGTTTTACCAGTATTATTTGTTTAGTAAAAGAATCTGTGTACCTATGCAGGTTAATTCCAGTTAATGCATGTCAGTGCATGGTAAATTATTAACTAGTTTCCCTATCTTTACACTCGCATTCCTTTTGTCATTAAACTTTTTTATTAAATATTATTTTGAGTTAATCTAGGGAAGTAATATTAATTTTAATGTGCGATTTAAAAATAAATTTTACTCCATATTACGTTTCCTATTTCAAAATCGTCACAAAATCTACTACTGTAAATGCCTGGAATGCTATGCATTAAAGAATTTTAATTAACTTTATATGGGGAAAACTGGTTTACATACATTATTTCTGAAAATAATAATCCTGAAATGTAATCAGTACTTATATCAAGTTAAGTGCAATAATTAAATATATTCTTCAACTTGCACGTTAAATAGATCCCTTCTCCTTCACTTACCAGACACATAAGGGAAGCTCTAAACCATGAACTGTCCCAGTAGTGAATGCTACAATGAGATCTTTAGAGTAGGTATCACTTTCTTTTGAACTTCTAAATACAGGATTTCTTGGAACTGTGTAGAGTGGGATCAGTGGAGTAACTTGCAGAGGGGGGTTATCAGGGGATCAATTCCCCTCCAGAACTATTCGAAATTTCAGCAGAATTCCATAATTTCCTAAGTAGACCCATTTCTAAGCCAGTTTTGTTTGTACAAGTAATAATTATAAATAATTATAGAAATAAAAGTAATTACAATATTGTAACGTTATGTTTTCCCCTTACATAAAATAGGCCCCAACTTAAACCATTTCATGACCATGATACATGAAGAACAAAATACTAAGTCATTAACTAAACTGTATACTATAAATATTGTCCGAGATAATAAAAAGAGATAAGAATAATGTAATGAAACTGATAAGAACATTATCAATGAGAAGATTTTACTCCAGTAAACTGCATTAAAAATTGATAAAAAAGATAAAACCTATACTCCATACTGCAGTAATAAACTGGATACTCAATAAAGAAAATTATTAATAATTAGTTTCTACGTACTAAAATAATGAAATCAAATTTTATTTATGATTATGAATAGAATAATGTAAATCAAAAAGAGTATTACAAAAATGTAATAATAAAACAACAATTATGCTAAATGTAAGCCTACAAGTAAGGTTATGTAACATTATAATGTTTTAAACAACAGAAAGAACAAAAAAGCATTGTAAAATCCATGAATTGTAAACAGAAGGTGAAAACTACTGATGAAGTAGTAAATAAGCTTATAATAGCTAGACAATAATGGTTATAATTTGAATTATAGCATGAAGAAGAAAAAATATGAGAAACTAAAACTTGTCAATAATTGTATGTAAAAAGAACAGTTTTAATGTAAACTTATTAAACAAACTATACTGTATAAATAATACTAGAATCGTTATTATTAGAATAATATTCTAGTAAGGAAGATATGATTAACCAATAAGTATAAACAAAGTACCGGTAACTAATGAAACAAGATACATGGACTAAACCTTCAGAATACTGATACTGAAGATAATAACAACTAGAATAAGTAAGAAAAACAATATTAAAGGACAAACTATGTTGTCAAAGCTTCAGTAAATTGTGAAGAATGTTTTAGAATAATGATGTAATAGGAAGAAACATGTATTTTCAAGGTATGAATGAAATTAAGGGTCAATATCATAGGCAAATGAGCCTAGAACATTTATGTTATTCATAGTAAATAATTGTTAAGGTATGTCATTATTATTGTAGTGAAAGTTGAATAAGGGTATCAAGAACAATGTAAAGTAATTGTCTGATAGCAAAAGTAATTATTTTAAACGTACGAAAGAAACTAAGGTGTCCACTACAATGTGCCAGTAGGCCCTATACCTGAATAACTTATTTCTACTATTTGTAAACAATTATTGCTAATAATTGTCATTATTAGTGTAACAAAAGTGAAAGCCAAGGATCAAGAACAATTTAGAATAGTTGTCTTGTATTAAAAACAAGAATTGTTAAAATATGAAAAAATAATGTTCAAACTATAATAGGCCAATATGCTTAGACAAATTATGTATGTTAATTGTAAGAAATTATTATTGATTTTTGTCATTAGTATTGTTGTAAAAGTTGTAGGGAGTTTTAAGGAACAATTGTGATCAGTTATATCACAATAAAGTTAAGTAATATTATTAGAAGAAAGAGAATTAGGATGTCAGGAACCCAGGTTGGGTTATGCCTAGTTAGCCAAACATGACTTTTATAAATTGGGACATTATTAATTACTGTAAATAATGTTACACTCAATGGTTAGTAAGTAAATATCATTCTTTAATTTTCTTAATTCTTAACCACATATTATGAGTACAAATGTATGCCTACTTATAAGTAACTTTACTAATGAAAAGTCTTTTTAAAAAAGAGACTTGTGTCCATGTTAACAGCAAAGATGACTATTACTAAAGCTCTGAGAACTGTCATATGATAATGGGATGACAGTGTATCAGTTAGAATAATCAACAACTTATTAAGGCGGTATGTTTAATCATTTGCACACATCATTCCAGAAGTCTGTTCTAAAAACAATTATAATCAAACTGCTGTTTCAACAGTACTAATAATGCAGCATGGTAAAATTTAAACCATTTTCATTGGTCTGAACGTTTGTTTCAAGCTGAGTATACCAAATATGTTTGTAATAGGTTTATAAGTTAAGATGTGAAGTATATGAAGCCTTTACTAGTACCTGTTCATTAGACAAAAAATAATAACTATAATAATATATATATAAAACTTTCACATATGAACTTACTATTCGTTGTCACTTTCCCAAATGTTTCAAGGTGATGTACCTCTTCTTCAGTGGGAGTATACTGAATGTCGATTACAGAATAACCGTTACGGAATTAGGTGTGTGTGGTGGGGGTTGATGGTGGGAAGGGATTGGCGCTGAGGTTCGAATTGTGTGTATGGATCAGTGTATCAAATAGTGTATGTGATTTATAATGTAATTGTTCATTTAATATGTTGTTTAGTTGTAGTGTGTGATGTCTGTATATTTCAAATTGTTCAGCTGTGTTTAGTTTTCTACTTTTAGGTAAGTAGTGTAATATTTCCATGTTGTGTTCTATGTTTGTGTAACTGTGGTTTTTGTTATGTAAATGTGTGGCAAATGTGGAATGTATGTAGTTTGTGGTGAGGGCTTTTAATTGTTCAGAAAATCTGGAAGAAAAAGATCTTCCCGTCTGGCCGATGTAGAATTGGTGACAATCATTACAATTTAATTTATAAACCCCTGTTTGCTGTATGTGTCATTGTCTTTGTTAGTATTATTTATGTGATTTCTAATGGTGTTGTTGGTTCTGTAGGCTACTTTATAATTGTGTTTCCTAAGTGAATTTGCAATTTTGTGTGTATTGGAATTGTAGTATGTAAGTGTTATGTATTTGCTGGGTTGTGTGCTGTTGGTCTGATGTGTTTTACTTTTTGTGTTTAGGATTCGTTTGTGTAGTTTATTTATTAATTCGGGGTTGTATCCATTTTTGACTGCTATGTATTTGATTGTGTTTAATTCATTGTGTGTTTAGGGGTATTGAAGTGAGCCTATGGAGCATGTAGTTGAATGCTGCATGTTTGTGTTGATTTGGGTGGTTGGAAACACGTACTGAACAACAACAAGTGCACCGATAAAACACCAATGTCCCCATAAAAGAAACCATAACTACAGTAGAACAATTACTAAAAATAAATAACACACCTGAAACACACATAAAAGAGATCATCCATCTAACTAAAATTATCACAGATCAAAATTATTTCGCACACAACAACATGTTTTACACACAAACAGATGGACTACCCATGGGCTCCCCTATATCAGGTATACTAGCCGAAATATTTATACACACCATAGAACAGAAACACATACTGAAAAACAACAAATACACCGATAAAATAATATATTGGCATAGGTATGTTGATGACATTTTACTCCTTTACAACGGCAACAAAAGACAAATAGAAAATTTCCACAAATACATTAACATTATACACCATAAATTAAAATTCACACTTGAAATAGAACTAAATAATAGCATAAACTTCTTAGACCTTACAATCACCAAAACAAACAACACACACACATACAAAATATACAGAAAACCCATCACATCAGACATGGTCACACATAACACATCCAACCACCCAAATCAACACAAACATGCAGCATTCAACTACATGCTCCATAGGCTCACTTCAATACCCCTAAACACACATGAATACCAAGATAAATTAAACACAATCAAATATATAGCAGTCAAAAATGGATATAACCCCGAATTAATAAATAAACTACACAAACGAATCCTAAACACAAAAAGTAAAACACATCAGACCAACAGCACACAACCCAGCAAATACATAACACTTACATACTACAATTCCAATACACACAAAATTGCAAACACATTTAGGAAACACAATTATAAAGTAGCCTACAGAACCAACAACACCATTAGAAAACACATAAATAATACTAACAAAGACAATGACACATACAGCAAAACAGGGGTTTATAAATTAAATTGTAATGATTGTCACCAATTCTACATCGGCCAGACGGGAAGATCTTTTTCTTCCAGATTTTCTGAACATTTAAAAGCCCTCACCACAAACTACATACATTCCACATTTGCCACACATTTACATAACAAAAACCACAGTTACACAAACATAGAACACAACATGGAAATATTACACTACTTACCTAAAAGTAGAAAACTAAACACAGCTGAACAATTTGAAATATACAGACATCACACACTACAACCAAACAACATATTAAATGAACAATTACATTATAAATCACATACACTATTCGATACACTGATCCATACACACAATTCGAACCTCAGCGCCAATCCCTTCCCACCATCAACCCCCACCACACACACCTAATTCCGTAACGGTTATTCTGTAATCGACATTCAGTATACTCCCACTGAAGAAGGGGTACATCACCTTGAAACGTTTGGGAAAGTGACAACGAATAGTAAATTCATATGTGAAAGTTTTATATATATTATTAAATTAATAAGTGAACGAAGAGGATGAATCAACAAGATAATAATAATAACTATAATTTCCATTAATTTTGTTATTGTTCTTTGCCATTCATTATTTTGTTATTTTTTTACTGTCAGGAAAAGTTCTGATGTAATTTCTGTACGTGTTATTTTTGGTCTCACTCTCTCTCTCTCTCATTGTTATTTATTGAAAAAACATAAAAAACTGACACTCCTCTGTATGTCTCCACATTGCATACAATTAAAAAAATTAAAAACATACTTGAAACATACTTGTGATCTTGCAAAAGAGGATCAGTCCTCTGTGTGTTTTAATGATAATTAGTTAATCAATGAGCATGTCATGGACAACAAAATGCAAAAATTTACAAATGAATAATGAAAACACAAAGATTAAAAACTACGTAATAAGAAATCATTATAGACATAAAGAAACAAATTACTAAGATTTATTAATGAATCAAAGGAATTCAGAAATTCAACTGATAATCACACATTAGTACATAGTGTTACTAATTTCACAATTCCACAAAATTTGTAATTATTGGATAGTGAACATTGGATTTCAATATAGTAAGCGTACACATATTAATTTTAAGCACGTTTTACAAATAGTGAATGAAAAAGAAAATAAATACACGATTTCAACTTTCTTAAACTGAAAACAAGAAATTCTTTTGAGTTAGTGTAATGTGTTGTGTTACTGTAAGACAGAGCAGTGCTGTTAGTGTACTAATTAAGATGCATTAAATGTATAAATAAACCTAATGAGTTATTCTTAGATGACATAATTAATCTTATTGGTAATGGTGTAAAAGCATTTACACATTTACAACCACAGCGGTTGCAGGTTTGGGGCTGATTTCTTTCTTCCTTATCATGTTATAGAACTAAGCCTGGCAGCAGGTGTGAGCCCTGAAGAAATTGCAACCAGTCTTCATCTTTGTATTTGGCAAAATAAAGTTGTTCTGAGCCAGGTCATGTAAATTCAGGTTAGGCCAAGTTGCTCATTAGACTTTGTCTAAATCTTAAAGATATAAAGTGTTGATAAAGATTTTAGGACCGTACATTAAAAACATTGTTTGCACATTTGAGTAGGAAGCAGATGTATTAATATAATATGTTACCCAACAAGATACAGGAACAATTATGTATATTTAATTAAGTAGTCAGTGGACATAAAACCTGCAGTAGAAACTCCAGTTTTTATAAAACAAATAGGGAGAGAATTGAAGATTTGATGTTTGTAAATGTTATATCTATTTTCTTCACAAGTAACTAATGGGTGGTTATTTGTAATCACGTTTTCTCATAATGTATGTTGTTAATGACCTTTTTTTAAGGGTATGAAAAAAACAACGGATATTGGTATTTGAAAAAAGGTGAATTTTATTGGTACATACTAAAGTATAGAATCAAATTTGTTTCTATTCATTAACAAAGGTCCGTACTGTAATAATTTTGTGTGTAATATGCAAGCATTCTTTAATATGTTTACAAGATTCCCCCAATTTTATTTCCATTAATTCAGACCGTAGTAACATTAAATTCCACTGTAACTCATTATTAATACTTAATCATTTGCATGTTAACAGAAACTGCACATTGCTTTTTATTGCATTATGTTGAAAAAAGGATTTTAATGTACTTGTTTAGTTATACATTAGATTGTACTAGGTTCTAAATTGGAAGTACGTCTTAATTCCGGTACTTTGAATAAATACAGCCTTTGAATGTACACTAACTAAGGAAATGTCTGTTAAGTCTAATTAATTTTAAAAATCTAAAAGGTTAAGTTAAATAATTAAACGTAGCCACAACCTCCCAAAATCGTCTCTGTACCGTAATTATGTGCGATAAATGTAAACTAATTTCTGTACTTCCAATAAATACACCCTTTTAATGTACACGAACAAAGTAAATTTATTTAAGTTACATTATCGTACATAACCTCCGTAAGCTGGCATTACTTACTTCGAATAAATACAGCCGTTAATGTTATATACAGCCTTTTATCCATACAATAAATACAGCCTTTGAATGTACACTAACTAAGGAAATGTCTGTTAAGTCTAATTAATTTTAAAAATGTAAAAGGTTAAGTTATATTGTTAAACGTAGCCACAACCTCCCAAAATCGTCTCTGTACCGTAATTATGTGCGATAAATGTAAACTAATTACTGTACTTCCAATAAATACAAGCTTTTAATGTACACTAACAAAGTAAATTTATTTAAGTTACATTGTCGTACATAACCTCCATAAGCTGGCATTAGTTACTTGTGAAGAAAACAGTTGGATGTACACATCGGACACCGAAATGTAGTACACGCGCGGCGACGGAAGTTACATTTTGCCGCTCCTATTCCCCAAGACCCGAAACTTTTTATGGGTAAAAACGTAAAAGCTTTACCTTACAACCTGAAAAGTTTTGTTGGGTGTTTTGTGTTCCTTTCGTCACTTATAGTGTTGTTGCATGAAGTGTCACATCCCACATCAGTGTCATCGGGTGGACGAGGCTTTAGAATATATGTGGGCGATCGTTATGTAACCTTAGCCTCAGATTCAAAATTGTAATGTTTATTTACTTATTCCGTTGTGGTGTCGTCTACGGTTTTTCGACAGATGATCAGTTTTCAGATTATAAATGGTACTGTGAGAAATGATTGTTAATTTTAGGATTGTGAAGTGCAGAAAATTGTGATTTTGAAGTGAAAACAGCCTGTATATATTCGTACGCTGTGGTCTGTACTTTGGTTTAACCTAACGAAGTGGATTGACAAAAAAAATAAACTATGATTTGAAATATTAATACGGTTTATCAAAAATCTTAAACATGTTTCACAGCAAAAGTGCGTAAACAAATTCGAAAGTTGCGTATTATTTAAAAAATAAAGCTATTGCAAGTATGTCATATTAAATCTTGGTATTTCTGTGAACAGTCATTACAAGCTTTTTTCTTTTTAAGTTACAGGTATGCTCTAAATGAGAGTTTCTGGAATTACTTAGTATGGCGGATCCTTTGATACAAACATTTTGTTGCCGTCCACCAGATACAGGATCTGACCCATCCCAGTCAATAATATTACAATTTGATTCAGCTTCTTATAGCACAATATGCCTGATATCGTCCACCTTTGGAATATTTGGATCTCTGTACCAGGTAGGAACTTTGATCTGCGGTTCCTATTATACTAATAGGATAGCGATGAGTGGGAGAGTTTGGGACACTGGGAGTTTTGGAACACTATAATTTAACATTCAAGTATTAGCAACAGTCAGGTGGTTTCCCCCGAGTAATATCTGCTCCTGATTTGTATAGATGTGCATACAAAACATTAGTTACAGTTGTTAGAGTGTTACGAAGCAAAAACTGGTTTTGATAAAAGTGTACAATTTTCTACTGGAGTTTTGATTTTATAACACATTCTATGTAACACAAACACATAAATTGAATAATGTTTTTTAAGTAACATAATAAGTATAGATTATCACATTATGTGAACTTGAATAAATTATTTGAAGTTATGAATTTAACATGAGAGTGTGTAAAATGTGTGCTAGAAGGAGTGATGAGACACAGAAGATAGGGAGGTTTAGGACACTGTCTCAGTCCTCACTTGATTATTTGATTAACTTATTGTAGGGTTTAAATATACATAAATTTTATAAGAATCTAGAGATGGCGTACATTACATAACCCACACTTTAAGGTTACTACATATTAACTAAACATCAACAAAAATGAAATGTCAGAATTTCAATTTTATATATCCGAACAAACCATGCTAGTAATTGAAGGAGAGTACACTACGGTTTTTTTAACTGCTTACTTAGTAATAATGGAATAATCATTACTAGTTCTTAACTGAGACTATTCTTCTTACAAAGTACACATGTCTGTAATGTATTGTTGGTGTAATGTACACAGGAAAGCTTGTAGACATTTTTTGTCTAGTGGATTGGTCACAGAGAAATAGCTGAACACAAAAAAGTTTGTGGAAAACTGCAAAAAAAGGGGAGTTATCAAAATCTTCACTTTCTAGGAATGTATTGAATAGGGCTACATTATTCCCATCTAGCAGTCAACTGTTAGGAACTTGGGAATAAGCCATCAACTTCTTTTCCTGCCAATTGTGTCAAATCTCTCTAGGAACAAGGAAAAGAGCCTGTGGGCCTATAAATTCCTAAAGAATCCTACTCCATAAAATTAATTACCCCAGAATATTGTGAAGTTACATTTTATGCAGAATAATAATAGATAAATTAACAACTTTATTTATAAAAAATACATGTTCCAAAATTCTTACCTTTATCGGGTACAGGATCGTTCACGGGAACTCGAGACCTATGAGTGTGATTTACGTTTCGTGTTATTTAATAAATTGCACTCTCATGGAATGCATTAAATATCTCAGCTTTATTGAACATTTCTTAGTATTCTCTTTTTTCTTTAATTCCCTTACTTTTTATTTATTTAATTACTGATTCTTTTGCAACAAAACAGGACTTAATATTTATTCTTATGATTAAAGTAAGCATTTTTTGTAAGGCAATCCAGTACCCACTCACTCATTCTTACTTTCACACTTTTTACCCCCTTTTTAAAAACAAGAGATCTCTTTACCCATTCTAATTTTGAATTTCATTTTGATTTTAATTGAAATGGTAGGTTTACTCCCTGTTGTCGTCATGAAGAGCACGTGTTGAAATCAGTCCGTTTTTTGTTCACTAGGTTGTTCCGAAATATGTTTTTATACATACATACATCCTCGGCGCTACAGCCCAGTCCGGGCCCTGGCCCTTCCCCACTGGTCTCTACTCCCGGCCAATGTCCACCAGTTTGCTGCACCCAGCCTCACTGCTTCCTTACCAACCTGGTCCAGCCATCTTGTACACGGTCTTCCTTTCCTTCTCCTTCCCATCGGCAAATAATTCATAACTCTTTTTGGGATTCTATCCTCCGCCATTCTCTGCACATGACCAGCCCAATGCAATCTGTTAATTTGTATGAGTTGCACGATCGGAAGATCTTTAAACCTTTCGTACAACTCTCGATTATGCAGTCGCCTCCAAATGTCGTTTTCCTTCACAGGGCCATAGATTCTCCTCAGTACCCTCCTCTCAAAAACGGATGGTTTCTGCTCATCTAGTTTGTTTAGCATCCAGCATTCCGAGCCATACATCAGGACTGGTCTGATCAAGGTCTTGTATATGGTGCCTTTTGTATTTTTACTTATTAATTTTGACTTAAAATGTTTCACCAGTCCGTGGTAACACCTATTAGCAGATAATATCCGTTTTTCAATGTCTCTAGAGGAGTCATTTCCAGAGTCCACATATGACCCGAGATATGGAAAACCTTCAACCTTTTCAAATTCATAATTATTAATGCGCAGGGACAGGGCACGAGTGTTGGCACCTACAACCATATATTTGGTTTTGCTTTGGTTTATAACCAAGCCCATAGCCTTAGCGGACAACTCCAGTTCCTGAAAGGCTTCCTTTAAGCCAGATTCAGACCTAATTATGACGTCAATGTCATCGGCATAGGCCAGAAGCTGTACCTCCTTGTGAAATATGTGTCCGATAGTTTGAATTCCTGAATCCCTGATGACCTTTTCTAGAGCTATGTTGAACAACAGACACGCTAAGGCATCTCCTTGTTTCAGCCCATTCAATGTTTTTAAGGAGTTAGATAGATTTGATTGTATTCTGATTCGGCACTTAGAATTGGACATAACTACTCCAACCATACGCACCAACTTAGATGGTATATTCAACTCCTTCATAGCTCTATATAGCATTTTCCAGTTGATTGAATCATATGCCGACTGGAAATGCACAAAGAGATGGTGAGTGGCCACTCCATATTCCAACGTTTTTTCCAGGATTTGCCTTAGTGTAAATATTTGGTCTGTTGTTGACCTATTCCTAGTGAATCCACATTGATATTCTTTTATGTTTTCCTCAGCGTAGGGAAGCAGCCTAGAAAATATGATGTTGGGCAATACCTTATATGCTGTATTAAGTAGAGAGATGCCCCTATAATTTTTACATATGAGCGGATCACCCTTTTTATGTATTAAACACACCACCCCATTGTTCCACTCATCAGGCATTACCTCCTCCAGCCATATTCGCTCTATGAGATGGGCAAATTCCTTTATGAAATCTCCTCCTGCACTCTTTAATATTTCCCTTGGTAAACCATCAGAACCTGCTGCCTTGTTATTTTTAAGCTTTTCTAGAGCTTCAGACACCTCGTCATAGGATGGCACCAACTCCTCTCTATCATCCTCGAATTCTCTTGCTTCCTCTTCATTCTCAGATGCCTCCATCGAAGCCTCCCCAACTGAGCCTAGCAACTCTTCGAACTGTTCTGTCCATCTCCTGATTACGCCAGCAGTATCACTCAAAAGGCCACCATTATTATCCCTACAGGCATTTGTTCTAGGCTGAAATTCCTGTCTCATATCATTCACCTTCCTGTACATATCTCGGCTCAGCCTTTTACTTTTACATTCCTCTATCTTTTTCATCTGTCTCATCATATACTCCCTCTTTTTTCCTCTATGAATCTTCTTTTCCATCCGCCTGGCCTTCCTGTATTCCTCCTGAACAGCCCTAGTGCATTTCCTTTGGATCATAAATTTATATGTCTTGTTTTTGAATTCAGTTGCCTCTTCACACTCCTTATCAAACCACTCATCTCGCCCATGTCTCTTCTTCAAACCAACGATTTCTTCTCCCGTGGTCACTAATATGTTTTTTAGATTAAGCCAGTGGTTTTCTATATCTTGTTCCTTACGGCATTCAAGTCTCCACTGTCTAATTTTCTCATTAGTAACTTCCTCGAACCTCCATTTTATTTCTTCTTCCTTTAGTATTTCTTTATTGTATCTAACAGTCTTTATTCCTTTTTCATTTCTATTATTGGAGATTCTAGCTCTCAGTTTTACAACTATGAGATGGTGATAGCTATCCATGTTGGCACTTCTATAAACTCTAACGTCTTGTAAGTCTGACTTATGGCGGCCATCCAATAGGACATGATCTATTTGATTGACCGTTCTCCCGTCTGGAGAGATCCATGTGCCCTTATGTATGTCTTTGTGGTCGAAGAAAGTCCCTCCTATGATCATATTTTGACCAACTGTGAAGTTCAATAGTCAGAAACCATTGTCTGAGTGTTCAAGAGTGTAAACTATACTTTCCTATATTACTACAAGCATGGCTGCTTCCCACTTTGGCATTTAAGTCACCTATGATTATTTTTATGTCATGTCTAGGGCTGCTAGCATACGCATTCTCCAGCAAGTCATAAAAATCATCTTTCTCCTCCTCAGGCTTATCATCAGTTGGGGCATGCACGTTTATTATAGTATAATTAAAGAAGATTCCCATAAGTCTTATTTTACACATTCTAGGTGTAAGGGGTTTAAAATCAATGGTATTTGCTTTCATTCTACGGCTTACCAAGAAGCCAGTTCCAAGCACATGGTCCCGGTTCTGACAGCTGTAATACACCGAGTAGTCCCTTCGATCCATGATTCCAGCACCAGTCCACCTCATCTCCTGCATAGCCAAAACATCTATCTTATATTTGAGAACCTCTCCTATTAATATCTTCAAGGCTCCAGGTCTGTATAAGGAACGCAAGTTCCACGTCGCAAGTTTAAAATCTTTGTCCCTTTTCCACGATCCAGTCCCAATTCCATTAATCCGTCCGGCTTTTCCTTTTTCTCTTGGTTTCATAACAATATTATTTTATGGGGTGGGTTGTTAACCCTACGCCCAACCCCCAACCTGGAGGACCAGGGGTTTTATGTTTAGAGTTCCCGTCTCTTAGATGAGTTGCCTTCACTGAGCTAACGAGTCTCATCCACCCGTCCGCAGTAGACCATACTCACTAGATCTATGGGCGCTGCCGTTGACATTTTTATGTTCTTCCGCCGCCAACCCCGCCATGCATCCTGCTGCCGACACACTACATCTTGGTAAGGCGGGTCCCTGATTACCTCAGGGCCACCTCGCCCAGACCCCCATCTCTCGTTGGCTTGCCGACCCAAGCTGCCGAAGGGATTGGTTACCACAACCTTAGCATGGGTTGCTCGACTTAGCAGGGCCCACCGCTTGTAGGTGAGAGTTGGAGTTGGAGAGGAGAGGCTAGTGACCAGCTCTTGTATGCAGGCCATATATTACGCATCACTCCCCCATTTGAGCCCCGAAATATGTTTTCACTGATTATAATTTTCTCACTGTTCGTTTTTTATACGGTATTAGATTTTTATTTGTAGTTTAGTCTCACATGTTCACTTTTTCTGCTGGTCAGTCTACATTATTGCACAGCTTTTAGGCGAACCGCGCACCCACGCAACTGAGCGGTTTTGAGTTTAGAAGCCGACTGACGCTAAGTGGCTCGTTTTCAATATGGCCAGCATCCTCCTGTGTGCGGCAACTTGCGTTCTCATTGGCCATCGCTATTTATCGTAGACTCGCAGCAGTACATGATCTTCACTCTGTTAACACCGGTATACGCGCACTCGGATGCATTCCGATGCTTCAGGATTCGTCGCATGTGGCCTGGCTTACTGGACAAACCGACAACTGGGTGTTTCAAAAGTACACTCTGCTTATTAAAACGGAAACTCTGTCTGGGCGATTCCCCGTTATTACCATTGATACAAGAATAAAATAAATCCCCTTGATTCTGTACCGTTACAATATGTGAACTCCTACCCCAAGGCAGCCCCCAGAAAGTGAAGCAGTAATTGTATAGAAACTCAGCCAGAGCTAGAATTTTAATGGACATTCCAGAAAAGACAAAAAAAGGAGTAAAGAAAGATATTTTGCTAATAGACGAAAAAGGGTTAAAGAGAAAAGAAAATTATTAATCATAAACCTACAAAAGTTGATCTATGTAACAGTGTTTTAAAAAAAGGTTTAATGTGTATGGAAATTGATGTAATGTGTATGGAAAAAATTTTGAAGGATTAGCTAAGTAGTCCTAGAATTTTTTTTCTACTAAGATTTTTGTTTTGAACGAGTTTTAAACTAAAATATCAAATTTTAAACCATTCTAATTCAGATTTTGTGTGTGCTAAACGTGGCTTACTGTGTCCGAATGATCCTTTATGCAGGGAGATGTGGGTCACTTTACTTAGGATGAAGAACAATCCATTTTTATAAAGAGAACAAAGTATAAAATTGTTTTCATTTTATAATTTTATAGCCAAAAGATTGTGTAAAACTCTGTGCATCCATTACAAACTCATCACAAACCAAAAATATCGGTATGGAGAACCATACATGACTTCCTTGTTCTAAGATTTATATTTAAAATCATTTACAAAATGAAATGTTTCCATAGAAACTACTTCTTTCCACTTATTGCTTCAGCCTTAACCACAGTACTGTGGTCACTAATGTATACCACCACATGTTATCGCAGTCGATTTTCACTGATGATGGCAGTCGATGGCACTGCTGAAACGTCTGGTTTTGCAGAAAACATTGGACTACGGCCAAACAGCCCGGGAAGGAATTTTAACAACAAACTACTACTTTGTTGCCGATAACGTAGTACAAATATAAAAATTATCCCCTCCCCCTTCAACTATAATTTTCATTTATAGAAAGTTACCCCCACCCCATTCAACTAGCCTCTTCATTTATAGATACTTCATCTACGTTTCTACAGTGGATTATTAAGATCTTCTTATCAGGATACTTTATTTATCAAAATTAAGTACTTTACTCTTGTTACAACAAAAAATGTTACAGGTAAACTACCCTTTCCCCCTAACCGATCTTCACTAAAATCAATAGGCCTTGAGTCCTCTACAACGCAGGGACATATGTAAAACATTATTTGATTCTGTTTGAATTTACGGCAGTTATCGTTCGTCATGAAAAAATTTCTCTTTTTACAACATAAAATGTTGCAGGTAAACTACCCTTTTCCCTTAACCGATCTTCACCAAAATCAACAGCCCTTGAGTACTCTACAATTTAGGGATGTATGCAAAAACTTATTTGATTATGTTTGAATTTACAGCAGTTATCATTCGTCATAGAAAAAATTACCCTTGTTATCACATAAAATGTTGCAGGTAAACTACACCTTTCTCTTAACTGATCTTCACCAAAATCAATAGGTCTTGAGTCCTCTACAATTCAGGGATGCATGCAAAACATTATTTCATTCTGTTTGAATGTGCGGCAGTTATCGTTCGTCATAGAAACAATTACTCTTGTTAAAACATTAAAAGTGGCAGGTAAAATACCCCTTTCCCTTAACCGATCTTCACCAAAATCAACAAGCCTTGAGTTCTCTACAGTGTAGGGAAGTATGCAAATCATTATTTGATTCTGTTTGAATTTACGGCAGTTATCGTTCTTCATAAAAAACGTTCTCTTGTTACAACATAAAATGATGCAGGTTAACTACCCCTTTCCCGTAACCGATCTTCAACAAAATCAACAGACCTTGAGTTATCTACAATTAAGGAAGGTATGCACAAAATTATTTGATTCTGTTTAAATGTGCGGCAGTTATCGTTCGTCATAGAAACAATTACGCTTGTTAAAATATAAAATGTGGCAGGTATACTACCCCTTTCCCTTAACCGATCTTCACCAAAATCAACAGGCCTTCAGTCTTTTACAATTGAGGAGTGTATGCAAAAAAATATTTAATTCTATTTGAATGTGCAGCAGTTATCGTTTGTCATAGAAAAAATTACTGTTGTTAAAACATAAAATGTTGCTGGTAAACTACCCCTTTCCCTTAACCGATCTTCACTAAAATCAACGGACATTGAGTTCCCTATAGCTCAGGAAGGTATGCAAAACATTATTTGATTCTGAGTGAATTTACGGCAGTTATCATTCGTTATAGAAAAAATTACCCATGTTAAAACCTAAAACATTGCAGGTAAACTACCCCTTTCCCTAAACCGATCTTCAACAAAAACAATAGGTCTTGAGAACTTTACAACTCAGGGCTGTATGCAAAACATTATTTGATTCTGTTTGAATTTACGGCAGTTATCGTTCTTCATGAAAAACGTTCTCTTGTTACAACATAAAATGTTGCAGGTAAACTACCCCTTTCCCTTAACCGATCTTCAGCAAAATCAACCGGCCTTCAGTCTTTTACAATTGAGGAACGTATGCAAAAAAATATTTGATTCTAATTGAATATGCGGCAGTTATCGTTCGTCATAGAAAATATTACCGTTGTTAAAACAAAGAATGTTGCAGGTAAACTACCCCTTTCCCTTAACCGATCTTCACCAAAATCAACAGACATTGAGTTCTCTATAGCTCAGGAAGGTATGCAAAACATTATTTGATTCTGGGTGAATTTACGGCAGTTATCATTCGTCATAGAAAAAATTACACATGTTAAAACATAAAACGTTGCAGGTAAACTACCCCTTTCCCTAAACCGATCTTCAACAAAAACAATAGGTCTTGAGAACTTAACAATTCAGGGCTGTATGCAAAAAATTATTTTATTCTGTTTGAATTTGGGGCTGTTATTTATTGCCGTAGAAAAAAAATTACAGATAGACACACAGAAACTTTTTGAAAAATGACTTTTTTCATGTTTTGAGGGTAGTGCAATCAGAATCTGCAATTATCTCGAACACGATTTTTTTGTCCATCACCATACTTCCATTTCCTTATGGAATATGGAAGTAATTACCCTTTTAAAACATAAAACGTTGCAGGTAAACTACCCTTTTCTCTTAACCGATCTTCACCAAAATCAACCGGGCTTGAGTACTCTATAATTCAGGAAGGTGTGCAAAAAAGTATTTGATTCTGTTTGAATTTACGGCAGTTATCGTTCGTCATAAAAAAAATTACCCTTGTTAAAACATAAAACGTTGCAGGTAAACTACCCCTTTTCCTTAACCAATCTTCACCAAAATCAATAGGCCTTCAGTCCTTTACAATTCAGCGATGCATGCAAAACATTATTTGATTCAGTTTGAATGTGCGGCAGTAGAAAAAATTACCCTTGTTAAAACATAAAATGTTGCAGGTAAACTACCCCTTTCCCTTAACCGATCTTCACCAAAACAATAGGTCTTGAGTACTCTACAATTCAGGGCTGTATGCAAAAAATTATTTTATTCTGTTTGAATTTGCGGCTGTTATCGTTTGCCATAGAAAAAAAATCTACAGACAGGCAGACACACAGACACTTTTTGAAAAATGACTTTTTTTCATGTTTTGAGGGTAGTACAATCAGAATCTGCAATTATCTCGTACACGATTTTTTTTGCCATCACCATACTTCTTATGGAACATGGAAGTAAAATATCGGTATGGAGAACCATACATGACTTCCACATTCTAAGATTTATATTTAAAATCATTTACGAAATGAAATGTTTCCATAGAAACTACTTCTTTCCACTTATTGCTTTTTCAGCCTTAACCACAGTACTGTGGTCACTAACGTATACCACCACACGTTATTGCACTCGGTTTTTACTGATGATGGCAGTCGACGGCACTGCCGAAACATCTGGTTTTGCAGAAAACATTGGACTATGGCCAAACAGCCCGGGAAGGAATTTTAACAACAAACTACTACTTTGTTGCCGATAACGTAGTACAAATACAAAAATTATCCCCTCCCCCTTCAACTATAATTTTCATTTAAAGAAAATTACCCCCACCACGTTCAACTAGCTTCTTCATTTATAGATATTTTTTATCTACGTTTCTACAGTGGATTATTAAGATCTTCTTATCAGGATACTTTATATATCAAAATTAAGTACTTTACTCTTGTTACAACAAAAAATGTTTCAGGTAAACTGCCCTTTCCCTGTAACCGATCTTCACCAAAATCAGTAGGCCTTGAGTCTTCTACAACTCAGTCACATATTTAAAAAATTATTTGATTCTGTTTGAATTTACGGCAGTTATCGTTCGTTATAAAAAATTTTTCTTGTTACAACATAAAATGTTGCAGGTAAACTACCCGTTTCTCTTAACCGATCTTCACCAGAATCAACAAGGTTTTGTAGGCCTTGATTTCTCTACAATTTAATGATGTATGCAAATACTTATTTGATTATATTTGAATTTATGGCAGTTATCGTTCGTCATAGAAAAAATTAACCTTCTTATCACATAAAATGTTGCAGGTAAACTACCCCCTTCTCTTAACCGATCTTCACCAGAATCAACAAGGGTTTGTAGGCCTTGATTTCTCTACAATTTAATGATGTATGCAAATACTTATTTGATTATATTTGAATTTATGGCAGTTATCGTTCGTCCTAGAAAAAATTAACCTTCTTATCACATAAAACGTTGCAGGTAAACTACCCCTTTCTCTTAACTGATCTTCACCGAAACCAGTAGTCCTCTACAATTCAGGGTGCATGCAAAACATTATTTGATTCTGTTTGAATGTGCGGCAGTTATCGTTCGTCATAGAAACAATTACTCTTGTTCAAACATTAAAGGTGGCAAGTAAACTACCCCTTTCCCGTAACTGATCTTCACCAAAATCAATAGGCCTTTAGTTCTTTACAATTCAGGAACATATGCAACAAATTATTTGATTCTCTTTCAATTTACGGCAGTTATTGTTCGTCATAGAAAAAATTACCCTTGTTAAAACATAAAATGTTGCTGGTAAACTACCCCTTTCCCTTAACCGATCTTCACAAAAATCAACATACCTTGAGTACTTACAACTACAGGGTCATATGCAAAAAAGTAGTTGATTCTGTTTGAATGTACGGCAGTTATCGTTCGTCAAAAAAAAAATTACCCTTGTTAAAACATAAAACATTGCTGGTAAACTAGCCCTTTCCCTTAACCGATCTTCACCAAAATCAATATGCCGTCAGTCCTCTACAATTCAAGGATGCATGCAAAACATTATTTGATTCTGTTTGAATTTGCGGCTGCTATCGTTTGCCATAGAAAAAAAATCTACAGACACAGATAGACACACACAGAGACATTTTTCGAAAAATGACTATTTTCATGTTTTGAGGGTAGTACAATGTGAATCTGCGATTATCTCGAACACGATTTTTTTTGCCATCACCATACTTCCATTTCCTTATGTAACATGGAAGTAAAATCGGTATGGAGAACCATACATGACTTCCATGTCCTAAAATTTATATTTAAAATCATTTAAATATTAATTAAATAAGTGGATACTTGAGTTCTGAAGAAATTACGTATCAGTTAAAATGGTACCACCATGTCAGGTGGGTTAAGACTATCCTCAACATTCGTGAGGAAGGACTGTAATTTTGGATAAAATGTCTGTAGGTCGAACGAAGAGCTAGCTAAAGGTAGCTGCGAGGGGCCGAGGGATGTCTATAGTGTTATCAAAGCTTTTCCTGTCAATACTGTACTAGTCATTTTTCTTTTTTAAAATCGAGTCTTGATTTATTTATTTCCATTTGTCTTCTGATTTTCTGAACGACTATTCTGTTCATCCGTATAATTATAAATTTCTCAGCAAAATCCTGTTTAACACCCACCATTCTGATCCATGTCATAACGCTATATTCCACACAGTCTAGTAAATAACTAACCATCAGGGAGGTCAAAATATTTTCAAGGAGGGGCAAACAATTTTCCAAAGGAGAAAAATATTCATGTATTTTTCACACACACACACACACACACACACACACACACACACACACACACACACACACACACACACACACACACACACACACACACACACACACACACACACACACACACACACACACACACATGCACATATTAGTTTATAATTCTCATATCATAATTTCATAATAGAAACGAGTACACAGATTGTATTAACTGCTTTAATACAATGCTGCCCAACCCCAGGCCCGCGACATTGTGGCCCGCGAACGAATTATAAATGGCCCGCGTGAGCAAGTTTCAAAATTCCTGCCAAGTTGAAAAAGTGTCGCGCGCCGCGGAAACAACAAGTCATTTTGTTTTAATTGTCTCCAAGTCACGTTACTAATATTTAGAATTAATATTAGGCAATTACCTGTATTAACTTCCGTCTTGTGACTTCTTTAGTTTTTTCCTTAAAACAACGCGTTTCGAGAATAAATTCTCATCAGGTTTTTTTAAAAATTATAAAAACATCAAATTCACCCAAAAGGGGTTGTCAACTATTTAAAATACACAAACACAAAAACACCACACATAATTAAACACCGACACAGTCACGGCACAGTCCGATGCGCATCGTCTCGCCGCCAACGACCAACTGTTGCACTTTGTCTTATACGACCGTTATCATTGCCCGCTGACCCATCGATATCGATGGCAGTGTTGTACAGCAGATTTGATCGGAACGAAACTTTGTCATTAAGTAGCTGGTCCGTTTGTAACTTAGAAGCCCTGTATATCTCATATTCCTCCACAGCGTTCATGTATGCACCCTTTTTACAATTATGAAGCAGTTTAAAGTTTGTGTGGAAGTCTGAGTACTTATGATTATACAGCATTAAATGCTGAGCATAACTGGATCTAGTTTTCGAGATATCACTTTTGGGCAGGTGTTCTTTAAAACGTTCGGCTGACGGCCTGCCCGTTTGTCCTATATAGAATTTGTCACAGTCATCGCATTCAAGCTTGTACACTCCAGTTTTCTCTTCAGCCGGGATATGAGTTCTTTGTCCCAAACGTTTTTTGATGTTATTTGTGGTTTTAAAGGCCACTGCTATTTTACGTTTTTTCAGCTCATTCTTTACAATGACTGGTAGTACACTTGTGTACTCAGTTACTATAAATTTAGTATCTTCTATAGATGGGCCGGTTAATCTGCTTTTACTATTGATTTTTACTGAGTGTTTTCTTATAAGCTTGTCTATGATTCCACTGTTATACCCATTAGCGATAGCTATACTTTTGATTATATTAGTCTCTTCCACTCTGTCTTTTTGCTCAAGGGGAATAGATACTAAATTTATAGTAACTGAGTACACAAATGTACTACCAGTCATTGTAAAGAATGAGCTGAAAAAACGTAAAATAGCAGTGGCCTTTAAAACCACAAATAACATCAAAAAACGTTTGGGACAAAGAACTAATATCCCGGCTGAAGAGAAAACTGGAGTGTACAAGCTTGAATGCGATGACTGTGACAAATTCTATATAGGACAAACGGGCAGGCCGTCAGCCGAACGTTTTAAAGAACACCTGCCCAAAAGTGATATCTCGAAAACTAGATCCAGTTATGCTTAGCATTTAATGCTGTATAATCATAAGTACTCAGACTTCCACACAAACTTTAAACTGCTTCATAATTGTAAAAAGGGTGCATACATGAACGCTGTGGAGGAATATGAGATATACAGGGCTTCTAAGTTACAAACGGACCAGCTACTTAATGACAAAGTTACGTTCCGATCGAATCTGCTGTACAACACTGCCATCGATATCGATGGGTCAGCGGGCAATGATAACGGTCGTATAAGACAAAGTGCAACAGTTTGTCGTTGGCGGCGAGACGATGCACATCGGACTGTGCCGTGACTGTGTCGGTGTTTAATTATGTGTGGTGTTTTTGTGTTTGTGTATTTTAAATAGTTGACGACCCCTTTTGGGTGAATTTGATGTTTTTATAATTTAAAAAAAAACCTGATGAGAATTTATTCTCGAAACGCGTTGTTTTAAGGAAAAAACTAAAGAAGTCACAAGACGGAAGTTAATACAGGTAATTGCCTAATATTAATTCTAAATACAACAAGTGATGCGTGTTGCGCACAGTCACGCGATTGTTGGCTGTCCCGCTCGGAAGGTCATAGTCCCTTTGTGTTTCGAGAACCAGTCGGAGCGAGTTCACACGTGTATTTATTTACAGTTGCAGTTTTTAATTATCTTCCTTGAAAGTTATGTACCTAAAAGTGTTTTAATTTGTGATTTTGAAGATCGTACTGCATCAAACATTGGATATACCTGGTCAGTTTTTGTTAAAAACAACAAGAAGTGTTTACTTTGGCATTCAAAGGTATGTTATTCATTATTACCTAATTTTAAGTTTTCCCCACAATAAACTTGATTACAAGTTTTCACATTAGGTATTCAGGAAGTAAAGTAAAAAATGCTGTTTGTTACAGTATGGCTCACAGCAAATCAAGTACGTCGAAATCGACAGAGTCCTACCGTGTTTTTCATGATGAATGGGAAAAGAAATATTGTTTTACTGAAAGCAAGGCGCAGAAACCCATATGTTTACTTTGCTTTACTACAGTAGCTGTTGCAAAAAAATGTAATTTAGAATGGCATTATATGCAAAATCATAATAATTTTGAAAAAGAGTATCCTGTTGGTAGTGCCATCAGAGAAGATTTTTTAAAGAAAAAGAAACGGGAACTATTCAACCAACAGAATATTTTCGTTAAAAGGCACGACGAGCTTGAATCTATGATCAAAACATCTTACGAGATTTCTTTGGTTTTAGCGAAAATGAAGAAGCCTTTTTCTGATGGAGAAATTGTTAAAAAGGCTTTGACAATCTTTGCACAAAATTGTAATGACCAAAACGTCAAAGCTAAAGCCGACAGTCTTTCACTTTCACGAAACACTGTTACGAGACGGGTGGAGGAGATGTCACTTGATATCAGCGACCAGATCCAAGAGATCGTAACAAAGTGCAAAATACTTTTCGTTTGGCGTTAGATGAAACTTGCGATTTAACGAGTAGATCTCAGTTGGCTATTTTTGTTCGTTGCATTGATGAACATTGGAATGTATTTCAGGATTTACTAGAATTATGTCAGCTGGAAACTACAACCCAAGGAAAAGACATTTTTACGAAAATTAAGGAATGCGTTGAAAAAAAGGCTTTACCATGGGACAAAATGAAATCTATTTGCACTGGTCGTGCACCTGCAATGACCGGGGAAAAACATTGTTGCGTAGCTTTGTTACAAAATTACTTGGATCGAAAAATATTTTCGTATCATTGCATCATCCACCAGGAAGCGTTGTGTGCAAAGGACATGAAGTTGGATGATATTATGGACCCGGTAGTACGCTGCATAAATTACATATGTGCAAAAGCTCTTCACAGACGTCAATTCAGGGTTTTATTTGAAGAAGATATCAGCGAATATGGAGAGTTACAACTGTACTGCGCTGTGCGATGGCTTTCAAGGGGCAACATGTTGAAACATTTCTTCAACTTGAGAGAGCAGGTGTTGGAATTTTTAGAGGAAAAAAGGGCGTTACCTTTGGAAACTGATTTACTGAAAAATAAATCCTGGTTGAGTGATCTTGCATTTCTTGTTGACATTACTAATTACCTCGATATTTTAAACCTCAAATTACAAGGCAAAGATTGTCCACTTCCGACTATGTTTACTTTGATAAGCGGATTCAAAGCTAAATTAAATCTGTTTTTAATTAATTTAGCCAACGAAAATATTGACCTTTTTCCCACACTCAAAGATTTGAAAGAGAAGCTCAATATCGCCACTATCAATTGTACTAAGTACTAATCTAAAATTAGATACCAATTACAGTCGTTTGAGAGCAGATTCCAGGACTTTGAAAGTATAAAAGAAAATTTACAAATTTTTGTGAATCCTTTTACAATCAATTTGACTGAAATAATCAGTTATCCTGCCAATATTCAGTTGGAACTCACTGAACTGCAAAATCATTCTGCACTAAAAAACCTTTTTGCAGAAAAAATATCTTCAAACTCACAAACTTCTTCAGAAGAATTTGTAGATTTCTGGAAATTGGTGCCAAAAGAAGACTTTCCTGCAATAACTGACGTGGCCTTTCAATTTTTAAGTAGTTTTGGATCAACATAGGTTTGTGAAAAGATTTTTTCAAATCTTAATTATATAAAAAATAAATACCGCACATCTCTAACTGAGCAACATATTTCTGATTTGTTGTTACTGTCAACATCTGATCTGACGCCTAACATAGGAAAATTATTAAAACAGAAACAATTTCAGAAATCACATTAATTGTACCAATTATTTAGATTTAGATGTTTGTTAATTTTGTTTCTTTATTTGGCAGAAGATGCTATTTATTTTATTTTAATAAACGACAATTTCAGAATGTTGCATTTCTTTTGTTGCACAATACCTTAATTTAAGGCTTATTGTTATCAAAAGTAACAAACATAGGAACCGTCAGTGGTCAGTGACCCGCCTGTGATTTTTGAATCATCAATTTTGCCTAACTGTTAAAAAGGCTGGGCAGCCTTGCTTTAATACAACACTTCCCAGCGATCCACAGGAAGCAAATCGATGTCCATCTTTTCGGCTTGCACTCGTTGTGTTGGTGTGGGTTTCGGCACTTTCCATTTACAAAACATGCAAACATAAGAAAATAAACATGAGTGAGGCCAGAAATAACGAGAATTTTATGTGTGTGTGTGTCCGTCCTGCTGGCCTTTTTATTGCAGTAATCACAATAATAAAACTTTGGAAAAGTAAACATTACATAATTAAGATATGCTTGCCTGCCAGGAATGATATATTTTCACTCATTCGTGATTTATATAAAAATGAAAAATATAGAATTTTGTTAAAGTGAAATGAAATGTTTCCATATAAACTATTTCTTTGTTGTCAATGACGTAGTACACATATAAAACTTATAAAAATTTACCTCTGTAACGGGACATTTTGGGCCTATTTTTGGGGTAATAAAGAAGTTTGTATTTTTTTTAATAAAACAAATAACATTTTTTTACTATGATAGGGACAAACGTAAACAAAGGTAAATTCAGTGGTAGCACTGCATGGGACATTATGTATGTGAATTTCTGAAGCGACAAAATCAACAACCGCAGAACTGTGCCAAGGTCAACCAATGACATACAACACTGTAAACAAATTATATAACTGAGCATCAGGCGATGTTACGTCAGCGCCTTACATAACGAGGAATGTGGGTGTAGCAACGCTAGCAGTTTTCGTCAGACACACAGAGAACAAAGTCAGTCGGCAAATAACAACTACCAGTGTCGGACGCAAATAACCTTCGCGTCCGCCGGCTCGCCGGTTTAGACGAAGTTTACGTCGCCCGCAAAACAACAAAATGTGAAGTAAAATCGAAATTATATATATAAATAACAGAAATGAACAGTTTTTCGGAAAGTTAACAGTTTCAAACAAAGAATGTGTGCGTGTATAGCCAAGTGACGTCTTCTGGACTAAAAATGAACAGATAAGTAATCTACAGGAATAAAATAAAACGAAACTTTCAAAATTTTGGTTTAAATATTAAAAAATTTAACATTTTCAAAACTATGAGCTCTTAAAATCTGGGGATAGATATATATGTGTGTGTGTGTGAAAGCGCTGGTTTTCGTTATGTTGTAGAGAATAATTTGTATTTGTGTTATATCTTAATGGGAAGACTACTTAACAATAATCTATTTTATGAATACTTATTTTTGAATATTACAGAAGTTAATGTATGAGGGAGAAAGGAGATTTCGTATTTTGACGTAAAAATTATAACTTGATGGTGTTTTTCTTTTTAGAATTTAATAAAACAATATTGATTTGAATACTTAAAATGTGAATTAGTAGTCATTTAATACAACCATATTGTTTCCAACATCTCCAATTAGATATCCTGGAAAATGGTGAGTATAAAGTTTGAGTTGGTACTAGACAATATGGCGGCTGCACCAGCCGAAAGAGTAAAAGTAAACAAGGGATAATATGGTATTGAATTTAATTATTAATAGAGTTAATAAGTTAACAATGGCGCCCGAACAGGGACCGTTTGCATTAATTTAATTATGCAAATGTGGACCTGTTGCAGGAATGATATGGTTGTTTGAGGTAAAGATAAAATTACGTAAAATAGACGTAGATATGGGTTATGTTTTGCTAAAGGTAAAATATTGATGTTGATGTTTTGTAGCAGATAAGATGATTGCATTTAAGTAAAATAAAAAGGGTATTATATAAACAATTTTTGAAATGAATGAAGTATAAATAAGGTGCATAGGAGGTTACGTGAAGTAACGTAAAGCGTTATGTAAGTAGAATACATTGTTGTGTGAAAAGTAGATGTTATATATTAGTATTTTTATTTAAAGTAATAATTTTACTATTACAAAATGGAGAATCAAGAATTAAATTTAGAAAGCACTCTTACAGAGTCAATGTTAACTGACAATGTATCGGCACAATCTACCCCGTCGACAACACGAGTTAGAGAGTTGTCGATGGACGATATGTTCAGTCTGATAAAAACAATGTCCGAAAATATAAGTAGTGATTTAAATGAATTGAAAAAACAAAATAAAGAACAACAAATTGATTCCAATGTTAAATACAATAAAATGAATGAGAAATTCGATGTTCAAAAGAATAGTTTGGATGAGTTAAAAAAACCAAATTAACGAAATTAATGAGCATTTAAACCAAACTAATGACCTAATAGAAGATAACTTTAACAGATTAGAACAGAGTGTTGAGAAGTTAGGTGACAATGTTATAAGTATGACAGATATTAAAAATGACGAAATAGTGGAAGATGTAGTGTTAAATAGTGAAGATAATGATATTAATTACAATTCTGAGAGTATAGTGGGGGTAAAGAATAATGGAGAGACAAATGATGAGAATATAATCAAAAATAGTACTGATGAAGTTCTAGAATGTAATAATGGAATGTTAATGTGTGTTTATGAGTCAGAGAGAAAGTGGAAAGAGAGAGTAGATGAGTATGTGGGGCAGAAGGTAAATTTTCCCCTTATTTATGATGAACCAAGGTGTTCAAAAATGTTATTGTTGAAGGGCAAGAGTCCCTTGTTAATGGAAGATTTAAGTTGTTTCCCCTTTTTGTATGATTTAGTACCCTCTGCATGGAGTGAGAGAAAGTGAGATATGGTGTTATGGTGAGGGAGATTTAGATAGAGAGTTGTGTATTGAGAGAGAGAGAGAATTATATAAGTTAAAAAGAAATTATGATGAGTTGAGAAAAAGATTAGAAGGGGTGAAGATAAACCATATAAAATACTTACCTGTTGAAAGAGAGATAGAGAATTATTTTGATGATATCTTTATAAACAATAAACACTTACCTGATGTAATAGTAGAGGAATATAAAAATGATAAAATAGCTTACCTGACGTTGACCAATAATACTGATGGAGACTGGACAATAATAACTTATGTGGACAAGGTTTATGAAACATTAATAGGGAATAACCCTATAAATTATAATGGCATAATGAATGAAATAAAGTTAATGGATTATTATAATAATAATGATGATAACAAATTGTGTGTGGATAACAATGATGTATGTTATAAATATATTCGATATATATATGACGATGGAGGTTGAACTAAAATATCAGTGAATGGACAATTTTAAATATTGTAAATTTTGGTAATGACCTTGCAGACTTGGACATATGAAGTGTGAAAAATTGAACAGTTGATGACGACTAATTTGTAAATAATGTAGTGAATTCAATTGTGTGTATTATAAAATGTTAGGTAAACAATGTGTATATGTAGTAGAAAAATGTTGTGATAATAATAGTAATATTATTAATAGTTTGCAGTCTAAATAAATAATAAAATAATTATGAAGACAATAATTGATGATTTGTAAAATTTTGATAATAATTGAAATATGTTGTGTTTTAATACTAAATTGAAGTAAATAATTCGAGATGTTTAAATATTGTGATCGAAGGTTATATGTTTGAATTTTTATAAGGAATTTAAATCATTTGATGAGAGTTCATTTTGATAATAATTAATGAATAAATAAATGTTAAATGGTTTAGTTTGTGGAATAACATAATGGTTAAAAATAAATGTTAATAATGATTTTGAAATTTTGAGGAATCTAATGGCAACGAAGGATAAATAATGAAATGATGATATATAAAAGAGTTAATGAAAAATTTCGAGTAATAATGTTTATAAGTTTTTATATAAATTATTTAAAGGAGAATTGTTTGTTTAATGTATGCTAATAATCCAGGTTTATTTCTCTTTGTTTATTATGTTATGTAATGTATTATACAAGATGTGTGGGTAATTTTGGGGGGTCATAGTGTGTGTGGCAGGGAGGTTATCCAGGGGGGTAACGAATTAGAAATTTGTTGTATTTTAATAATGATGACTCGCTACTAAATAATTTTGTTTTGATTTGAAAAATAGATGCACTACATACTTCCTATATTGTGTTTATTATGTCTTATTGTGTTAATTGCATGTAGTATGTTAAGAATAAGGATTATAAAAATATAATAATAGGTTTTCAATGTGTTTATAGATTTTAAAATAAAATGAAATAAAGTTGTGATAGTTAAAATTTTCAATGGGTTGCAAAAGATAGAAGTTGGGTGGTAGTAACATTAAGTCAGTCCGAGTTGAATATATTGGGGTATTAAAGAGAATGAGAGATGAAATAAAAGTAATAGAGAATTTGAGTATAAGTGAAGACAGTAGTAATGGAGAATATATGTAGAGTTTTGATTGATATATTGATGTTTATAGACTAATGGTGTTATTTTGTTGTAGTTGTAGTGAGGTAATTAGATTGAGATTTTGGGGATGGCAATTTTGTAGTAGGGGGTAGTGTAATGTGGGAGTCCGCAACATAATGATAAGTTGGGACGGGATTGGGATCGATTTAGTGGGAAAGGGGTTGCCTTAGGTAGAATCCAGGAACCAGATAAGGGAAATGAGTTTTTGGGGAGGGGAAACACTTATCCTATGTACAAAGGGTTAGAGAGTATTTTTTTTTATATATTGAGAGAAGGTGGCGAATTGAGTTAAAGTAGTAAGTAGTTAGAGGTAGAGAAGGGTTAGTAGATTTTTTGGTAGAGAGGGGTGTCATACTAGTTAAATATTTTGTAAGGGAGCGTTAGAGTCATAAAAGGGGAAGATTATGGGTAAATGCCAAGTTGATAAAGTGAATTATAATGAATAACGGAGAATCACCCAAATTAATGAAATGGATAATAAATGAACTGATGTGTCAAACGAAGATTGATTAAAAAAACAAAAACAAAAATATATATATATATAATAATTTTTTTGAAAGAGAATTAATAAAAGTCAATTGAGATTAAAAGGTAATGTTATGATTTTATAGGCAAATTTAATGATGTTACGTGTGTATACAGTTTTAAAGACAAATTGTTTATTTTAAGGTAATAATAACAATGTGAATTATGAATGTACTATGTTTTCTTATGTTATATTGTGTTGTTAGGTATTCTGATCTATGTTAGAAGTAAGTGAAAAACAAAACCAGTGCTTCTTAGCGCAAACCAGCACCGCTAGGGGGAAACAGATCAGTTGGGGATATGGTGTTGTATAAGACCACTATTTGATATTTGATTTGTTGTTTCAGTGTTTGATGATGCTGTGGCGGCGGACCTGAGCTGGCCAGCGCGTCAGAGCAGGGGCGTTAAGTATCTGTCTGACTCTATGGTGTTGGGATCTCGATAGAGAAGTCCAGTATTGTCATTCAGGTGCGGTCACAGTCACCGGACCAAGGGTGAGTTAATTATAATTTTTTTTTGTAAACCATACAGGGGGTTGTGGCGACATATCCTGGCTGATCCCTTTAGCAAGTATGAATGTGTCAATGAGATTTTTTATGCTTCGGCATAAAATATCTCATTGAGGGGGTATTGTAACGGGACATTTTGAGCCTATTTTTGGGGTAATAAAGAAGTTTGTATTTTTTTTAATAAAACAAATTAAATTTTTTTACTATGATAGGGACAAACGTAAACAAAGGTAAATTCAGTGGTAGCGGCAGTGGTAGCACTGCATGGGACATTATGTATGTGAATTTCTGAAGCGACAAAATCAACAACCGCAGAACTGTGCCAAGGTCAACCAATGACATACAAAACTGTAAACAAATTATATAACTGAGCATCAGGCGATGTTACGTCAGCGCCTTACATAACGAGGAATGTGGGTGTAGCAACGCTAGCAGTTTTCGTCAGACACACAGAGAACAAAGTCAGTCGGCAAATAACAACTACCAGTGTCGGACGCAAATAACCTTCGCGTCCGCCGGCTCGCCGGTTTAGACGAAGTTTATGTCGCCCGCAAAACAACAAAATGTGAAGTAAAATCGAAATTATATATATAAATAACAGAAATGAACAGTTTTTCGGAAAGTTAACAGTTTCAAACAAAGAATGTGTGCGTGTATAGCCAAGTGACGTCTTCTGGACTAAAAATGAACAGATAAGTAATCTACAGGAATAAAATAAAACGAAACTTTCAAAATTTTGGTTTAAATATTAAAAAATTTAACATTTTCAAAACTATGAGCTCTTAAAATCTGGGGATAGATATATATGTGTGTGTGTGTGAAAGCGCTGGTTTTCGTTATGTTGTAGAGAATAATTTGTATTTGTGTTATATCTTAATGGGAAGACTACTTAACAATAATCTATTTTATGAATACTTATTTTTGAATATTACAGAAGTTAATGTATGAGGGAGAAAGGAGATTTCGTATTTTGACGTAAAAATTATAACTTGATGGTGTTTTTCTTTTTAGAATTTAATAAAACAATATTGATTTGAATACTTAAAATGTGAATTAGTAGTCATTTCATACAACCATATTGTTTCCAACATCTCCAATTAGATATCCTGGAAAATGGTGAGTATACAGTTTGAGTTGGTACTAGACAATATGGCGGCTGCACCAGCCGAAAGAGTAAAAGTAAACAAGGGATAATATGGTATTGAATTTAATTATTAATAGAGTTAATAAGTTAACACCTCCTCCATCATCAACTACGGTACCATTTTAATTTATAAAAAAATTACCCCCTCCCCCTTCATCTACCCTTTTCATTTATAGATATTTCATCTACCTTTCTACAGTTGATTATTATGACCTTCTTTTCTGAATACTTTATTTATCAAAATTAAGCACTTTACTCTTGTTAAAACGTAAAATGTTGCAGGTAAACTACCCCTTTCCCTTAACCGATCTTCACCAAAAACAATAGGCCTTGAGTCCTCTACAATTCAGGGCTGTATGCAAAATATTATGTGATTCTGTTTGAATTTGCGGCTGTTATCATTTGCCATAGAAAAAATTCTACACAGACACACACACACACACACACACACAGACACTTTTCAAAATATCGGTATGGAGAACCATACATAACTTCCATGTTCTAAGATTTATATTTAAAATCATTTTCAAAATGAAATATTACCATAGAAACTACTTCTTTCTACTTACTGCTTCAGCCTTAACCACAGTACTGTGGTCACTAACGTATTACCTCACATTATCGCACTCGATTTTCACTGATGATGGAAGTCGATGGCATTGCCGAAACGTCTGGTTTTGTAGAAAACATTGGACTATGGCCAAACATCCCGGGAAGGTATTTTAACAAAAACTACTTCTTTGTTGCCGATAACGTTGTACACATATATATAAAATATGCATAAAATTAATGGCTTGTATAAGTTAATGTTTGATCTCCATTAAGTAGTGCTCAAGTTTCCAAAGTTTTAATATTATGATGTCCGTAATTAAAACATCAGAGCAGATTTAGTGTGTATGAGGGTACACCATGGACAAAAATGTTCAACATTTCCTATTGAGCGTTGCTTAGAGTAAAGCTGCGAATCTACAGTGTACGTTTCACAGAACAAACACGCGGAAAAGAAGGAGCGCTCCGAAGTCACTCATGGACCCTCAGCATCTTGCAGAGGGTTCATTCCCTAAAGACGAAAATTCTGTCTATGAATTGTTCCTTTGTAAACACGTGCAGTTACACTGCCCAGCGATCCACAGGAAGCAAATCGCTATCCACGCTGGACAATTTTTCGGCTTACACCCGTTATGTTGGTGTGGGTTTCGGCACTTTCCATTTAAAAAGCGTGCAAATGTAAGAAAATAAACATGAGTGAGGCCAGAAATAACGTGAATTTTGTGTGTGTGTGTGTGTGTGTGTGTGTGTTCACTGCCTTTTTATTGCAATAATCATAATAATAAAATGGAAACATAAACATTACATAATTGAGAGATATGCTTGCCTGCCACGAACGATATATTTTCTCTCATACATGATTTACATAAAAATGAAAAAATTATAATTTTATTGCCTGGCAACAAAATTATTTTATTTTTAATAATTACCATTGTTTGAAAAAGTTTAAATGAATTTTCAAGTACTTTACTGTTGTTAAAACGTAAAAGGTTGCAGGTAAACTACCCCTTCCCTTAACCAATCTTCACCAAAACCAAAATGTCTTGAGAACTCTACAATTTAGGGCTGTATGCAAATAATCTTTTGATTCTGTTTGAATTTGCGGCTGTTATCGTTTGCCATAGAAAATACCCTTGTTAAAACATAAAACGTTGCAGGTAAACTACCCCTTTGCCTTAACCGATCTTCACCAAAAACAACAGGTCTTGAGTACTCTACAAATCAGGGCTGTATGCAAAAACTTATTTGATTCTGTTTGAATTTGCGGCTGTTATTGTTTGCCATAGAAAAAACACACACACACACACACACACACACACACACACACACACACACACACACACACACACACACACACACACACACACACACACACACACACACACACACACACACACACACACACACACACACACACACACACATTTCGAAAAATGACTTTTTTTCATGTTTTGAGTGTAGTACAATCAGAATCTGCAATAATCTTGAACACGACTTTTTTTTGCCATCACCATACTTCCATTTCCTTAAGGAACATGGAAGTAAAAATGACTTTTTTATGTTTTGATGGTAGTACAATCAGAATCTGCCGTTATCTCGAACACGATTTTTTTCGTCATGACCATACTTCCGTTTCCTTATGGAACATGGAAGTAAAAATTCAAAAACCAAAAACTGGAAAATGCCTAAACACCCCCACTCTCCAAATGTGTTGAGAAAAATACAAAATTTTTGGTATAAATGGACATTTAGAAGTTTATAAGAGTGGACTAAATTCTGGTATAGCCAAACAGAGGCTTCTGGGAAATTACAATCCTTCTTCCATTGGCAGATTGTTAGTGGATGTTGCAGATGAAAATCTAGTGACAAATCCATGCTACCACCAATTGTCACAGCCCCTTGAGTAAAACTTCAGGCGACACTATTGAGAGCCCGTCTGTCCAGCTCCCTACTCTGCCTTTTTCAGAACAAGTTAATTATAGGCCTATTTATTTTGCTTTTCAGTCATAGTATGTTTCATTATAATACCAGAATATTTTGTTATCACATTTAATTAAAAATATAAAATTTAACAATGTTAATAAAATTATATTAGGCACAATCTGTTAGACTAAAAGTAACTTAGAAGGTGAGCTGTACTACTAATGATTTTGCGTGGTAGACTAGCTTGGAAACATCATGCTAGTGCCACATATTCCTCAAGTCCTAAATTAGAAACAAAAGTCAGACCTACAATAGTTTTTTAAATGTATACAACACTACATTATCAGAGCTGTTGAAGCAGCAGTCCAGTCAGTAAAATGTTTTTACAACTGACTTTGCATAGTCTTGGGAGTAAAAGAGTGTATTCCCAGTGCCCCACCTTCAAGGCGCCATTCACTCTAGCAGACAACAACTTAGTAAAATATCAAGTATAATATTAAAACATTTGGTATATCTTGCTTGAAATCACCATATTAGAGAAAAAACACTTAAGTTTTTAACCAATTATGTTAATAGTTATATATTCAAATTACTTACGTATTTATAAAATCATGACTTATGTGTGTAAAGTCACACACCGCATGATTAATGCGGTATGTTTACTACAGTCAAAACGTTTCTCTTAGCTGTAAACAAAAATAATATGGAAAACTAAAATTGTTTTTCTCTTTGAAACAGTATCACACTTCCTCAAAAAAATTTAAAGAATCCCCATTACTGTATTGGAAAACGACAATAAATACCTAATCCAAGGTGTATTTATAATTTTATTTATTTAAAAATAAATGATAAAGTTGGAAATATTTGTCGGAATAAAGTGAAGACTTAGGATGAGAAATGTGATCTTGCCAACACTTTGTCTTCAAAATAAAAGGAAAATAATTCAGCAAAAGTTGGCAGGCTTATATATTTTAGGCGTTTAAGAGTAGAAAATGATCTCTCAGAGGTAGCTGTAGGAACTGGGAATGTTGTAAAAATAGTCAGTAGTCCTCAAGTTCAGTTTTCATTCTCATAAATTAAGTTGGAAAAATATTTCAGTGTTGGGAATTTTATTTTTTTTTAATACTGGTATATCAGATTACTTTCTCTGCCTGTATGACGTGTACGTGATGCACCACTGCCATCCACCACCAACCACAAAATGTGCATAACTTCGGAGTCTTTCTGCTTGTCCAATTATGAGCACAAGGATTCAGTTCATTTAATATTTAAAGCTAATTAAGACGTGTGCTACCTTTTGTCAATATTTTTTGAAACAGTTGTTTTCATAACTTCACTTTAACATTTTAAAATAGTTATTTTTGTATATGGAAATTAAAACATTTTGTTTTCACAACTATACTAGAACAGGAGTGCCCACTCCCCTAAGCTTGATGACCCCCCAAACTTGATGAATACCCCCCTGCTCCAAGGAAAGGTATTTAAAATTAGAAGGAAATACTTATATTATACTTATAATAGCCCATCCTTATTATAGTAATAAACGTTTTATTACAAATAAGCCAAAGCTAAAAATAGTACAGTTTGCATATAAATTCTCATTTGAAATTAAACAAAGAAGTAAATAAAATATTAATGAAATTAATACATGTAAAACAATATTTCAAAGCAACAAAATATCAACAAAGCATATTGTAAAGAAGAAAAAATGAAAAAGTTTTTGGTTTGATGGGAGTCCTAGTTGCTTTTGCTTATATTCAGCACAGTAACTTCTCCCCCTGCGATGATGATAAAAAGAATGAGTCAGTTATTTCTTCATTAGGAATAGACTCTAATAAGTTTTTCTCTGAAGCTAGAACCATAAGGTCTGAAAGCCATAAGTCACCCATTGCAGACCTGAGCCTGTTTCTTATTATGCGTTACCGTGACAATGGATGCGCGGACCCCTCTCCATTCCATTTGTTGTCGTCAGTTTCAAGACACTGTCCCTGTCATGGACTTCCTGAAACTAATTGTTGCATTAAAATGCTATGATTGCTTCCATTCTTCACTAACAAACACAAAATTTTATAAACATTAAATTTTTTATTGCAATGTAGTTATAATTTTTCATACTTTCCCAAAGTTTTTTGTCAACCCCCCTCCCCGTAGACACCCCTGTATAGAAGCACTAGAACCTAAATAATTTACAAGATATGAACACAAATTTATTTTATATTGATGCTGTAGTTCACATCGTTGTCAACATTTTGTTACTATAAATGCCCTGAGTATGTAAGTAGGCAACAGGCATGTACATTGTACAGCATGAGAGGCAGAGTGAGCAAAAGAAAAGTTGTTGAGTAATCCTTCCCAACTTTTAAACATAAAATTAAAAGTTTAATTTCCAATCCTGCTTTAAAATGATAGAAGTTAGGAAAAATTTATATTCCAAGACTTTTATATTATTTTGCACTTGTGTGCTTCATGTAGGTATTACTTTTATACTTTAAACTTAATTCTGTATGCATTTGTTCTTTCAGTGGCAATCCAATACATCCGTCATTAGAAAGTTCTTTGCTGTCAGTTTAATTGAACCTAGATCTGTTCCAGCTGATTTACAAAATCTTACTTATATTGGTAGTTGCTCATGTACACTCTGTTGTTTAATTGTAGGCTAAGTACTGAGAGGTGTCCAGTTTCACTATTTTGCATTACTGTTAATTTTCACCAAGATATAGAAAGATATACGGGATTGATAAAAAAATAACCAGAATTTTCCTTTTTTTGAAAAAAAAAAAATTTATTTACTCTAAAAATTGAGATTGTCCACTTCAAAGTAGTCTCCAATGTACAGTGTCCCCTTCAGATACAATGTACTTATGCCAATGTTCTTTCCAGTCCGTAAAACATTCGTGAAATTCTCGTTTTGGTGTAGCCTTCACTTCACTCAGCGATCTTGCCTTTATCTACTCTGTGGTCACAAAATGTTGTCCGTACATTGTGCTCTTTATTTTTGTGAACAAGAAAAAGTCACATGGGGCCATATCTCATGAAAAGAGTGGCTGCGCCATTACAACAATTGTTTTTTACCAAAAATGTGCAAATTAATAGTGAAGTGAGCCGGTGCGTTATCATGGTACAAAATTCAAGAATTGTTTGCTCACCATTCTGGTTGTTTTTCCAGGTTGCCTCATGCAACTGATGTAAGACTTCAGGTATTACTCTTTATTGACAGTAAGAATGGTAAGAATTCGTAGTAGACTATGCCATTGTAATAAAAGGAAACAATAAATGGCTCTTCAGGAAGTTTCTATTGGGATCAGTGTCATAGCCCATCCTTGTTTTGTCACTTGTTATGATGCGTTTGAGTGAACCAGGATCATCAGTGACTTCAGCCAATTTCGCTCAGTGGTGTTTTTGCAATTCTGCGTTTGCTAAAAATTTAACAGTTTTTCAACAAAATTTGGCTGGTATCGTTTCATGTCCAAAACATTAGTAAAAATTTCTTCGCATGACCCGTATGATATACCAATTTCGTCAGCAGTTTCTCTTACAGTGATTCGGCAATTACTGAACACGATGTTCGTAACTTTTTCCATGTTGTCTTCGATGGTTGATGAGGTAGGAAGTCCAGTTCTCTTCTCATTTTCTGTCTTCACACACTTCTTGGAAACATTTGTACCATTCGTAAACTGTTGGTTTGGTCATGACAGTCTTGCCAAAAGTTTTTTTTTACAACATTTGCACTCATGATTTCACTGTACTTAATATTATTTTTAACACTGAATTTATTGAAAATTCTTTGTGCCATTGTTTTGAAAAAATAAAAATCGCCAAACATGCTAAAATGTGTTGTCAACGTTCGCTCGTTAAACACAAACTAAGCATCTTATATTTGTAACAATTGACACATCAACATGGACAGTGGTACCTACATAAGAAAAAATACTGACCATTGAAAACATATATGTCACGTGAAATTAAGAAATTCTCTTTACCTTTTGATCACACCTCACAGGTGGACAACTCTGCCAGTTAATATACGAGGGCTATCCAGAAAGTAATAGACGTTTTGACCGACCGCGGCGGTGGGCGGGGATAGAGCCGCCATCTTGGTGTCGGAACGTTCCTACACTCAGTACGCAACCAGCTGTGGTAGCGAGCGGTCTGTGCCCCTCTTACTTTGCTCTCTGTGACGTGTTAAAATGTGCGCTGCAATAGAAAATCCCGCCACTTGTGAGGTGCGTTCTGTGATTAGGTTTTTGTTGGCAAAAAATCACAAACCAATTGAAATTTATCTCCAACTTTGTGATGTGTACGGAAAAGGAATAATGAGTGAAAGCCGAGTGAGGTAATGGTGCATTGATTTTAAAAATGGCCGTACCAATGTTCACGATGAGGACCGCAGTGGTAGACCTAGCCATGTGACTGATGAACTGGTGATGAAAATCAACGACAAAATTCGTGAAGATCGTCGTTTCACGATTACGGAACTTTCGAAACAATTTCCCCAAATTTCACGGAGTTTGGTGCATGAAATTGTGGCGGAAAAGCTTGGTTACCACAAATTTTGTGCTAGGTGGATTCCAAAAATCCTAACGGAAGACCACAAAAAACAGAGACTGGCTGCAGCACTAACTTTCCTCGAAGATTACGACAAAAATGGTAACAAAGTTATCGATCGTATCGTAACTGGGGACGAGACTTGGGTGAAGCATGTCAATAGTGAAACAAAAAGGCAGTCGATGGAATGGGGACACACAAATTCTCCCAAGAAACCAAGGAAGTGTTTGCAAATGCTGTCAGCAAGAAAGATCATGGCTACTGTGTTTTGGGACTCTGAAGGAGTGATTCTCGTTGATTTTCTTGAACGTGGCACAACAATTAACTCAGAGAGGTATTGTGAAACACTGAGAAAGTTAAGGCGCGCGATACAAAACAAGCGTCGGGGAAAACTTAGTGCGAAGGTTTTGTTTTTTCACGACAACGCACGTCCACACACGGCTAATCGTACCCGAGAGCTCTTCGATAGTTTTGGATGGGAGGTGTTCGATCATCCACCATACAGCCCGGATTTGGCGCCGAGCGACTATCACCTCTTCCCAGCGATGAAGACATGGCTCGCTACACAACGCTTTGATACTGACGCCGAACTGCATGCCGGTGTAAACCAGTGGTTGAAATCGCAGGCGGCAGATTTCTACAGAGACGGTATTGAAAAACTTGTGCCACGGTATGATAAGTGCCTTAATTTGAATGGCGATTATGTAGAAAAATAGCTTAAGAGTGTACCTTTCAAATGTATATAATAAAATTTTGTTTTTTCATTTTGTAAATTTTTTATTTTAAAACGTCTGTTACTTTCTGGATAGCCCTCGTACTTTTAATTCTTTCTACATTTTGCTTCAGACAGTTTTGAGTCAGAGCTCCAAAAATTTGGGAAGCGCTTATGAGGTTGAAAATAAATTATATATATTGTGACGTAGCAAGGCGAAGATCTGCTCTCGGCGCCATCCGAGACGTGACACGAGAAGGCGAGGCGAGCCAATCAAGGATTAGCAGCAGCTTGATTGGCCTCGACGTGACCATCTAACGTGCTCGAGGCGAGCCAACCAGGGACCAGCGGCACTCTGATAGGTTCATGGCACACGACCTGTCAGGGCATAAAAAGAGCGCCGCTAGAATTTTTGGCGCACTCCATCGGACGCCTTGAAGCCAGCCGGAAGAAGAGGAGGAAGGAAGAATGGAGAGCACAGGAGAGCCAGTGATGGAAATCGACTGGGACAGCAGCGGGCTCTACATACCGCTGCTGAAAGAAGAGGACAGCAGTACGCCCGGAACAGCGGATGCAGCCGCCGAACATCACAGCGCGTCTCGGGCAGCGTACGCAAATGATGTAGCGTCCTCAACAAACGGTCCTTTTAAGGACCACAAAAACGATAGTGTGTACGATTGGCGCCATTTGTCCTGTGACAAGTGGCGCCCAACGTGGGGCGACAATCATCTTGCGGATGCAGGATCCTGCCACGCCAGAGAGCTACCAGCCGGCACACAAAACAACATGGCGCCCAACAGCTACACCCAGCGGGACACCGGGTTCGAGGTAAAGCAAGGCTTTGCGCAATTCGCCGCAGCTCTGAGGTGCACGTTTCCACCGGTGATCACCGCTATATACCATGGCCTCAAGTACGAGGATCCAGAACGATATCTTCAACAGCTAGAGCGACAGCTGCGGGACTACAGAGTCCCACCTGAACAGTGGGCAGATTACGCAGTGCGGCAACTCCGAGGAGAAGCTGCCACGTGGGCAGAGAGATACACGGGATTGCAGATAAATTGGCCCGAGATCTGCGACCGCTTCCGGCATCACTTCTGCGGGATGCAATGCGACGCAGAGCTGCTGGCCGAGCTGTACGGACAAACGCAGCGGCAGGAATCGGCGGAAATCTTCATCCTGGGAAAAATCAAGCTGTTTCGCCGTCTGTACCCCGGAGGTGACGAGAGGACGAGCATAGCCATGCTTATACAACAGCTGCAGCCACATCTTCGACCCACGCTGAGGTTCCCAGACCTACGACTTTAGAAGATCTTTTACAACGGGCAATGAGCATCGAGGCGGACTTGGATCAAGATAGTTGTGCGCGAGGTCGGGATGACTCTGCCGAAAACTCCCTGGATCGAGGGGGGGTCGAAGCAGTGTCGATCGGCCTCAAGCACGAAAGAGGAACAAAGAATGAACAGCCTAACGCCCAAGTGCCGCTACTGCCCGGGAAGACACTTCCATCGGGACTGCCCTGTGGGAAGACACTTCCATCGGGACTGCCCTGTGAAGAACCGGCAGGGAAACGACTAAGCGCCCCGGTAAATAGCCCACCGGGACGCGTGAACCAACTAGGTGCAGACATACCGCGCATTCCAATAGAGATCACCGGCCGAAAACTGACCGCAGCCTTGGACTCTGCCGCAAACTACGACTTCGTACGAGCCGGTCTGCTGCCCGGAGGAAGGAAGACGGAGCCCCGAGTTGTCCAGCTAGCGCTACACGGTCAGCAATGTCACTCAACGGCCGTCGTCGTCGCAGACATAATTGGAAGTCTCGCGACCACCACCAGTCTGCTAGAAGTGTCCGGACTGCAAGAAGAAGTTTGACTGGACCACCACTGGCTCACGGCCAACCAAGCAGTTGTGGACTACCGACGGGGCTGCCTTCACATTGGCAGCGAGAACCGACAGACGGTCTTCTGGAATGACCGCACAGAGCACGAGGAAGAGGACATTGAGGAAGCTAGCCTTCAAACATCAACAGGTGGCCAACACCATAAACGGTTTCTGGAAATGTTACACCGTCATCGCAGTTTGTTCTCCCGTGGCCCGCTCCGCACCACATCTGCGGCCAAGCACGAGATCCGGCTGAAAGAAGGTAGCCAGCCATTCCAGCTCCCAATGTACCAGTACTCCGATGAGAAGAAACGCACCATCCGGGAACAGGTAGAAGAGATGCTGAGGCAGCGTATCATTGAACCGGCCACCTCGCCATACAGCTCTCCGGTGGTGATTGTGAAGAAGAAGGACAGCACACCCCGGTTCTGCGTGGACTTCCGGAGGCTGAACGATCAGACCGAGGATGTGGACTCACCACTGCCGCTGATATACGAAACAATCAAGGACCTCAGCGGGGCCAAAGTCTTCTCGACCCTAGATCTGAAGAGCGGCTACTGGCAAATCCCGCTGGAGGAATAAGCAAAGAAATACACAGCATTCTCGGTGCCCGACGGAGGTCGCTACCAGTTCTGGGTGATGTGCTTTGGGCTTAAGAACGCGCCCAGCACCTTCCAACGGCTGATGCAGGATGTTCTCACGGGACTATTACGGGAGTGCTTCCTCGTCTGTCTGGATGACATCATTGTCTACTCCCCCGACTGGGAAATGCACCTGCGACACCTGGATCAAGTCTTGGAAAAGCTGCAGATGCACCAGCTGATCTGCTTGCTCAACAAGTGTCACTTCGGCCGGGAGGAAGTCGCCTTTCTGGGCCACGAGATTACTCCGGATGGCAACCAACCGTAGCAGCAACATCTCAGAGCAATCAAAGACCAGCCGGCCCCCAGCAACAAGAAAGAGCTGCAACGCTTCCTGGGAACCTGCAACTGGCTGCGAGAGTACATCCCCTGCTTCGCCATGATTTCGGAACCGTTAACGGACCTGCTGCGGACAAGAAAGTGGCATTGGGACGACACAACTCAGCGAGCCTTCGAAGAGGTTAAGGCCACTTTCCGGCAGCCGTTAAAACTCTCACGACCGGATCGAGACTTGCCTATGTTTCTGCAGACTGACGCCAGCCAAAAGGGACTTGGAGCGGTGCTTTATCAATGCACCGAAGCCGGAGAGAGGCGTATCATCTCGTACGCCAGTGCCAAGCTCCAAGAGGCGGAGAAGAACTACCACTCCAACGAACTGGAGTGCTTGGCAGTCGTCTGGGCCATCAAGAAATACCGGCCATACTTGGAGGATCGCCATTTCACCCTAAGGATCGACAACAAGGCGCTAACCTGGCTGAAGCAGGCGACGAGGCAGAAGACGAAGTACGCTCGCTGGGCTCTACTGATACAGAGCTTCAAATTCACCATCGTCCACTGCCCGGGCAAGGAGAACGAGTTGTCGGACTTCCTCTTGAGGGAACCTGGGCTTGAAGATACTGCCGGCATCCAAGAAGAACCACCGATGCACCCTGAAGAGAGGCCACTTCGCAGTGTTGCGGCAGCTGCACCGCGACTACAAGAAATCACAGCTGTCGGCATCCATCAGGCAGTGCAGGAGGCGCAAGAAGGCGACCAGCAGTGCCAAGCGTGGAGAAACGACCCTGCGGCGGCTACAGCGAGAGGATACCGGGCGGATAACGGCCTGGTTTGGAAGGAGAGACGCAACCAGGAACCAGGATTGTACGTGCCGCCGAGTGTCCGCATGGAGGTCATCAGGCACTTCCACGACTCCCCTGAAGCCGGTCATCCGGGGGCCGAAGAAACGTTTCGGGCCATCGGCAAGGACTTCGTCTGGACCGGCCTAACCATTGATGTCCGCAGATACGTCCGGAGTTGCAGAATATGCGCCCTACACTAGCGCGGCGCAAATCCTGAACAGGACCAACAGCGACCTCACCGACCCAGGAGATGTTGGAATACTGTCTCCCTGGACGTCATGGGACCATATCCGCTGACTCGAGCTGGCAACCGGTACATCGTAGTGGTCACGGATATGATATCGAGATGGGTGGAAGCAAAGGCCATGCGCAAGGCGGACGCCGACACCATTCCGCTACGTGGAGGAAGAAGTGTTCCCTCGTTGGGGATACCCAGAGGCATTGCTCACCGACAATGGGAAGCCGCTCACGGGCCACAAGTGGAAGCAGATGTGCGACAAGCTGCACATACGACCGTGGACTACAGCCAACTACCATCCCAGGGTGAACCCAACCGAGCGGCGCAACGGCGAGATCAAGAAGGCGCTGCGGATCCAGCTCCATGACTGCAAGGACCATGGCGACTGGGACAAGCGTTTGCCGGCGGTTCTGTTCTCGCTGCGGAATCGTGCAAACGTCGCCACTGGAGTGACACCGAGCGAGCTTCTGCTGGGCAGAGACCTACGCCCACCAGGCGACTGGAGTCGGCCACACGCAGAACAGGACGTCCGGCCAATTGAGGAACGAGAAGAGGCAGCCAGGTCACACCAGACCAAGTATCAGCAACGGCGGTATCCGGAACGGAGGACACAGGATCCTACACTGGCCATAGGGCAGCTGGTGTACGTCCAAGAGCCACGCCGGACCAGCCAAAGGACGGAGGTACCCTGGATGGGAGCCAGCCTGGGAAGGTCCCTTTAGCGTTGCCGCAACCCTCGGCGGCCAGATTTACACAGTGGAGGACGGACTCCCATACAAGGTTCACCGCCAACGGCTCAAACCCGCCAGAGAAGAACAATGGGCTGGCCACCGGAGAACATTCAAGACCCGGGGGAGTTGTGACGTAGCGAGGCAAAGATCTGCTCTCGGCGCCAGCCGAGACGTGACACGAGAAGGCGAGGCGAGCCAATCAAGGATCAGTAGCAGCTTGATTGGCCTCGACGTGACCATCTAACGTGCTCGAGGCGAGCCAACCAGGGACCAGCGGCACTCTGATAGGTTCATGGCACACGACCTGTCAGGGCATAAAAAGAGCACCGCTAGAATTTTTGGCGCACTCCATCGGATGCCTTGAAGCCAGCTGGAAGAAGAGGAGGAAGGAAGAATGGAGAGCACAGGAGAGCCAGTGATGGAAATCGACTGGGACAGCAGCGGGCTCTACATACCGCTGCTGAAAGAAGAGGACAGCAGTATGCCCGGAACAGCGGACGCAGCCGCCGAACATCACAGCGCGTCTCGGGCGGCGTACGCAAATGATGTAGCGTCCTCGACAAACGGTCCTTTTAAGGACCACAAAAACGATAGTGTGTAGGATTGGCGCCATTTGTCCTGTGACAATATATATATAATATAATATAAATTCTCGTGTCTCGGGTTCTTCTTTGGTTCGTATACCTCTGTAAAATATAACAGTGTGTCTGAGTGTAAAAAGGTGTCTGTGTTTCTTACCACTGCGTCCTCGCACGGCGATGTACTTCACGATGTTTGGGCCCGTAGCGAACATACTGGGGACCAGGTATCGTGGTTCCCGATCTGAGGTTCAAACGTAGTGGATAATCTCCGGGTGGCGCCAGATTGTTTATATAAAAAAATTAAAATGGTTTCCTTATCAACGTTCTATTTGAACGAGGCGACGAATTCAATCCGTCCCGCCTTTACTCAAATTTTTTGTCAATCGAGTTAGTAGTTGCAGTATTCGCTACTTGCGTGCTAGACGTCACATCAGAAACATTTGCTATACATGATGACTTAAACATACACTTTTCTAATGAAAATAAAACATGATTTAACACACACAGTATAGATTTATTATTAAATTGAAGTTAATATTTTATAGACACAAGTTGTAATTAATTTTTCATATATAATTCTGCACCGGATAATTCTTTATAAGACTTTACAGGATTAAACAATCGACTTTTGAATACAAATAAACAGTATGGCGTGTTAATAGGCCAATCAACAAATATTTCGGTCGATGTTTGTGGGTTGTTTGGATCACGTTAAAAGGTTCAGATGCAGTTACAATATTAAAAATACACAACCTTACTATGTTTTTTCCTTAAGTAGGATAATGTGTAGTGGTAATTGGTTTGTTTGAGTGTCATACAAGAAGTTTAAAGGTTGTACATAAATATGAGGTTAGTTCTATAGTTAACAAATTTACAGAGATTTAATATTTCGATTCAATCCTTGCAAGAGAATAAAAATGATTCAGTGGTATTCAACATACATTGAGAAATATTCAAAGTGCGTTTATTTTTGGAAGTTGAAATAATTTAACTGACACTTAACAGCGTTGTAGGGCGGTATTACTCTGGGTGTCGAGAAGGAAGGATGGTGGCATCAATATAATTCATTTATTCTTTAATCAAGCTTCGGCATCTTTTCAAAGTTGTTTTGGACTTATTTTGATACTTCGTCTTCAGTTAAATGTCTTCTCCCTCTGGTCATGGTATTCCGCATCCATCAGACTTCTTTACAATCGATTTCTATACTTGGTTTTACTTTTAATATGTTTTAAATATGAAAATGTCCAGTACAGAAATTCCGCATCTGGCTTGCGATAGCGTCACTTTCCAAGTAATTGTATTTAACAGTAATTACCTCGTTAAACGGTCGTTTCCATGGTTACATCATTGCTCTCATTGGGTGAGCTGAACATGAACACATTGTTATCAATTTTCAATTCCTTTCAAATCTTCCCATATCTTCGAACTTTCTTCCTCCTCTTATCTTCCTTCTGAGTTATTATCTAAATGCACTGTCATTTATATTTTCTCACAAAGATTATTTTGGTACCCCACAATATTGGGTTTTATCAAGTTTTCTAAGTTTACAATTAATTTCATACTTACTAATTACATTTCTTTGTTTATATAATTCCTTAATTTAATATTTGGTTTTTAATAATAACTACCATTCATCCTTGATGAATTGGTCACCTTGGATTTGTCCATTACATGGTGATTTTTATACAATCAGTAATTGTTTATGTTTGACCGTTAGGCCTGTTTCACATTTAAGTAGCCATTACTGGATTTTTATGGCTTCATACACAATATATTTCCTTTAATCCTAAATTGTTATTTTGCATTTATAATTGGGTTTAACGTCTCTGGATGTGTTTTAATTTAGTCTTTGTTAGTAACAACTGTGTTATTCCATCTTACTTGCTAATTATTTGCTACTCATTTCCAATATAACATATAACATCTAGGTCTATGGTCTGTATGACTCTTACAGCCATATCCAATTCATAAATAACAGTTTATACAATTTATTATTTCTTATTTGTTGTTCTGGTGCTAAACAATCTCACCTCTATTGAACTTTTTTTTTCATTAAACTCCCCTTATAACATGGGTATGTATTTAATGTTAATACACACTTATTTTCTAATGCTTTTTGCTCTCCCTTCCATGTTAACACCATCTGATTACTTTTCCTTGTGAATCACACCTTTAAACTTTTACAATACATTTTTAAGTTATAACAATAGTATTTCCTAGTCATCACAGTGAATATCACTACTTAGTGTTCATTATTTACTGAATCAATGTTCTATCCTAAATACTATTCATTGTAACTTTGTTAAATGTTATTGTTCACTCTTAAAACTAAAACATGAGTTATTTTACTAAGTCTTTACCTTAGCCTACTCTCCTCTTACTGCTTTTATGATAGACATTATTTGTATTTATTTTTCACTTGCACTTTCTTAAATTATTTAGTGTTCATTATAATTTACTTAGTGTTTCTTTAGTGTTATATCACTCTAGGATAAATCACTTTCACTAATTCAACTTCCGTTTACTTCTCATCATTTTATTCTCTTTCTCTACCCACTATCTGTATAACATTATTAATATTGTGTCTTTCTTTGTTAACAAATTATATATATCCCTAACTCTTTTGGTTAGTGTACTTTTATACATTGTTTCATATTACTGACGGTTTATAATTGTCATTTTATCAATACTAACATTAATTAATAGTTTTGGTTCTTAACCGAATTTCATTGTCTTTATTATTTTGGGTTACATTATTTCTCCCTTCTCTATTTTTTATTACTTGTCTAGTTTTCTTGATGCGTTTCATTTTGTTTTCTTCCTCATGGGTTTGTTCTCTCTTGGTTTTCATTCTTCTTCTCCTTCCTCCGTCTTGTTTTCTTTATTTTGGTTTCTTAACTGGCCAATCTCTGGGGTTGGGTCAATGTCGTTTGTCTGTCAGTCTATTATTTTAGTTTCTTTATTAATCACTTTCGGTTTATTACTCCTTCTCCTTCCATGTTAATTACCTTTTATTTATTTTTTACTCTCCACATAACTTATTTATTCAAACATATCATTTAGCATTTTTTATATATACTTATTGTTATCAAAATTTATCTGAATTTGGTGATGTTATATAATATATATATATTACAACGATATACTTTTATATATCGAGCCACACGTTGGAAGCGACAATTTTATACGATACACGTTGCTGTATTTAATGTATTTTGAATTAGTGATGTGTTTATACTCATATAACATTTATATATAATATTACTAACAATGTGTGTGTATAATTGGGGTTAAGGTGTAATTATAATAAGAGTAACTCTTTTTATGAATCGTTATATGCTTCATTTATTATTTGAAACAAACAAAAAAATAATATAAAAATCATGATCAATACGCCATATGATATCCATTATCTATGGTTTCAAAGTGTCTTTACTATTCGTGTTAACATTACAAACATATCTTAAATTCTAGATATTATATTATTAATTGTATTTAAACTTTTCTTCATTATATTAAGATTTCTTGCTTGCTAAGTCTAAATGTGTGCTTCTTTAAAAATTATTACTACATTCTTATTCTATATTTTCTTCATACCTTTCTATGGCTTTAAAATCATTTTAACACATTTAATTTATTAATTTCAATGACTCTACGTTACGTGCTTTTATTAAGAAAAGTTAAATAATTTAATTACTAATTTCAATGACTCTACGTTATGTTCATTACAAAAAATAATTAAATAATTTTCTGATTACATATGAATTACATTGAATTTTATCTGTATCTACATACTTATTATTTACTCTTACAAAAATGTTTTGTCTTTGTTTTCTCTTTTTTTTTTATTAGAGTCTTTTAATGTCTTTCTCTTTGAAAATTATGTATTGGTTTTTCGTCACCTTAAATTCCGCAGAGTTGTCCCATGTCCTCCAGTGATTCCTTCGGTCCAATCCTCCTGGATGTCCTCTTGTCTTCACTGCTCATCCTCTCGTCTCTCGTCCTCCATGGTACATTGGCTGCTGTAGACTATGATGACATGTTGCTCTGGATCTGTAGCCGTTATTATAGAAACGTCTCTAGTCCTCTGCATCTCCTTCCTCTGCTAGTCGTGCTCTCGTACTCTATCAGGAGTTGATGTTATTAGCTGGCGACTGCTTGTAGTCATCCGACAATTTCTTTGTTACGGTATTTTTTTATTATTGTTTTTATTACTTTAAATTAAAAAACATTACCGTTATACTTTATAAGTTCAGCTACAAAAATCATATTGATGTTAGATTTCTCGTCTAACTTCGTCCAAAATAGTTTAAAAAATTCGCGTCTCGGACCGGCATAGCGTACCGCCGCGACTGGTTTGTTAGAGAAGAAAGTTCGTCTCTCCTGGGCTTCTATTTATATCCACCCAGAAAACTGCACATGTCGATTCAGGAATCAGCCTGTCGACATTTGAAACATCGCATGATAGCCCCCCACTCTCGTCTCATTTCACATAATTGCACTTTTTCGCCAATCGCACTGTTTAACACGGATTTCACGGCAATAAAATAGTGTCTCATTTAATGACTTATGAGATGTGCAGTTATCATGATGCTCACACTACTAGTATAATTATGATGCATTAAAAATTGCACTGGACTCGCATTGATTGTCCGAATTACGTAAAATTCGCACTGCACTCGTGTCCGATTTTTACACATTTTTAGAAGTTTTTACCTTCTCACTAACATTTATGGTTTTCTTAAAAATAATTATTTTCTTAATTTGTCATTGACTTGGGGGGTGAGATTGCAACTTTCAGGATCAGACAGGCTTCACGCACACACATTATTTACTTCTATACACACATGCAGTGGTAATTGGGCGATGTTTACCTGTTGGTTCCTGCTTGAAAGCCAGCTTCCAATCTCACACCTGCTTGTCTATTATATATTATTGAAATTAACTAAAATATTTATAATATATTATGTATGCGTATTACAGCCTTTGCTTGTATTGTCGCAATATATATATATATATATATATATATATATATTGTAACGTCCCGCGGGTATCAGCGAAAGTCAGAGTACCTTTTGCGATTGTCACTATAATTATTTCTTTATTTTCACTATAATTATTTCTTTATTTTATAAGCCTCAATGTTGGGTTCGCCATTCTGTAATGTCCGCGGGTATCTCGTGAAAGTCTCGTTTATTTGTTAAGCTTTCCTAATTAAGCCCCACGTTAGTACGTCATTCTGTAACGTCTCTCGCTTGTGGTTATGCCCACCGGCGAGTATCATTTATTAATTAATTATTGTATATATTGCGAAATGTTCAAAGCGGTTAAATTTTATGTTTACCAAAAATACTGAAATCGAGTGTGTGTGATTTGGGAGAGATCAATGGAGTTGTTTAATCGTAGTTAGGAGAGAGAGGAGGACCAAGGATGTTATCCCCGGAGTACACAATTACTTATTTTATGTTCGCCGCTCATAAGACCAGCTGATTTTGACGTCTGTCTCCAAATTTTAGGTTAAACAAACACCAATTGTCGGTGATACTTCCCGGCGGTTCGTCCTCTTCTTGGCTTCCTGAAACTCTGTAACAACTACCCTCTACAAGAAATAATACACATTTTATTATTTATAACAAAATATTCAGAGTATTTATTTATGGAATACACTGATTTTCTCTTCTCCCAGTACAAAAATATTATAATCTATTTTTTCTGTCAACACCACCATTGGTTCGATCTAATTAGGTAAACATTGGAATTATAACAAATTATTTGTTTATCCTTGATTAAACATTAAACAATAAAGAATTCATTTATTAATTTCCCCAGGGTTAAGGGTAAGTTCTTTGTGTTATGAGACGGTCAGAAATGAATAATAATATACTACGCTTTACAAGAAAAAAATAAATTTATATTTTTTGGTTTTTCCGTAGTATGTAGTTCCGGGTTTATCCGCTAGAGTACAGGTTATGTCTTTATTATAAACACGAAATCAGTTACTAAATATTGGAACTGCACAAAGATTCGATATGAGGATTTCTTGGTTAACAATTATTAATAAAGTTTATTTTACCTCTTTTCTCGAAGTGTTTACTTGGATGGTGCTGTTTCTAGTGCTGGAGTTATAGTTGTTTTGTAATTCGTTAAACTTTCATAAGATACAATCTCACCAAAATCTCGAAGTGCCGTCCAACTAGACCTGATCTGGTAGCTGGGTTATTTCAAATTTTCATCGAATAAAGGACGTTAAAGTTGATACTTTAAGGAGTTCTAACATAAGGTGGATACTACTAGTTAATTTTTATTAAATTTAGCACTGTTTCCAAAGGTTTTCATAAGGTTTTATTAAATTTTTGATGTCATTCCACTTTTTCCAAATGAACGGTTTTCAATCGTTTTAACAATTAATTCATATCTTGTTAGGTGGTTACTGTTAGTAACCAATAATTTTTATATCATTTTTTATTGGTCCATCTAGATACTTTTGAGTATGTAGGCTGTTTTTAATTATTATAAATTTATTTCTTATTTATAGAAAAATAATCCTTTTTAAATTTGGTTTATTATCCAATTTGATTTATATAAGGTTTTTCCTTTTATTTCCTCTTAACTTTATATATAGGTCTTTAATATTTTTATTTCCTTTAATTGTATTTATTTATTATTTATTAATTTCTTATAGTATCCTTACACTAAACTATTTTCTTCTGCCATTTTACTCATACAGTATTATTTTATTTTTATTATTATTTTATATTTAACCATTTTATATTTAACCATTTTATATTTAACCCTGGGTTATCTTATATTCAAACACAATTATTCTATTAAATATAAAATTAGACCTAGGTACAAAATCTTTGTGGTCTACACAATATAAATTATACAATATTCAAACAAAACACATAATTGGTCAGTAGCAATATAGTCTACTATTATAATCAATTGTTTCTCCATCTACAGTATAAGTCTGTGAGATGCTCCTTTTAAAACCACTTATTTTCTCACTGGGTACACTATAACTCACTTTGTACTCTTTATATCACTTAATTATAGTTTATAATGTTTTGTGATACCAAGTAATCTAGAGCTAGGTATATTATACCCATTTCTGACCTTTATAGTGGGGTGATTACGTTATCATTTTTGGGACTGGGTTATGTAACGTTACAGTATATATGTATATTATATTATAACGTGACAATTTTGTTAAAATTTTAATTTCAAATACAAATACATTCCTATTTGTTTTTGAATAGCCCCACGTTCTTTGGGAGCCATTCTATGCAACGTAATAAATTGCAAATTTAATTTAATTTAAATTTGTGGAGCCCCATGATCTTGGAGCACCAAATTTATGCAACGTTACATATACACAAATAGGCATGAACGATCTCACGTTCAAGATTGACAAATTCTTTAAACAATATAACATTTAAATTGGGTGTCAGGTGTATCTGCAATAAGAACTCTATGTAACTTGAAACAGTAATTAAAATTTATTTGATACTATAAAAAAATGTGTGCACATGGCACTGACTTCGATTTTAAAACATTAGTTATTATTTGTTATTATGCCGTAAGGCTTAAGGTATATACATCCTTACTGACTAAATATTCTATGCTACTAATTATTATATAAAAGAAAAATCTCATTTTCAGACTACTCAGTCTATTAATATGTTTCAAAATCAATTTTTTTTAAATCTTTTTTTCTATATTGTAACGTACTCAAAATATTAATAGTTATTGTTTCTCAGTACTGTTTTCTCAAATACTAATTGTTTTTATTTAAATGCTTTGTAATCATTTTATATCATATTAATTTGAGCTCTTGTTACGTTAATCGTATTTCTAAAACATCTATGATTTTAACTCTACTATACAAGAAACATTGATCTTATTTTTAAATAAAATATTAATGTCTTTAACTGTCTTTGAATTCTTTGTATGATTAAGATATGAATAAGTTGTCTATCACCTTATTGTCTTCAATCATACTCGATCATTTTTGTTCCATCGGTGTTCGTCCTCGTCTCGCCTCCAGCGTCGGCTGTCTCTCTTCTCCTCTTGTCCAGCGTCGGCTGTCTCTCTCTGGAACTCTCCTCTTGTTCAGCGTCGTATCTCTCACTGGAACTCTCCTCTTGTCCAGCGTCGTATCGCTCTCTGGAACTCTCCTCTTGTCCAGCGTCGTATCGCTCTCTGGAACTCTCCTCTTTTCTAGTGTCGAATCATTAATGGATCTTCTTAAGTAGTGCTGTTATTAATTAAAATGATTGTCTTTACAGCTTAGTTACGTATTTGTACATAACTGGCAATTTTAAACTGTTTATGAAAAAAAAAAAAAATATGCCGTGCTGACGGGCATAAGCTCCCGCTACATCGTGGATGATTCAAGAAAGAGAACCACTGTAGCTTGCGTGTCCTATTTATACCCATGTCTTGGTCGACACCCTGCAGTGATACAAAATTGACATGTTAGAAACTGTCTTTGGCTTCAGTTCCCCCACTCTTTGTCAAATTCGCTATTTTTTATATTTCTGCGAATTGCAGAGTCCTGTAAGTGTACTCTTATACTTATCTTATAACTAATTTTACAACACATGTTCACTGTAATTTTGGACATTGCAACTTAACCCTTTCGATTTGTACACAGTTATTTCACTATTACACTCGTACGGTGTGTCACTTTCGCGTGGTTTTCGTACACAGTATTTAGTAAATTTATTTACATTTTATGGTGCTTTTGGATTTTAATTCTTAATTCTAGTTTATGAATAATTACGGAAAAACAGTAATTGTGCAATTATTCATCTTGGGGTGGCAAACTCGCCTGCAGAGACCTGCGTTCACACACACTAGCAAAATACTGGTGTACACACTTTCAGTTACATTTGTGTGTGTGTGCACGTTGATTCAGGTCGAAACACCTGTTCATATTTTTGTCTGAGCCAAGCCTGCAATCCCTAACATGCTTATTTCTAATATATTATTAATTATTTACAGTTTATTAAGTAAATTAAAAATTTTTATATTCCATGCTCAGTACATCACTTATTTGTACTGTCGCAATATATATATATATATATAAAATATATTTTATAATTACTTTACCTCAAGATGTTTTCTTTCTATTTGGAACATGTTTCGGGAAGCCTTGTGTTCCCATCTTCAGCCTTCCTAATTTTGAGTCTTGTGAGGTATTTATGTGTTGGCTGGTTGTTGCTTTGGTTTCCTGTTGGTTTCTGGTGCTTTAAATTGGTATTATTGTGTGTGATTGTGGTGTATATATTAGTTATTTTGTGTATTTTCTATGTTGAGTACATCGAAAATTGTGTTATGTTTTGTATTGATTTGTATTTGTTCAGCTATTAGTTTGTTTTGTGTTTTATGTTTGTATATTTGTAAATTTTCCCAAATGTTCATTATGGTCCCTTTGTGTGGTATATGTTTTATTAGTATCATATTGTTTATGTCTGAGAATTCATGTCCAGTGTTTATTGCATGTGTGGCCAAATTAGACTTATATATTTCGGGTTTTTTGTATGCATTTCGGTGTTCAAAATAACGTTGTTTCAGCTGTTTTTTTGTTTGTCCTATGCAACATTTATTGCATTCTTAGCATTCAATTTTGTATATACCATTGGTTGTTGTATTATCTTTGTTGTGTGGGTTATTTAGTTTTTGTAAATTATTTTTATTAGTTTTGTATGCTATTTTGATATCTGTGTTTTTAAATACTTTTGTTAGTTTTGTCATTTTATTATTTATGTATGTGAATGTGGCCCATTTTTTATTGTTGTTATTATTTATGTGTTGTTCATTTTGATTAATTCTTAATTGTTCAGTTTTTATTTTCTATTTTGTTTACAGTATTTTTATTGTATCCATTTTCATAAGCAATTTGGTATATTATATTTCTTTCTTTGTCTGTTTCTTGTGTGTTTAGACGAATTTTGTACATTCTGTTAAATAGTGAATAGAAAGCTGCCATTTTATGTTGTGGTGGGTGGTCAGAATGGTTAGGTATGGTCAATTTAAAGCACCAGGAACCAACAGGAAACCAAAGCGACAACCAGCCAACACATAAATACCTCACAAGGCTCAAAATTAGGAAGGCTGAAGATGGGAACACAAGGCTTCCCGAAACATGTTCCAAATAGAAAGAAAACATCTTGAGGTAAAGTAATTATAAAATATATATTATATACATCAAGAAACGGACTGTAGCAGGAAGTGTTTGAATATAAATATATATATACATATATTACTTTTAATATTTATAAATAAATTTACCTCAAGATATACTTTTTTCCTTATTAGGAACATGTTTCGAGAGCTCCCGTGCTCTCATATTCAGCCTTCGCGATCTTGCATCTGGTGAAGTATTTGTGTGTTGGCTGGATGCTATTAAAGTTGTTTGTTGGTCTCTGGTATGTTAAAGTTGTATTATTGTGTGTGATTGTGGTATATATATATTTGTATTTTGTGTATTTTCGATGTTGAGTGGTTTGAAAATATTGAACATCAAAAATACACAAAATACAAATATATATATACCACAATCACACACAATAATACAACTTTAAAATACCAGAGACCAACAAACAACCTTAATAGCATCCAGCCAACACACAAATACTTCACCAGATGCAAGATCGCGAAGGCTGAAGATGAGAGCACGGGAGCTCTCGAAACATGTTCCTAATAAGGAAAAAATTATATCTTGAGGTAAATTTATTTATAAATATTAAAAGTATTATATACATCAAGAAACGGACTGTAGCAGAAAGTGATAAAATATATATATATATATATATATATATATATATATATATATATATATATATATTACAGGGACACAACTAATGAGAAAAATATATTTTTTATTCCAACTCACAGTGATTGTTCCAAATTAAATTCCCTTAATATTGAGGATAAGTTTAATGATAATGGTTTTACTGTGGAAAGATTTGTTGCTTTATTCGATGGGTTAGATCAGCAACATCATATTACTAGAGAATTACTTTGGACTAGAATCACACACACACACACACTCTCTCTCTCTCTCTCTCTCTCTCTCTCTCTCTCTCTCTCTCTCTCTCTCTCTCTCTCTCTCTCTCTCTCTCTCTCTCTCTCTCTCCCTCCCTCCCTCCCTCCCTCCCTCCCTCCCTCCCTCCCTCCCTCCTGCGATTTGAATTGTGTCTGTTCATTTAAGATGTTGTTTTTATTTGTTTTTGTGTGTTTGTATATTTCCAGTTGTTCTAGAGTGTCTAGTTTTCGGCCTTTTGTGTGTACGTGTAGAATGTTCATGTTATTGTCGATGTTTTTGTATGTGTGGTTTGCTTCAATGAGGTGGTTTGCAAAGGTGGATTCTGTAGTGGAGTGGAGTGCCTTTGTGTGTTCAATGTATCTCTGTTTGAAGCTACGTCCTGTCTGGCCTATGTAGAATTTACTGCAATTTGAGCAATTTAGCTTGTAAACACCGGGTAGATCGAATTTGTTTTGTGCTTTGTGTGTGTGTTTTGATAGTGTGTGTTCTGTTTTGTTAGTAGTTTTGTAAGCGATTCTGTATCCTGCTTTTTTGAATTTGTGGGCTATTTTTTCAGTTTGTAAGTTGATGTATGTTAGTGTTATGAATTTGTTGATTTCTGTCTTTGTCTGTTGTTTGTTTTGTGTTTTGTGTAGGAGTTTACTGACTATTGTTCTGTCATATCCGTTAGATTCTGCTAGATGTTTTAGTGTTTTAGTTTTTGTACTGCTAGATTTTGTGTGTTTAGTTCGTCTTTGTAGTCTTTTTCATCTAAGGGAATGTTGTTAAGTCTATGTATCATGGTTCTGAAGGCAGCTAGTTTGTGTTGTATTGGGTGATTGGAGGTGTTGTGTATTAGTGTGTCAGTTGTAGTTGGTTTTCTGTATATACTGAATTTGTGCCTGTGTTCTAGTTTTGTGATGGAGAGGTCTAAGAAGTTTATGGTATTGTTGTGTTCGTATTTGGCAGTAAAGGTTATGTTTTTGTGTTCGTATTCGGCAGTAAATGTTATGTTTTTATGTATTTTGCTTTTACTTATAAAAAATCTAGTGTTCCGAGTCATTAAAGTAATAGTGATATTTACTTCAAAAATTGTTACGTACTTGGCAAACTTATAGACTGTATAACGTTTTGTGAAAAATTCAAAATCGCTTTACGTAGGATATGATGAACTAAAAATTCCAGCAGTCCTGGAGTTTTTCCTGGTTCCATAAATTCATGTCCGAACCTAATCGTGTCTTAAAAAGCAGCGCATAGAGAAAACAAAAAACCAACTTTTCTGAGGCCTCTGAAAAGCATTCAAAATGAATTGTTGGACTCAATTTTTGACGTGCACATTAACTTGGTAAAAATGAAGTACTAAAAAGTAGTTATGTTGTTAATGAAGTTGAAGAGACTGCCGATTGTGCAACCTTAACACAGTTTTTATGATTCCATATGAACTAAGCGGGTAACGTGAACAAAGCGTTACTACTTTGTTTAGTAAGTTCAATGTTTTTTAGCAGTTTGGAAGTGTCTTCCACCATTTTCTCTCAGTAGTCTAAACACACTGAAATGCTTGAAGACGTAGTAAAAACATGTATTGCTAGATGTCTCATCAGTCCATGAGATGGACATTCAAAACACGGTGCATGACCACCGTTTACAATCGCAAAGACAAACTTATTGCAGATGACAGTAATGATTATAAAACTATATGAAAGCCTGTTAGAGTAGGGTATTTTTATGGGATGACTATTTTTTTTTCTGCAATTTTTAAGAAAATCATGCGACATTGTGACAATTTGTTCAGTCAGCTCCAACAGAAGGCCATTGATTTGGTAAAAGTACGGAAACATATGACTGAATTTTAGTCGTCTTCAGAGAGCTTGGTCATTGCTCGCCGAAGAAGAAGAAAACCTCGAGAAGGAGAGTGGCCTGATAAGCAAAACAAGGAGCAAGGAAGTTTGTGACGTTATCATCACACAAATTATGGATCCCTTTTTTTATAGCAACCACCTGTAAGTTGCAGTTTTATTAGAACCATCACTATTTTTGAAACACCACATTGTTTTCCCTGAAGAGGAATTCAAAGCAGTTGTTGAAATTTTAAAACTGTTTTTCCCAAGAATTGAGGAATGAACTGAATGTGCTGTACAGTTGAACGGGTTTCACAAACACATCAGACCTTGTTAACCTTGTTTGAACAGCCTTTATGAAAACAACTTTATGAATCTTTTACCTTAAAGTCTTAAATTTTGAAACGAATATTGAGAGTCTTAGTTTCTCAATATTCAAACGAATAAAAGTCTTTACCTGAAGTAAAATGACAGAAGGTTGCGACTTAGTGCACTTACAACGTGTACAATTGAAAAGGAGCTTTTGACATCGCTGAATTTCAATGAACTCGTCACAGATCACTTTGCATGGCAGAAGATCTGGCGGGCTGACGCCATTTACAGATAATTAAATTAAGGTGTGCCTGGTTCGTTTAAATTATTCATACTGTATTTTCAAAAACTAATAAGTTATGAGTAAACTAATGACCAATATGTATAGTCTATTATGAAATTAAATTTTTATACCCAGGGGATATATGCAGAATTTCATTTTGGGAGGGATTCAACAAAAAGTAGAGGGAATAAAATTGTAAAATTTTATTTTACAGCCGTCTTGTAAAATTTCTTCATATGGATATAATTAATTATTATTGCTTATTACAAATTATATTTAGACCTACCTTATAAAGACAATAACTGGACACTGTTACCATTTACAACTGGGTGAGAAATTCAACCACGTCTGCTGTTACAGCAATGTTTCTAATCTTTTTTGAGTTCATTTCGCATTTCCAAAGTATCTAAGAGTCTTCAAACCATGAGCCGCCGTTGTGTTAGACGTTTATAAATGTTTAGCTTTTGTTTGTACAGTATGTTGCTTTTTTAAAATTAATTTTGTTGTTACTTATGTTTGTAGCATCAATTGTTTTGGGTATTTAACTTTCTATTATTGTTAATCAAAGCAGTTTTAAAATAAAAATATTGTACAAAATTAATTACAGATTATTCACAGTAGCTTCATATATATGAATAATACTTATTAACAACTGAAATAAGTACTTATTAACAACCCAGCACAATAATACCGCATTGCATTACAGTATTTAGACCTAACTTTGTATCTAAAATAGTGTTACAACAGTCTACTAATCGTCGTATGGTACAGTGGAAAACAAAATACAAGACACCAATCAAGTCACTAATCACCAGTGTTAATTATCACAATTAAATAGTTTGTAGTGAACAAGACAGTCTCTTACAACAAATCAAATAAAAATTGTTCACTCGCAATAAAAATGTCACTAATATAAAACACAATTTGTAACGGTACGGAATTGTAGGGCCAAGGTAACATTTTAAAAATCATATTCCCCATGCAGTCATTGTTCACCTTTTTGGAACCTCGACTTAGTCAACCACGTATGCAGTGTTTATTACAAAACAAAATGTCTGTGTTTTGTCTCCGCACTCAAACAGTCCAGCCAGATGATGAAACAATATACATTTTTGCATCAGCCGTGAATCACACAGAAAATTACGCCAAGTTATGAATTGCACCAGGAGGCAAAAAATTGCTAAATCTTATGCCTGTGTTATAGCGCTCTTTTAAAAGCACCAATAGAAGCGCAGACTGACGATCACGTGACCAGAAAAAACTCCGTGTTCTCGGCCTTAGCGCAGTACTGAGTTCAGTTCCATTGCACCTCTTGGCCGCGCGGCCAACCTAAAAACATCTAAGTGCGAAAAAGTTACGTCGGCCGACTTCATATTAACATACGGAGACATTACTCAAACTAGTGAACATTTAGTTAAAAATCAGTGAACTCATCATAAACAATTGTAGGAGTGCATACAAACTAAGAAAGCAGTCAACTAATAAAAGTGATCAGTGCTCGTACCAATGAAGTTCCGTGGACTGATACCATTATTAGACGTGAACAATGATTTTGGTAATCAGTAACAGCAGAGATAAAATTATACAGCGATTTCCGAAGTGAGGGATGAAAAACGCACATCCCCAGTTGAAGCGAAGCGACTACCAGGATGAGTACCATATTATTATTTCAGAATTTTTAACCACTATACGGTAATACTTACTTTTACAGACACTTTATTTAAAAGAGATCTCTAAGGGAAATATATGAATTAAACAAACAAAAATAAATGCACTGGTTCATTAAAATATAAATAATTTGTCATAGTTTAAGAAAGGTTATATTAAGAAATGTTTAGCATTAATTCGGTGGATTTCATATGTTGCTAATGAAGATTATATTCACATACACTAAAAGAAATTAAAACTTTATAATTGTTATCAAAGGAAGATGAAGTAATTAAATCGTCCAATAAACCAGACGTTATTTGTTTAAATGTAAACTGTGTATTGATCTTTATACCGTTTATCTCAAATAATCCTTTTTGCAGCCGTGTTCGTCTGTAGAACCTTGGAGATATCCATAAGGTAAGAGTTTAATATCTGCACTAATTAATAGAGTCTCAGTGGTGCCCGAACAGGGACGATCTGTGTGATTTATAAATCACACAGATCAGGCCTAATTAAGCTGCAGAACAGGTTATTTGAGAGGGAGGACGTTTTGGTAAATTATATAAACATAGTGAAATATTAAAAGGGTTAAGTTAATATTGGATAAGATTAAAATTTCTATGTAACATTTTATAAACTTATAAAAAATGGCAGGGAGTAATGACGATGTCAATGAAATAACGAATGTTGACAATTTTGATGAGTCAGCTGTTATGAATAATATTGAGGTCCACTCGACTCCAAACGTGAGTCAGGACAATAAAATAAAAATAAGTGTTACAAAAGAAACAAATATAACTGAGGACTCGGGTGTCCAGTTAACTCCCACCTCAACAAAATGTAATAACAAATTAGATGATGATATAATGAGTATATTACGAACCATATCAATGGATATTCATGAACAGAAAAATGAAATCAAAGAAATTAAAAGTAGCTTCAATGAGAAATTAGATGAACAGAATATTAAATTTGATATTATAAATAGTCGTTTTGACGAAATAAATACACAAAATGCTAAGTTTGAGGTTAATATGAATAAACGTCTAAATGAGATGGATGAATGCTTTAACACTATTAAAAAACAAGTGATAGGATCAGTAAACGAACAATTAAATAATCATATCGTTAAAGTAAACAAACAAGTGTCAGAGACAGTCAAAATACAAGTTCATGAGCAAATTCAAGAGATGAAAGACAATTTTGAAAGTAAATAAATAAGTGTAACGTTGATAGTGAGTATAAATTTAATTATGCAGTAGAGACAATAGAAGAAGTTAGAGATAACATTAAGACATATGAAACTAATACTAATTTAAAATAAATGAAATAGAAAGCAATTGCAAAAGCAAAATAAATGAATACAGTGCTAATATTGAGTATAAAATAAGTGAATGTCAATTGATTTTTGCGAATAAAATTGTAGAAATTAATGAAAATGTTGATAGTAAGATTAGTGAAACAGAAAGTAGTTGTAAGTCAGAAATACAGCTACTAAAAGGTGCTATAGAAATGGTAAATAATGCCAGTATTCAATCTGAACGGGTAACCAACAACAAGTTTAATTTAATGGAACAAAAACTAATTAATGTTAAAGATGATTTAAGCATGGTAATAAATAAAAAACTAGATAGTGTTAACGAGCAAGTAGTAATCACTAGCGAAATAGATTTAGAGTCATTTAATGGTGATAGGAGGGCGGTACACCCTATGCAATTCTTAAACAGAGTAAGAGACTTTAACAGGTTTTGTAATAGTAATTGGGAGATGAAACTATTAAAAGTTATGAAATGTTTTAAGGGAAGCCCCTCGGTTTGGGCAGAGGTGCACAAGGGAGATTGGTTAAATTTCCAAAGTTTTGAAAGGGATTTTAGAAGTAAATACTGGTCTGAAGAGGACCAAGAAGTGCTTAGAAGTAAGATAATGGGGTCGGGTAATTTCAGGACTAATGGTAACAATGTTACCATTTATGTGATGAAAATGTACAATGAAGCCAAATACCTTGAACCACCATTACCGTTTAGATCATTTGTACGCCATATAAGTAAACATTTACCAAGGGAGGTGCAAATTAACCTAATGACGCAGGAAGTGGAGGGCATAAACGACCTTGAACAAATATTAGATATTTTCCAGAATATCGGGGACCGGGAAATGGGTAGGCGATCAAACCCGTCAGGGGTACATAACAGGGATTATCATAATCGATCTAGTGGGACACCAACCACATATAGAGGGACAAGGGGAGGTTACAATAATAACTATAGACGTGATGACTGGCGATATGGAGAGTGTCATTCGAGAACTATGGCAGCAGAACGACTTGTTATAGGTGTCATAAAGAGAGGAGTTGCCAACGCAGTAATACTGAACCTAACCAAGATAGTCAACCACAGAGAGGAGGGAGCAGCAACCGAGGAGCACCGGGAAGCAGTGGAACTTCTAACAGAGGTCGTGGTGGGTACACTCCAGGCCGTGCAACCACTCAGACGGAAAACTAGTAAGGACAGTGGGTGAAGGGACCCCACCATTGCCGACAAATGACCGCGGGACCCAAGACAACAATGACTATATAAGTAACGTCATCTGCACTGATCTGTCCAAGGAACTGATGGAGGAGGATGACTTAGAGACAGCAAGACTAGAAACCGGACTGACAGAGGTAAGAATTCAAATTGAAGGTAAGAAAGTAAAAACTTTAGTAGACACAGGTAGCGAAATTTCTGTTATTTCCGAACACATATTAAAGGGTTTGCAAGAAATAAACAAAAATATTCCATTTTTGCCAGTAGCGGGGGTGACCATTGTAGGAATTACTGGGGTCAGGAGTAAAAGGGTAACTAAACAAGTACATTTGAATATGAGAATTAATGGAGTAGAATATGACAATACATTTTTAGTAGTACGGGGGTTGAATTTGGAGGTTATTTTGGGGAATGATTTTCTGATAAAACATAAGGCGATAATTGATTTTCAGAAGCGGTTATTAGTACTTCATAATGAAGGTAAACCAGTTGAGATTAGTTTTGAGCGGGTAGTAGATAAAGTGAGAATTTCGGGAGTTAAGATGATACTAAATAGGGCTAATAAAGCGGAAACGGAAGTCAATACGTATGTATGTAGAGCGTTTTGTGACGTCTCCCTTGTTAAGACAACACAAAAGTCGGGAACTAGTTCAATTCGTTACCAGTTAATTAAACTAGCTGCCGTTGTTAGTAAAACTTCCTTACCAACAAATTACAACACACTTTTTACATAGGAAATAGACAAGGATTCCACAAATTTATTCACTCACTTGGTGTTAGCAAAAACATCTCTTTATTACTATTCAAATCTCATGTTTTACTTTGTTTCTTTTTTTAAAAAAAATTACTTTAGTAAATTCTGCTTTTAATGCTTTAAAAATATTAAGTGTATTATTCCTTTTATCTCAAAAGTACTCATCTAGATGTTTGTTTTAAATACCTCGGATCCGGGTCTGAACTTTGTTAAAAATTAATTTGTCACAATTTTAACCAAATTATTGGAAGAATAAGATTGGTTGTAAACTACAGAATTACCTTACATTTAGATATAGTGCTGTTACTACTACTTCATTACAAAAATTATAAATCTGATAAGTTATTCTTTACATTATTAAAAGTTCTTTAGTGTTCTTTTGTTACTTCTCTTATTGAAACGAATATGTACAAATGTTGTGTTTGGATATCACCTGAATTTAATATGAGGTTGTTGTTGGGTCCTTGGTGGTCATCTTCTGTCGTCTTCTAGGGTGGAGTACGTGGTTCCTCTTGAAGCTACATCGGGTTGATTATATCTGGTCTCGACGATCGGATTTTTACTTGAAGTTCATACTGTTGTAGTATGAGTTTTCTACGTCTGGAGTTTGTAGTTCACATTTTACACCTTAATTATAGTTCTTACTTTGCAGTACTAAAGTCTGGTAAGTTGCATATCTTACAACTTACAGTTTTATATTTTTAAAAGAGATGTGTTGGCTGAGTTTTCCTTTCTTTATATTTTTTTATAACTCTACACACACTACATTATTTATTTATGTTATTATTTTCCACACTACATTCTTCAAAATAAAATCACCTCAAACTGGATTTGTTTTTAACGGCATACACCTATGTGTATGTGGACAACACAAAACACATCTTTACATTTCGAAGTTCTACTGGTGACTGTGTGCATAGTTTAGGGGCGAGGGGTCAGTAAGCTGGCGCGTATTTACGCACTGAGAAAATAGTTCGTTCTTTTATATATTATTACTTATTCATCAATTAGAATGTAAATACTTTATGTTAACTTTGTTACGAATTAGAGATTTCCTTATTTATATAGTCGTATTTTAAATAATTAACGTAATTATTATTATTATTTAATAATCCCTTTCTTTGCGTGTTGGTACAGGACAATTTCAAGTTGATGCAGGAATCTGGGTATAGGTAAGGGTGGATAATACTCTTACTTGTTAGAAATTAAAAATTTTTTATTTGTGGATTTACGATATTTTTCAAAATCATGACATCCTCCTGCACCTAACTATGAAAACGGGGTGGTGGGGTAATAATAGAAAAACTAATAAACACAATTATATTTGGACACAGAATTTCGTACTGAAATTTCTCTCTCTCAGATTATTTCTATTCATCAATTGATTATCTTACACTTACACAAAATATTTAAATTCTAATACATCTACTACACATAAAATACACAAAACGTAAATCTACCTTATTTTAATTCTTACATCTACTACCGGTTTTTTCTTGAATTCATCACTTGTTTTACGGTGTTATACTCATGAGTATGTTACTAATAATAATCATGTATTGTAATAACAATCGAATTACTTTTAGTTTACTGCCCTAGGGATTATTTTTTTTCTTTCTCTCTCTCGTCATCTTCATTATCATCGTCATCTGACTTCTCATGTATTATATCATTCTCGCAGGACATTAGCTAAGGTTGATCAGGCCTCGCTAGTATTCGTACGAGGGGGTTTTGAGTTTATACTCACTTATGGTATAGGATGTTGCAAAATCTTATCGTATTTCGGTATGAGTATATACAACATATTTTATTCTTAATACTTAAATAGTATTCTCGGTTTTCTATCTTTCTCGTAGTCTTTCTTCTGTATTTTGACACGAAAAACTTTTTTTTATTTGAGACAGATGGCTTCTGCGAACGTAATTTTCTGTATTGGGTTCATACAGAGCTACAGTAATGGGGGTGATGAACTTATGAATTTGGTAGGGGCCACACCATCGATATGATAGTTTCGAAGTGGTCCTATCAATGGCTTTACTCATAGGATGAGTTTTATACATTACTAAATCACCTACTTTATACTTTATTTGCCTATTATTCTGCTCATGATACTTCCTTGATTTTTGTAAATTCGCTCTCAAATTTGCACGAGCTTCGTTCCATATTTTTCGTATGTTATTCCCATTTATGTCGCGGGGTAATAACTCATGGATTTTCCACTTTGTGGTTAAAGGATGGTTGGGTTTGTACTTGTACAGTAAATCAAATGGTGTTGATTTATGTCCTTCATGATATGCTGAGTTGAACGCAAATTGTATCCATGAAATATTTTGATCCCAGGTTGTCTGGTCTTTAGCATGATAAGATATTAATGCTGATTTTAAGTTACGCAAGTATCTTTCTGCTAGGTTTCCTTGCGGTCTGTACTCGGTCACAGTAATATGATTTATCCCTAATTTAAAACACATGTCGTTAAATTCTTTCGACTTAAACTGGGGTCCATTGTCAGATATTAGGTTTAAAGGTGTACCATAATCTTTAAATAGTCTTTCTTGTAGAATTTTAATCGTCGTAGATGCTAATGCACGTCGCATAGGATACATCCACACGAATTTAGTGAAGGAGTCTACACAAATTAATAGCATAGTATTTCCGGATTTAGAACGGGGATAAGGTCCAGAATAGTCTATGTATATTTTCGAGAAGGGAGTGGTAGGTATTTCGGAGATTAATTTTCCGACTTGACTGATTCTTGCTGGCTTGCTCAGGGCACAGATTTCGCATTCTTTCACGAACTTTTTTATTTCACTGTTCATGTTTTCCCAGTGATATTCCTTGCGAATACGATGTATAGTTTTCCTAATTCCCATATGAGCTCCAATTGTCGATGAATGGTAGTAGTCCATTAACATGGGTTTGATTATTTCCGGGGCGATTATTCTCGGTAATTTTCCGTTTGCCTTTTTAAAACAAAGTACTCTTTTACTCAAGGTATATTTGTCAGAATGGTTTCCTTTTTCTATTTGTTCTATTATTTTGCACAATTTCGGATCTTGTTGTTGGTGATATGCGATATCCTTAAATGCAAGGGGAAAGTTAGTAATTAGCGTATTAACGGTAGTGGTTTCAATATTGTCTTCTCCAGATCTTGTATTGGGTAGTTGGAACATGCGGGATAGGGTATTGGCTACTACATTTTGAGTACCACGAATATGTTGCACTTTGAACGTGTAGCAATTTAATCTTAACACCCATCTTCTGATACGACCTAACTGATTTGGGTGATTCAATAACCATGATAAAGCTTGATTATCGGTTTCTAGTAGAAATTCTTTGTGTTCCAAAAATGGTTTGAATTTATCAAAGGCGAATACTACGGCTAAACATTCAAGTTCGTAGGCTGAGAACTTCCTTTCTTGCTCGGTCAATGTACGGGATGCATAGCTGATCGGGAGTCTAGTATTATTTATTTCCTGGTATATTACGGCTCCTAATGCTACACTTGAACTGTCAGTCTGTACGACAAATGGTTTACTGAAATCCACTAACTGCAATACAGGTGGGGATATTATGCTTTCTTTAAGTGTTTCAAACGCTTCTTGGTATTGAGTAGTCCACTCGAATTTCGTTCCTTTATTTCTTAAAGCATTCAATGGGGCTGCTATATCCGCTAGGTGGGGTATGTACTTATGAAAATAATTAATCATACCTAAAAATCGAGCTATACCTTTGGCGTCTCTCGGCGGTAAGAATTCTCGGATTGCGCGTGTACGTTCGGGATCGATGCTAACCTTACCTTCGGCTGATACTATGTGACCTAAGAAGGAGAATTGTTTTACTGTGAAATTAACTTTACTCGGGTTTACGGTCAGTCCAGCTTTCTTTAACCTGGATAATACTTCACACAAGTGATCAATATGTTGATCCATTGACTCACTATATACTACTATATCGTCAAGATAATGATATACAAATTTAAATTTAACGTCATGGAAAATTTTTTCTAACAGTCTGCTACATACTGAACTTCCTTGTGATATACCGAATGGTACTCTCGTGAATCGATATAGATTAAATGGCACAGCAAAAGCAGTTAAATGTTTTGATTCCTCAGCTAGTGGGATCTGGTGGAATGCTTGGTTGAGGTCCATTATAGTGAAGATTTTCGCTCTTGTAAAATAGTGAAACGCGCTGTGAATGTCGGGCAGTGGTATCGATTCAAATTCTATACTCTTATTTAGCTGTCTATAATCCACGACTAGTCTATGTTTGTCAGTTCCTTTTGGTACTAGGAATGCAGGTGATGAGTATGGAGAAGTTGACGGTTCAATGACGTGCTGATCAAGGAGTTTGTTAATGTGGTTTCTCATTATTTCCATCTTGGGCGGTGATAATTTGTATGGGTGGAGTCGTATTACCTTGTTGTCACTAAGATTTATTTTATATTCGATTAAATTGGTTAATCCTAACTTGGGGGTGAGTACAGTAGAAAATTTTTTTATTAACTTTTGAATTCTTAGTCTCTCATTTCCTTTTAAATGACTCAGACTCGATTCTTGGTGCTCTGAATTAATAGTTGCGGTTTCACAAATAGCGTCGTTACTTAATTCGGAGTTGAACTGATATTTTCGAGTACGATCAAATCTGAAGAATTATTGTTTTGCATATATATCAAGGATTAAGCCAGTTTTTCTTATAAAATCCGCGCCTAATATTAAGTTTTGTCCTAACTCTTCAGCTACTAGTAGGGGAATATACCAAGTAAAATTCTTTATTTTTAATTTCACCGTAATACTGCGCGATATCTTTAGGTTTTGTTTATTTGCGGTGGTACACTTTATGTTCACCATTTGGCTACGTTTAATCAGATTATGATTAGCTAATACGGTGGCTAACTGTTTACTAATTATACTACGGGTAGATCCGGAATCAATTAAACCAAGGGTATTCGTTGCTCCAAGGTCTATCTGTACATAGGGTAGTTGGCATATACTTGTTCCACATGCACCAATAGAGTTGCACTTCTCGATAAATCTTGTTAAGTAAGGGTCTATGCGTTTATTTCTATTTATTTTTATTCGATGATTATTATTGTTGTTACCTTTCCTTCTGGTGCTTCGGAAGACGTAGGATTTTCGTTCTTCCAGCTTCACATGTTTTTTGATTGGTCGGTTTTCTGTTGGTATTGCTTTTGTTTACATACCTTGCTAATGTGTCCGGCCTTTCCACAGTTATAACATCTTCTTTTCTCATTTACTTCGCTTGTAGGTTGTCAGGGTTTTGGTCTAGAGTATGAAACATGGGGGTAGCTTTGGGTTTTATATGTACTTACGAATCGCTTATCGTGGTAGTTTAGGGTATCAGTTCCAATTGGTCGAGTTTGGAATGAATCTCTGTGTTGAGTCTGGGACATAGAAACACGTCTATTCTGGTCAGAATACCAGACGTTGGGCGAATGTATACAACATAGTTCTAGTTCGGTGAAAGTGGTTGGTCGCTTCATGAGTGCTAGGCGAGATCGCTCCTCGGGAGATAGTCCTACTAAGATAGTGTCTACTAACTGTTGTTCACTCCATTTAACTTGTAGCAATAAAGCAGATTCTCTTACCTCAGATATATAATGAGCTAATCTCTCGTATGTTCCTTGTACACGAAGTACTAAGTTTCGCTTCAATTCTTCGTAGATACCGGTGGGAATGAAATGTCTTATTAGGGTGGTATGAAGTTCTTCTACCGGGTGATTATACCTTAGGGATTCTAACACTCTATCTTTTAAAGGAGGTCTACATTTAGGTAAAATTACTTGTAAAATCTGGTTATCTCTTAGTTGTTGCAGGTCCTTTAATTGTAAAATGTGCTTGATAAAATCAAGGAGCTTTGTAATATTCAGCCCATCAGTGATTGGTATGTCAGACAAAATACTTTCTACAGGGTGGGTTATCTTTCCATAGAGCTCGGTAGTTAGATTTACTTGAGTCATCATTCTAGGTTTTTCCGCAGATTGATTCGTCCGCAAGTGAGGAGGTAAATCGTAGGTACGGGTCATATTTTCTAGTTCACTAGGGAGTAACGTAACGTTTGCTGGTTGGATATTTACTTGACTATCAGTTAACCGTTCTTTAAATGGATCTATATTTGATTCCTGCAGAAGCTGAAGTTTTGCAGTACCGTTTGGCTGTTCTTGAGTCGGGGATTGGGTAGGGGAAATATTTAGTTTCGTCATTGCTTCTTCAATTTCCTCTAATCTAAACGATTCGGATCTTCGACGTAATTCGCGCATTATCTCGGGTAATTGTTGTAATGCTTCCTCGGCGAATTTTTGTACATCATGAGGGGTAACTTTATCACCGGGCCAATTCAACAAATTGGTGATACGGTGGGTCAGATGTTCGATTCTTTGGGTGGTGCGTAAAATTACTGCGGGGGATTTTTCATCACGCAGGGTTTGTGTGATCGAAGTTAGTTCTGTATACTTGTGATAACATGTTTCTTTTTCGCTCTCGAAATCTAAAACACTTAAACGATTTAATAATGAGGGTTTGTCTGGTTTATTTTCACGTAACGTCTTGCGAAGTTCTGCGACAGTTACATTAGAGTATGGAAGACCACGCAATAATGCTTCATAGCTTAGTTCGTCTTTCAACAACAAGTCCGGGTTAAATTGAGCCATTTTTGATAATAACAACTTTAAATACACGACGTATTATGAACGACAAATCTTATGTCATCTATTTTAATTCGTTTTATAAGTGTTTAAAATAGTTAACGTGAATTTATTCAAACACATACATATATATATCTTATTACATATGGAATCTTATATTAATTAATCAACATAACTTATCTCACAACAATTCAATTTTCTGTACTGTCATATATAATTAGTCAAAACAAAAAGCTAATACCATTGTATAGTAGAGAGAAATTTCATATACGAAAAGTTCATTGCTTTAACAATAGCACAAAGGGTCAGCTGTTTTGGGGAGTCGTCTAGTTGCATAGGGTGGTAATTCAGGACAATTCAAAACAGGAAAGAGCGTGTCTAAGGTGGTTTGTTTGGTTAGCGAGGGGAGGTTTTGAATGAGATGCGTGCATACAAAGGGGAGAGTTTACATTCCTCAACACGTATTTAACATGAACAGACTGGTTTCTACCGACAGGTTTAGAATGGAATACTTACCAGCGATGACTTGTTTATTACGGCAAAGTCGCGATACTAATATTATTATAACTTAATTAAAATTTTACTCATTTATTTTTTGTTTATTTCAGAGTGAATAAATTTATGTTTGTCAAAGTTATTGTTAATTAATTATAACAATATACAATTATTATTATTTTTACAAAGAACAGTGACGCAATTTTGTAGGCGTCACGATGCTTACAAACCTATTATATAATTTAGCATAGCAGAGTATTTTTACACAATAGCAGAGTGGCGCAATTTTGTGACGTCTCCCTTGTTAAGACAACACAAAAGTCGGGAACTAGTTCAATTCGTTACCAGTTAATTAAACTAGCTGCCGTTGTTAGTAAAACTTCCTTACCAACAAATTACAACACACTTTTTACATAGGAAATAGACAAGGATTCCACAAATTTATTCACTCACTTGGTGTTAGCAAAAACATCTCTTTATTACTATTCAAATCTCATGTTTTACTTTGTTTCTTTTTTTAAAAAAAATTACTTTAGTAAATTCTGCTTTTAATGCTTTAAAAATATTAAGTGTATTATTCCTTTTATCTCAAAAGTACTCATCTAGATGTTTGTTTTAAATACCTCGGATCCGGGTCTGAACTTTGTTAAAAATTAATTTATCACAATTTTAACCAAATTATTGGAAGAATAAGATTGGTTGTAAACTACAGAATTACCTTACATTTAGATATAGTGCTGTTACTACTACTTCATTACAAAAATTATAAATCTGATAAGTTATTCTTTACATTATTAAAAGTTCTTTAGTGTTCTTTTGTTACTTCTCTTATTGAAACGAATATGTACAAATGTTGTGTTTGGATATCACCTGAATTTAATATGAGGTTGTTGTTGGGTCCTTGGTGGTCATCTTCTGTCGTCTTCTAGGGTGGAGTACGTGGTTCCTCTTGAAGCTACATCGGGTTGATTATATCTGGTCTCGACGATCGGATTTTTACTTGAAGTTCATACTGTTGTAGTATGAGTTTTCTACGTCTGGAGTTTGTAGTTCACATTTTACACCTTAATTATAGTTCTTACTTTGCAGTACTAAAGTCTGGTAAGTTGCATATCTTACAACTTACAGTTTTATATTTTTAAAAGAGATGTGTTGGCTGAGTTTTCCTTTCTTTATATTTTTTTATAACTCTACACACACTACATTATTTATTTATGTTATTATTTTCCACACTACATTCTTCAAAATAAAATCACCTCAAACTGGATTTGTTTTTAACGGCATACACCTATGTGTATGTGGACAACACAAAACACATCTTTACATTTCGAAGTTCTACTGGTGACTGTGTGCATAGTTTAGGGGCGAGGGGTCAGTAAGCTGGCGCGTATTTACGCACTGAGAAAATAGTTCGTTCTTTTATATATTATTACTTATTCATCAATTAGAATGTAAATACTTTATGTTAACTTTGTTACGAATTAGAGATTTCCTTATTTATATAGTCGTATTTTAAATAATTAACGTAATTATTATTATTATTTAATAATCCCTTTCTTTGCGTGTTGGTACAGGACAATTTCAAGTTGATGCAGGAATCTGGGTATAGGTAAGGGTGGATAATACTCTTACTTGTTAGAAATTAAAAATTTTTTATTTGTGGATTTACGATATTTTTCAAAATCATGACATCCTCCTGCACCTAACTATGAAAACGGGGTGGTGGGGTAATAATAGAAAAACTAATAAACACAATTATATTTGGACACAGAATTTCGTACTGAAATTTCTCTCTCTCAGATTATTTCTATTCATCAATTGATTATCTTACACTTACACAAAATATTTAAATTCTAATACATCTACTACACATAAAATACACAAAACGTAAATCTACCTTATTTTAATTCTTACATCTACTACCGGTTTTTTCTTGAATTCATCACTTGTTTTACGGTGTTATACTCATGAGTATGTTACTAATAATAATCATGTATTGTAATAACAATCGAATTACTTTTAGTTTACTGCCCTAGGGATTATTTTTTTTCTTTCTCTCTCTCGTCATCTTCATTATCATCGTCATCTGACTTCTCATGTATTATATCATTCTCGCAGGACATTAGCTAAGGTTGATCAGGCCTCGCTAGTATTCGTACGAGGGGGTTTTGAGTTTATACTCACTTATGGTATAGGATGTTGCAAAATCTTATCGTATTTCGGTATAAGTATATACAACATATTTTATTCTTAATACTTAAATAGTATTCTCGGTTTTCTATCTTTCTCGTAGTCTTTCTTCTGTATTTTGACACGAAAAACTTTTTTTTATTTGAGACAGATGGCTTCTGCGAACGTAATTTTCTGTATTGGGTTCATACAGAGCTACAGTAATGGGGGTGATGAACTTATGAATTTGGTAGGGGCCACACCATCGATATGATAGTTTCGAAGTGGTCCTATCAATGGCTTTACTCATAGGATGAGTTTTATACATTACTAAATCACCTACTTTATACTTTATTTGCCTATTATTCTGCTCATGATACTTCCTTGATTTTTGTAAATTCGCTCTCAAATTTGCACGAGCTTCGTTCCATATTTTTCGTATGTTATTCCCATTTATGTCGCGGGGTAATAACTCATGGATTTTCCACTTTGTGGTTAAAGGATGGTTGGGTTTGTACTTGTACAGTAAATCAAATGGTGTTGATTTATGTCCTTCATGATATGCTGAGTTGAACGCAAATTGTATCCATGAAATATTTTGATCCCAGGTTGTCTGGTCTTTAGCATGATAAGATATTAATGCTGATTTTAAGTTACGCAAGTATCTTTCTGCTAGGTTTCCTTGCGGTCTGTACTCGGTCACAGTAATATGATTTATCCCTAATTTAAAACACATGTCGTTAAATTCTTTCGACTTAAACTGGGGTCCATTGTCAGATATTAGGTTTAAAGGTGTACCATAATCTTTAAATAGTCTTTCTTGTAGAATTTTAATCGTCGTAGATGCTAATGCACGTCGCATAGGATACATCCACACGAATTTAGTGAAGGAGTCTACACAAATTAATAGCATAGTATTTCCGGATTTAGAACGGGGATAAGGTCCAGAATAGTCTATGTATATTTTCGAGAAGGGAGTGGTAGGTATTTCGGAGATTAATTTTCCGACTTGACTGATTCTTGCTGGCTTGCTCAGGGCACAGATTTCGCATTCTTTCACGAACTTTTTTATTTCACTGTTCATGTTTTCCCAGTGATATTCCTTGCGAATACGATGTATAGTTTTCCTAATTCCCATATGAGCTCCAATTGTCGATGAATGGTAGTAGTCCATTAACATGGGTTTGATTATTTCCGGGGCGATTATTCTCGGTAATTTTCCGTTTGCCTTTTTAAAACAAAGTACTCTTTTACTCAAGGTATATTTGTCAGAATGGTTTCCTTTTTCTATTTGTTCTATTATTTTGCACAATTTCGGATCTTGTTGTTGGTGATATGCGATATCCTTAAATGCAAGGGGAAAGTTAGTAATTAGCGTATTAACGGTAGTGGTTTCAATATTGTCTTCTCCAGATCTTGTATTGGGTAGTTGGAACATGCGGGATAGGGTATTGGCTACTACATTTTGAGTACCACGAATATGTTGCACTTTGAACGTGTAGCAATTTAATCTTAACACCCATCTTCTGATACGACCTAACTGATTTGGGTGATTCAATAACCATGATAAAGCTTGATTATCGGTTTCTAGTAGAAATTCTTTGTGTTCCAAAAATGGTTTGAATTTATCAAAGGCGAATACTACGGCTAAACATTCAAGTTCGTAGGCTGAGAACTTCCTTTCTTGCTCGGTCAATGTACGGGATGCATAGCTGATCGGGAGTCTAGTATTATTTATTTCCTGGTATATTACGGCTCCTAATGCTACACTTGAACTGTCAGTCTGTACGACAAATGGTTTACTGAAATCCACTAACTGCAATACAGGTGGGGATATTATGCTTTCTTTAAGTGTTTCAAACGCTTCTTGGTATTGAGTAGTCCACTCGAATTTCGTTCCTTTATTTCTTAAAGCATTCAATGGGGCTGCTATATCCGCTAGGTGGGGTATGTACTTATGAAAATAATTAATCATACCTAAAAATCGAGCTATACCTTTGGCGTCTCTCGGCGGTAAGAATTCTCGGATTGCGCGTGTACGTTCGGGATCGATGCTAACCTTACCTTCGGCTGATACTATGTGACCTAAGAAGGAGAATTGTTTTACTGTGAAATTAACTTTACTCGGGTTTACGGTCAGTCCAGCTTTCTTTAACCTGGATAATACTTCACACAAGTGATCAATATGTTGATCCATTGACTCACTATATACTACTATATCGTCAAGATAATGATATACAAATTTAAATTTAACGTCATGGAAAATTTTTTCTAACAGTCTGCTACATACTGAACTTCCTTGTGATATACCGAATGGTACTCTCGTGAATCGATATAGATTAAATGGCACAGCAAAAGCAGTTAAATGTTTTGATTCCTCAGCTAGTGGGATCTGGTGGAATGCTTGGTTGAGGTCCATTATAGTGAAGATTTTCGCTCTTGTAAAATAGTGAAACGCGCTGTGAATGTCGGGCAGTGGTATCGATTCAAATTCTATACTCTTATTTAGCTGTCTATAATCCACGACTAGTCTATGTTTGTCAGTTCCTTTTGGTACTAGGAATGCAGGTGATGAGTATGGAGAAGTTGACGGTTCAATGACGTGCTGATCAAGGAGTTTGTTAATGTGGTTTCTCATTATTTCCATCTTGGGCGGTGATAATTTGTATGGGTGGAGTCGTATTACCTTGTTGTCACTAAGATTTATTTTATATTCGATTAAATTGGTTAATCCTAACTTGGGGGTGAGTACAGTAGAAAATTTTTTTATTAACTTTTGAATTCTTAGTCTCTCATTTCCTTTTAAATGACTCAGACTCGATTCTTGGTGCTCTGAATTAATAGTTGCGGTTTCACAAATAGCGTCGTTACTTAATTCGGAGTTGAACTGATATTTTCGAGTACGATCAAATCTGAAGAATTATTGTTTTGCATATATATCAAGGATTAAGCCAGTTTTTCTTATAAAATCCGCGCCTAATATTAAGTTTTGTCCTAACTCTTCAGCTACTAGTAGGGGAATATACCAAGTAAAATTCTTTATTTTTAATTTCACCGTAATACTGCGCGATATCTTTAGGTTTTGTTTATTTGCGGTGGTACACTTTATGTTCACCATTTGGCTACGTTTAATCAGATTATGATTAGCTAATACGGTGGCTAACTGTTTACTAATTATACTACGGGTAGATCCGGAATCAATTAAACCAAGGGTATTCGTTGCTCCAAGGTCTATCTGTACATAGGGTAGTTGGCATATACTTGTTCCACATGCACCAATAGAGTTGCACTTCTCGATAAATCTTGTTAAGTAAGGGTCTATGCGTTTATTTCTATTTATTTTTATTCGATGATTATTATTGTTGTTACCTTTCCTTCTGGTGCTTCGGAAGACGTAGGATTTTCGTTCTTCCAGCTTCACATGTTTTTTGATTGGTCGGTTTTCTGTTGGTATTGCTTTTGTTTACATACCTTGCTAATGTGTCCGGCCTTTCCACAGTTATAACATCTTCTTTTCTCATTTACTTCGCTTGTAGGTTGTCAGGGTTTTGGTCTAGAGTATGAAACATGGGGGTAGCTTTGGGTTTTATATGTACTTACGAATCGCTTATCGTGGTAGTTTAGGGTATCAGTTCCAATTGGTCGAGTTTGGAATGAATCTCTGTGTTGAGTCTGGGACATAGAAACACGTCTATTCTGGTCAGAATACCAGACGTTGGGCGAATGTATACAACATAGTTCTAGTTCGGTGAAAGTGGTTGGTCGCTTCATGAGTGCTAGGCGAGATCGCTCCTCGGGAGATAGTCCTACTAAGATAGTGTCTACTAACTGTTGTTCACTCCATTTAACTTGTAGCAATAAAGCAGATTCTCTTACCTCAGATATATAATGAGCTAATCTCTCGTATGTTCCTTGTACACGAAGTACTAAGTTTCGCTTCAATTCTTCGTAGATACCGGTGGGAATGAAATGTCTTATTAGGGTGGTATGAAGTTCTTCTACCGGGTGATTATACCTTAGGGATTCTAACACTCTATCTTTTAAAGGAGGTCTACATTTAGGTAAAATTACTTGTAAAATCTGGTTATCTCTTAGTTGTTGCAGGTCCTTTAATTGTAAAATGTGCTTGATAAAATCAAGGAGCTTTGTAATATTCAGCCCATCAGTGATTGGTATGTCAGACAAAATACTTTCTACAGGGTGGGTTATCTTTCCATAGAGCTCGGTAGTTAGATTTACTTGAGTCATCATTCTAGGTTTTTCCGCAGATTGATTCGTCCGCAAGTGAGGAGGTAAATCGTAGGTACGGGTCATATTTTCTAGTTCACTAGGGAGTAACGTAACGTTTGCTGGTTGGATATTTACTTGACTATCAGTTAACCGTTCTTTAAATGGATCTATATTTGATTCCTGCAGAAGCTGAAGTTTTGCAGTACCGTTTGGCTGTTCTTGAGTCGGGGATTGGGTAGGGGAAATATTTAGTTTCGTCATTGCTTCTTCAATTTCCTCTAATCTAAACGATTCGGATCTTCGACGTAATTCGCGCATTATCTCGGGTAATTGTTGTAATGCTTCCTCGGCGAATTTTTGTACATCATGAGGGGTAACTTTATCACCGGGCCAATTCAACAAATTGGTGATACGGTGGGTCAGATGTTCGATTCTTTGGGTGGTGCGTAAAATTACTGCGGGGGATTTTTCATCACGCAGGGTTTGTGTGATCGAAGTTAGTTCTGTATACTTGTGATAACATGTTTCTTTTTCGCTCTCGAAATCTAAAACACTTAAACGATTTAATAATGAGGGTTTGTCTGGTTTATTTTCACGTAACGTCTTGCGAAGTTCTGCGACAGTTACATTAGAGTATGGAAGACCACGCAATAATGCTTCATAGCTTAGTTCGTCTTTCAACAACAAGTCCGGGTTAAATTGAGCCATTTTTGATAATAACAACTTTAAATACACGACGTATTATGAACGACAAATCTTATGTCATCTATTTTAATTCGTTTTATAAGTGTTTAAAATAGTTAACGTGAATTTATTCAAACACATACATATATATATCTTATTACATATGGAATCTTATATTAATTAATCAACATAACTTATCTCACAACAATTCAATTTTCTGTACTGTCATATATAATTAGTCAAAACAAAAAGCTAATACCATTGTATAGTAGAGAGAAATTTCATATACGAAAAGTTCATTGCTTTAACAATAGCACAAAGGGTCAGCTGTTTTGGGGAGTCGTCTAGTTGCATAGGGTGGTAATTCAGGACAATTCAAAACAGGAAAGAACGTGTCTAAGGTGGTTTGTTTGGTTAGCGAGGGGAGGTTTTGAATGAGATGCGTGCATACAAAGGGGAGAGTTTACATTCCTCAACACGTATTTAACATGAACAGACTGGTTTCTACCGACAGGTTTAGAATGGAATACTTACCAGCGATGACTTGTTTATTACGGCAAAGTCGCGATACTAATATTATTATAACTTAATTAAAATTTTACTCATTTATTTTTTGTTTATTTCAGAGTGAATAAATTTATGTTTGTCAAAGTTATTGTTAATTAATTATAACAATATACAATTATTATTATTTTTACAAAGAACAGTGACGCAATTTTGTAGGCGTCACGATGCTTACAAACCTATTATATAATTTAGCATAGCAGAGTATTTTTACACAATAGCAGAGTGGCGCAATTTTGTGACGTCTCCCTTGTTAAGACAACACAAAAGTCGGGAACTAGTTCAATTCGTTACCAGTTAATTAAACTAGCTGCCGTTGTTAGTAAAACTTCCTTACCAACAAATTACAACACACTTTTTACATAGGAAATAGACAAGGATTCCACAAATTTATTCACTCACTTGGTGTTAGCAAAAACATCTCTTTATTACTATTCAAATCTCATGTTTTACTTTGTTTCTTTTTTTAAAAAAAATTACTTTAGTAAATTCTGCTTTTAATGCTTTAAAAATATTAAGTGTATTATTCCTTTTATCTCAAAAGTACTCATCTAGATGTTTGTTTTAAATACCTCGGATCCGGGTCTGAACTTTGTTAAAAATTAATTTATCACAATTTTAACCAAATTATTGGAAGAATAAGATTGGTTGTAAACTACAGAATTACCTTACATTTAGATATAGTGCTGTTACTACTACTTCATTACAAAAATTACAAATCTGATAAGTTATTCTTTACATTATTAAAAGTTCTTTAGTGTTCTTTTGTTACTTCTCTTATTGAAACGAATATGTACAAATGTTGTGTTTGGATATCACCTGAATTTAATATGAGGTTGTTGTTGGGTCCTTGGTGGTCATCTTCTGTCGTCTTCTAGGGTGGAGTACGTGGTTCCTCTTGAAGCTACATCGGGTTGATTATATCTGGTCTCGACGATCGGATTTTTACTTGAAGTTCATACTGTTATAGTTTGAGTTTTCTACGTCTGGAGTTTGTAGTTCACATTTTACACCTTAATTATAGTTCTTACTTTGCAGTACTAAAGTCTGGTAAGTTACATATCTTACAACTTACAGTTTTATATTTTTAAAAGAGATGTGTTGGCTGAGTTTTCCTTTCTTTATAAACTCTACACACACTACATTATTTATTTATGTTATTATTTTCCACACTACATTCTTCAAAATAAAATCACCTCAAACTGGATATGTTTTTAACGGCATACACCTACGTGTATGTGGACAACACAAAACTCACATCTTTACATGTCGAAGTTCTACTGGCGACTGTGTGCATAGTTTAGGGGCGAGGGGTCAGTAAGCTGGCGCGTATTTACGCACTGAGAAAATAGTTCGTTCTTTTATATATTATTACTTATTCATCAATTAGAATGTAAATACTTTATGTTAACTTTGTTATGAATTAGAGATTTCCTTATTTATATAGTCGTATTTTAAATAATTAACGTAATTATTATTATTATTTAATTAACACCTTTCTTTGCATGTTGGTACGGGACAATTTCAAGTTGATGCAGGAATCTGGGTATAGGTAAGGGTGGATAATACTCTTACTTGTTAGAAATTAAAAATTTTTTATTTGTGCGATTTACGATATTTTTCAAAATCGTCACATGCGGAAGAGTTAGGGGGTACTATAAATGAACGAATTTGGGAGGATAGAGCGGGGAAATTTTGTAGTGAGGGGGATGACGTAGGGAGTTCTCAACGGAAATCGTTGTGGCGGGTAATAGAGTGTTTTCGAGAAGTGTTTGCCGATATACCAGGGAGGGCAAGAAATTATGAATGCGAATTAAAAGTAAGGGAACACGCACCCTATGTACAAAGAAGCTATCCGGTACCCTATTCAAAGAGAAGAGCGGTTCAGGCGGAATTAGATAAGATGTTAGAGGGGGATATAATAGAGAGATCAGTATCACCATATTCTAACCCGCTAGTAGTAGTTATTAAAAAAGACGGCCGAGTTAGATTATGTTTAGACGCCCGCAAGATTAATCAAATAATTATCCCGGACCGGGAATCACCCGAAGCAATAAATGAAATATTTCAAAAATTCAGTGGAGTTAAATACATGACCTCATTAGATTTAACCGCGGGGTATTGGAAAGTCCCGTTAGCATATGAAAGTAGGAACTATACAGCATTCCTTTTCAACTGGAAGAATTATCAATTTAAACGGTTACCTTTTGGACTGAATACCAGTGTGGCCAGCTTTATAAAATGTTTAGATGAAATTCTACAGCCACAAAACTTAGATTTTTTAACTATTTATGTAGACGATATATTGATAGCATCACGAACGTTTTCGGAACATGTGGAACATTTAGAGTATGTATTAGATAGACTGTGTAAAGGGGGGTTGACTGTTAATTGGGAGAAATCCAAATTCATACAGAAAGAAATCCATTTTTGGGGTTTCATAATTACACCAGATGGGATAAAAGCTAACCCAGAGAAAGTAGAATCAATTTTAAAATTCCCAGAACCTAGAAATATTAAGCAGTTACAAAGTTTTTTAGGGTTATGTAATTTTTATAGAAAATTCCAGAAAAACTATGCCCATATAACTTCAAAGTTGAGTGAAGCATTACAAAAGAATAAACAGTGGAAATGGGGGTAAAGAGAACGAGATACGCTTATTGAAATAAAGGACCATTTTATGAACATGATCATGATGAATCACCCTAATTTTGAACGCACATTTTATTTACAGATGGACGCCAGCAATATTGCTTTAGGTGCGGAACTGTACCAGGAGGACGACAACAAAGAGCATTACACTATTGCTTTCGCCAGCAGGACGTTGTTAGCTGCTGAAAGAAACTACACAACAACCGAGAAGGAACTATTAAGTATTGTCTTTGCGGTGAAGAAGTTTCGAACATATCTATTGGGAAATTCCACTATCATTCGGACTGACCACAAGGCATTATCTTTTTTAAACACCTGTAAGTTGACACACAGCAGGATAACCAGGTGGGTGTTAGCTTTACAAGAGTATAATTTTAGTTGGGAATATATAAAAGGGGTGGAAAACAAGATACCTGACACTTTATCTAGGGTAGATACAGAGGGAATGAGAACAGGGAGGGACTTAAAAGAAATAGAAATTTTTAGACTTAGTAGGGAAGATAGATTGTTTGGGGAAGATGTGAGAGATATTAATAGCATGCAAAGGACAGATCCTAAATTGAATAAAATAATAACTAGCTTAGAGTCCGATCCTGATGAGTTAGAGTATAGGCGTTATTTTCAGATGTATCAAGGGAGTTTGTTTAAGAAAGTAGAGGGGGGAGAGCAGGATTGGAGGTTGGTTATACAGGAAGGGTTGGTAGACAAGATAATATGGGATTGTAATTTTCGATATGGGCATTTCGGTGCTAGGAAGTGTGTAAATGTATTAAAAGAATCATGTTTGTTTAAAAATATGGAACGGAGGGTGAGAACTTTACTCCGGGGGTGCGATTTATGCCAAAAGTCAAAAGTAGTTAATTACCGTCTAGAGGGAGAGATGAGGTGCATTTGGCCCTCTACCAAAGGGAAGGGGAGGCGTAATGTACATTTTTGTGGTATTAGACACATTCACGAAATTTGTAAGATTATATAGCGTAAAAAGGGCAACTAGTAAAGTTTTAAGTGAAAAAATAACGAAGGATTATATGATTAAAACCGGAAAACCCAAAATAATACTATCTGACCATGGACCCCAATTTATTAGTGGAAGATGGCGACAAACCTTGGGTTGGGAAGGTATCATACCTAAACACATGGCGGTATACCATCCTCAGTCGAACCAAGCCGAAAGAGTCATGCGAGAATTAGGGAGAATTTTCCGGGCGTACTGCCATGCTAAACACAGTGAATGGCCAGCCTATGTGAGGAGAATTGAAGAATGGTTAAACTGTACCACCCATGAATCAACGGGGTTCACACCATACGAGCTAGTCAAGGGAACACGTCCACCTAGGATTCTGGAACAGCTGTTCAACTTTCCACCGGAGAGCAACACCCGGGATCTGGAAGTAAAACTTAAACTCACCAATGAAAATTTATTAACTAAGGGAGAAAGAAGAAAACGGCTTCATGATGCTAAAGGTAAGTGGACTAAGTACGAGGTAGGTCAGTTGGTATTAGTGAGAAGACACGATTTATCAAGTGCACACGATAAAGAGATTAAAAAATTCATTTTGTTGTATGAAGGACCGTATGAAGTAGTTGAAATTAAAATGGATAATGCCTACGTCCTACAAAACCAAATGACAGGGGAAATAGTGGGTACCCATAACGCCACCAATTTAAAAAAGTATTGGTTAAAATAAAATAATAAAATAAATTCTGTAATTATATATAAACTAAATAACTATAAAATTAGGAATATAATAAAACAGTAAGTGGTAGCGGGTAGATGTTCCCCACTTGTCCCAGTGGGGTTCGTCTACTTCAGAGACGCGCCCCTGCCCACGTGAGCCTTGGTTTTCTCCATTTATCCTTATTTTCGGAGGAAGCTTTGTCCTTACCTTTAGTCCTAGTTCTTGACCTTTTAATGATCCTTGCCCTTTTCATCTTCCCGATTCCCCTAACCCTCCCCTTAGAAAAAAAACATAAAAATAGTTACATAATTTGGCTCACTTTTTCGGACCTTTGATTGCCTTAATTTTAAACAATACATTAGGGTAATCCTCAAAATTAAATAAATTGGTGTTATTAATGAAGTGTAAACTCATCCCTTAATTAGGTAGGTAGTGGAGAAGTTTTGTGGCTGAGCAAACAAAATAGATAACAAATTTTCTGTATAATCTAATAGGATTATTGTGTATAGAGATGGGGTCGTATATTAGTGGTTGTGGTTTGTTTTTATTTATGGGAAAGGAGGCAGGTAAGGAATTCAGGGCTGCCAACAGGTTTTGTTTACATTCATTGATGTAGGGGTTCTGTTCGTCTTCCATCGCATCTCTGTACACAATTATCCTGTACATATAAAGTGTAACCTATTTACGGGTAGTTAGAGAAAAAAAATAATTTGTGAAAATATTTTAAAGTAAAAATCATGTAACCAAAAGGTTAAATTATTATTTTGTGGTACCTGCTATGTTAGGTTAGGAGTAGAGATAAATGGTATTTAGAATGTGGTTATGGAGGAAGTTAAGTAGAGACTTGAAACCAATGATGTAATGTTTGTAAAATTTATTGAAATACTAAGGAGAAATTAAACATTAACCCACTTAGAATCAGTTTGAAAAATGTAATTAAAGTAATTGAAATTGTTTTGGATAGATGAAGAAACTAAATTAAATTGGAGTTGCCCGTAGATGAACTTAAAAGTGTGAATGTTAGTGATGCGTTTAAATAAACAATTTATTTTGATCTGAATTTTGACTGTAATTGTAAAATAAATAATTGATGTACTTTATTTAAATTGAAAATGGAAGGAAATTTTGTGTGAATACAATCAAAAATGTTTGGGCTAAGATAATGTTTGGGAAACTAAGATGTGTATATTACTGTTTATGTAAACTTTTATCAATGTCAATCCATGTTTTATGTTTTAACTGTAGATTCCCCACCTAAGTGCGGCTATGACCTCACCGGATCATGACCGTGAAAGTAGTTAATTGTGACAAATCATAAATTTTACTTGATATAACCGGCTTGTGGTTTGTTTTGTTTTGTTAACCCGGTGGTTTGTTAGACTTAGTAGGGGGGTTATTTTTTGGGGAAATCTACCAAATTTTGGAACAGGGCTATTTTCACCCAAATAGGGGTGGTAGTCCATTAGGGGCGTATCATTCACTAGTAGTAAGTGCAATACTGAATTTTTATTGTAACGCCAAAGGAAGGATGGGGGTGGAATAAAAGAAAAAATGTCCACCCCTTCCGCATCAGTCCTTGTGGAAGCAACTGGGCGCTACAGTCCAGGGGGGGAAATAGTGAGTGTGGATTAGGGGGTGACCCAGTTACAGGTCATGAGGGAGATGTGATTACGGCTAGGTTGAGGTCTGCAAGGGCCAAGAAGCCTAGTGCTGAACATAGCAGATTGTAACGGGTATCAGGGGTTAAGGGACTATTAGGGGGGGTAGTAGAAAAAAAAATTATTATATTTATATATATAGTAGTTAAGGATATAACTTGTATTTTTTAGTTATAATTGATGTGTTATTTTAGCTGGGCAATATTGTACTGGGAACATTATTTAATTTGTCTGGAATGCATATATACTAAGGCTAGGATACTGTAAACTTATATGGTTCTGTTAACCTTGTATCTTTTAGGGTTAAGCTATATTGTTGAGTAAAACATTGTAACTTGTTAAAACGAGTCATTGTGATAGTGTATGGGCATGGACTTGAGGATTAAATTTGAATTGATCACTGTAACTGATGGACAATTTAGAAGCTATATTACAATGTAATCGAATGCATATTATATTTTATAATAAAAAATGAACCAGTACGTTGTCAATGAACCAGTACGGCTAAGAGGAAACCAATCAGTTGTGGATACGGTATATTGGAAGGCCTTTTTGTTAAATTTTAATTGAATGTTTTAGAGTCGGGTGATACTGTGGCGGGTATCGGTCCGAGCTTATGGTGTTGGGATCTCGAGTAGAGAAGTCCAGTAAGATTGGATGGGTGCTGCCGCAGCCACTGGACTAGGGGGGTAAGTACCCATGATTTTAGTAAAGAGTTCGGGGGGTTGTGGCGCCATATCCTCACTGATCCTCTTAGGTTTTAGGCAATGAGAGTTTGTATGCTTCGGCATCCAATCTCTCATTGGGGGGGGGGGTATTGTAACGGTACGGAATTGTAGGGCCAAGGTAACATTTTAAAAATCATATTCCCCATGCAGTCATTGTTCACCTTTTTGGAACCTCGACTTAGTCAACCACGTATGCAGTGTTTATTACAAAACAAAACGTCTGTGTTTTGTCTCCGCACTCAAACAGTCCAGCCAGATGATGAAACAATATACATTTTTGCATCAGCCGTGAATCACGGAGAAAATGACGCCAAGTTATGAATTGCACCAGGAGGCAAAAAATTGCTAAATCTTATGCCTGTGTTATAGCGTTCTTTTAAAAGCACCAATAGAAGCGCAGACTGACGATCACGTGACCAGAAAAAACTCCGTGTTCTCGGCCTTAGCGCAGTACTGAGTTCAGTTCCATTGCACCTCCTGGCCGCGCGGCCAACCTAAAAACATCTAAGTGCGAAAAAGTTACGTCGGCCGACTTCATATTAACATACGGAGACATTACTCAAACTAGTGAACATTTAGTTAAAAATCAGTGAACTCATCATAAACAATTGTAGGAGTGCATACGAACTAAGAAAGCAGTCAACTAATAAAAGTGATCAGTGCTCGTACCAATGAAGTTCCGTGGACTGATACCATTATTAGACGTGAACAATGATTTTGGTAATCAGTAACAGCAGAGATAAAATTATACAGCGATTTCCGAAGTGAAGGATAAAAAACGCACATCCCCAGTTGAAGCAAAGCCACTACCAGGATGAGTACCATATTATTATTTCTGAATTTTTAACCACTATACGGTAATACTTACTTTTACAGACACTTTATTTAAAAGAGATCTCTAAGGGAAATATATGAATTAAACAAACAAAAATAAACGCACTGGTTCATTAAAATATAAATAATTTGTCATAGTTTAAGAAAGGTTATATTAAGAAATGTTTAGCATTAATTTATTGGATTTCATATGTTACTAATGAAGATTATATTCACATACACTAAAAGAAATTAAAACTTTAATTGTTATCAAAGGAAGATGAAGTAATTAAATCATCCAATAAACCAGACGTTATTTGTTTAAATGTAAACTGTGTACCGTTATACTGTGTACTGTGTGTAATCTTTATACCGTTTATCTCAAATAATCCTTTTTGCAGCCGTGTTCGTCTGTAGAACCTTGGAGATATCCATAAGGTAAGAGTTTAATATCTGCACTAATTAATAGAGTCTCAAATTGTACTAACACAATAATTCTTCACTTCGACAAACACTCGATCCGCGCTAACAAAAATCACTCGCGTAACTGAACTGACAACCCGGAGCTATGGCTTTATATAGACCGCGCTGAGGTCCAGTACAGCTTTTCCTCTTTACTGCATGGTGGCGGCTTAATGCGTATCTCAAGGGTAGAACCATCTACTTGAATGATGCAACACCTGCCTCACTTAAGGGGGGGAGAGGAGAATGTTCTCAGCTGTTCTGCGTGGCTCGATACCATACTCGTGACAATAGTTTTAGTTCTGTAGTAATATGTGCCTATTGAGAACAAAGAACTTGATGCATATTTTTAAGAAATGTAATTATCTTAGTTTAACAAGTCTAAATTATGGTTGCAAAATTACTACCATGATTGAATTACTGCTTATTCCCACTGATTCCCTATGCGGAAACGACCATTTTTACTTGATTTTCCAAAAATCTTTGTGTGTTGTGAATTAAATCTTGAAGTTGAAATTTATACTGAAGTTTCATACCTTTCTAAGTGTGCAGTTTTCAGATTTTTCTCTGGTCTCCTAACAGAGATATCGAAGCTTAAATTTTGAAAAAAAAGAAAAATTTTAATTTTTAAGAGGCTGTAATTTTCAGAGGATACGTTACTCACATACTCACCATTTATACTTTCTATAAATTAACTACAGTTGTATATAAATAAGCATATAAAAAATTAAGGGCAACATTCTTTTCCTTCCTTGAGAAATTGAATTTTATTAATTCTTGTTTGACAACTTTGGATACAAAGATACTGGTACAGAAACATACTAGGTTAATGAACAGGGCTCCAAATTGTAGGTTATAGTGAACTGGAGAAATGAAATTTATTTGAAATGCCTAGGATAATTCAGGCCTGAGAAATTTAAAATATAGAAAATGTCTACAAATGGAAAAAACGGTGTGCATCATAGAACAAAAATGGCCACCATCTGTAAACCGGGAACATTAAAGATAAAAGAGAATATTTTTTGAACTACCAAAACATAAGAGAATGGATACACGAAATTTTTTTGTTTAAATGGTCAGGCAACCAGTGCTGGACCACATGAAATGGATTGTCCCCACTGGTGAATAACAAAAGTTGTTAAAAAAATTTATTTGTAGGATTGGGACATCAAGTTGTATATATTATTATATTAGTGGTCTGATGAGATAGGTAACTCAAGATTTATTCTATTAATTGTTGCCCAGTATCTCAGTTTTAGTCGTAAAAGACATATAGTGGACTCATGAAAACAACCAAGAATTTTTCCTGTTGACTTTGTGTTGTGTTTTAACACCTGCAAGGCTTAAAGATTACTGTGTTTTTATTAATTTATTTTGTTTGTGTGGTCACAACCAGTAGGTACTTCCAAATTTAAACTTTTAATGTTTTTTATACAACATGAATATAGTTTGGTATCTAAATAACACAAAATCGACAAGTTGTGTATGACTTTAATTAAAAATAAATTAATAAACTGGCATGGCTAAATAATTATTTCCTTTGCAATTTTTTTTAGATACTACCAAGGAAAGAAATATCTCTGACTCACCGTTGGTGTTCACAAACTGCCTCTAGAGGACGCAGTATAATAGTGTGGCTAGCCTTTGCAGACCTACTTGCATCATTAGGTATACTTTTTATGGTACAAACTTGGTAATAAGCTTTATGAATTTAAATTGGTGCCTGTAGTGGTCTGAATTGATCATTGTGCTGAGATGATCACAAGACTTCACTGGCTTATGATGTAACAGATTAAAGACGATAAGGTGGTGGAGCAGCTGGTGTCCACTGTCACTGTGTGTGTGGGTGTGTGTTGAAGCATTGTAAAACAAAGGAATGTATAGCAGACTTTTAAAATATTAATTCTAATACATGTATAACAGGATATGTCTGTTATAATACGGTAATATCAAGTAACTATAACTATAAACAATTGCATAAATTATATATTATCCAGACTAAACAGCTGGCTATTATTGCACAGGACATGTTTCACTTGGAAACTGTGTCAAGACAAATAAGTGACATAGGTCACAGAGTCTTTCATAATAATCACCTAATCTGTTATGAATGGTGTTTCAAGCCTCTGATTTTCATAAGATGTTCATTTGTAAATTAATAAATACAGGCTGTTGTCTGTTCTTTTGTTTAGTTATCACCAAGTGTAGAATTTGTGTGTGTGTGTGTGTGTGCTTGCACGGGCGCACGCGTGAGAGTGAGACTAATGACACATATTCATTTCTATTGAAAACTAATTAACAATTTCAGCAAGCTTATGTTTGCATGGTCGGTAGCTCCAAATTCCAGAAGCCCATCTTTAAAGACGGCGAGTGAAGTGTTCAAAATTTGATGGTCTTGTCATCGCTAACTTTTATTGCCACTTGGTTTGGTCTCATAGAATTAAACGACTAATAAAAAGTACACACATTTAACGTAAACTCATTTGAATGAAAAACTAACTTAGCTTGTGTGTTACACAAGTAGATTACACAATTCCTTAAAGTAGACTATAGTCGGAAGACAAGACTAAATAATAGTAAAAATATTTTTGCAGAATGTAACAAACTTTGTTTCTGCCTGAACACAGTGGGGTATTTCGGGGGTTCTCAGTACAAAATTGATTTCAGTCTGTTTCAAAAAATTAATATTAATGTAACTTTCTAAGTGGGCATAATAATTAAATTATTGTAAATTCTTTTTAACAAATTGTTTAAAGATATATGAGTGGATTAATTTTAACCAATAAAAGCAAAATTATTAATTATTTATACTATAACAAGGTGTCTTCAGTTTGCATTACACTTTATATAAGGTAAGTGATAAAATAATAGGAGTATAGTAGCCTACTTATTTTTTGGTTTTCGGTAGACACGTAGGTACTGCTTAAACTACACCCATTCCATGAACTGAAATAACAACTTCATAATGGCAACTACTTTCATTTTTCTAACATTTACTGAAAGAACTCTTATTGTTTTTGAGATTGATGCTCACCTCCAAAAGTAGAGAGCAGAGGGGAGAGAATGTAAGGGATCAATATGTTGTAAACCAAATTGCTGGACTCATGTGGGGTGTCAAATCAAAAAGAATTGTAGCAAAACCTGAACATAGTATTAGTTTTCAACATTTTAAATTTTGGGATACCAGGTCCCAAAAGTGGTTCAAAAGTTTGTAAAAATGGTACAGATCCATCCCGGTTTCAAACTAAAGAGAATTTTAACCAAAATCAAAGTATAGTTTCAGTTTTAGAAATTTCAAATTTTTGAGGCATCACAGCCCCAAAAAAGGATCAAAATTTGGAAAAAATGTAAACACCCATTCTTAACCCAAATATAAATGTAGCATTTATTTTGAAAACTTTTTAACTTTATAGAGGAATCATAGGTCAATAATGGAAGTCAGACTTTTGAAAAAATGTGAAATTCAGTGAGGGTTATCAAATTATGATGAACTTTATCCAAAATACAAACTTTGCATGTTAATAATTTGACAAAATTAATAATGCTAGCATCTCTGTGTGGTGTGCAAGCCTTCAGTCTGGGCATGGCGGTGTAACTTTCTAAGCTCATGCAGGTGAAGCGTCAGGCCAGGGCAATCTACAAGATAATCTTATGTGCATGTTACATCATGCAAGGGGCATCTTCATCTTAATTAACTCCTTGTGGTATGAATACCTGACCATGCTGCATCACAAGAAAGTGGCATTCAACCTGGACACCAGGCACTCCTTACAACTTCTCTCTGTTTGTCTGCCTGTTGTTCTTTGTTTTCTGGATTCACTGGGTCTGTTCAAATCATTTCTCCAAGTCATCTGTATTGAATACTGAGTGAATTCGACAGCTCAGAGAGCTGACTATTATATTAAGGTTTACTAGCTACCTAGTACAGTAATAAGGTTTTGTATTATATTCATTTGGTAAATTTTATAAATCTTCATTTTGTTTCAGGTGTGTTTATGAGGTCAGTTCTGAAACTAAGTGGTGTCATAGTGATGAGAAACCATTATACTGAATTGTCTGTTGTCTACTGTGCTTTTTTTGCAGTAAGTTTTTGAAAATAAAGTAGATCTAATTTGTTGATTGTCTGCCAAAGAATGTGTACTTGTTTGTGTGTACATTTTCAAAAATCTATACATTGAATGTTTTAATAGTGCCTTTGAGAATTATAAATGCTGTGAATGTAAAAACAAATAATTAAATAACTATGCATTGTATAAATAAACAATTTAAGTAAATTGAATTTTGTTGAAAATGTATAATTTTTGTTAATAGACTGTAATAGAATCACTGTCTACAGATAGGAAGATTAAATTGGATGGTTAAATGAGTGTAGTTGCATTGTAAAGTGGAAAAATTTTGTAACTTTTTTTGTTCATAATGGCAGTACTTCATGCATAATGCCTGAGGTATTGTGATTAATATAGGTATATAGTCTGGTCAGGTTATTCCACATAATATGAACTTGAGCCAATATGCAACATCATAGTGTGGATTGCTAGTTAAACTTCTTTTGATCCAGCCACCCAGTATGTAACTAACGACTTTTGTCAATGATGAGAACTTTACTAATAGTTTTTTAGTCTATTTTTTTCTCGTAATGTGACCATAATAACTTAAGATTTTAACATTTACAGTTAACAATAACTAGTTTGCACTTAACTCCTCTAAAGTCTGTAAAATGAACGGTGGTGGTTGGGACAGGCCAGACCGACTTTCACCCTCACTAACACACACGCAGCGGATTATACCTGGCCCTCGGTGGCTGCCATGACTCACATACTGGACATTTCTAAGCGCAAGAGCATTTCTTTACTGTGCTAAAAAATTGCAAAACCATTATTGTTTTTGAATTCTGCACAAAATTCTAAGAAAATTATACCAAACAACAACTATCAACAAGCAATCACTGCCCTTTACAGTCATAATGAGTTCATTATTCTGTTATGAATAATACTAATAATTATGTACCATTAATTTAAAATGTTAATATTTAAGTTTGCATGTTTGTAGTTACATTTTCTTACATAATTGTATGCTTAATGAGTTATGCTTATTCTTATTTATTATACAAATATTAATATCACCAATTATAATTGTAGGGTAGTCGCATTCTGTAATATATTCTCAAAATCATTTTAAAAATTATAGGTTTGTTTGCATCGACGATAAATGTCATACAAGGAAAGGTTAAAGCTATTATTACTAAGATTAAGATTAGTGGTAACATGAATAATTTCGGCTGTAGGAAGTAGGATTTATGTAGACCTATAATAGCATGTATGTCTAATTTGTGTACATATTTTATTTTACTGACGATTATCATGTATATTATTGTATGAACACGAAATATAATAAAATTTGGATTTGAGTGTAACAATATTTTATTTTTCCACATCAACACTAGTCGCTTGATCAGATTTTTATAGTGTTGAAAACAGAGATTTGTCACAATTATGTCGTGTTTAGACTCATTTTTTCTTAAAAATTCGTGGAGGTTACAAATATGGTAATTTTGTTTGGCATTAAAATCAAATTAAAAAAGTAATTATGTAGTGGACGGCACACTTTGGGAATCATACCTGAGGTGTGCGGGGCGGCTGTGAGTGTGTGTGCATCAGTGAGGGCATCTCAGGCAGTCTGGCCGGTCCCAACTGCTCCGTTCATTTTACAGACTGTAAGGTGGAGGCATTTGTTCGATAGCTCCCCAAGGGATAAAGAGTAGTCATTGCCAGCACATGTCAAACACATGAGTTTCTTGTGATCACTTCCTCGTATTGTCCATGTCTAATTTGTATAAGCATACACAGATTATTAGTATGGTTTAACTTAGAATTGTCTTGCTATTATCCTTCTATATTCTCATCAAATGATTCATAGCTATTTGTGCCACAACAATAATACATCTGCTGAGCAACCTCCCATATTCGAAACAATAAGTTGCTCACCATTCAAGTAATGATTACTTTCACTACTGTAATTATAGTACTTATAAAATATTACTTAAAGTTACTAATTAAAGTGTAAAATATTTTCTTTAAGTGTAACTAAGTTATATTATTAACATGCATTGGCTTAAATCATCGTCGTTCTGTTACGTGTAAATATAGGCTTACAATTTGACCTCAAGTATTTCATATTCCTTCAGTGTCATATAAATTTGTTCCTTAACAAACTACTTAATGTGTGGGCAACTGTTAAGTGTTAGAATCAATATGTACACATGAAGCAAATGCTTCTTCTTTAGCACTACAGCCCAATGTGAGCCCTGGCTTCCGAACAAATCTTCTCCAATGTCTCCTATTCATTGCCATTTAGGAACAGAAGAAATAGCTTTTTGAATATTTTTTATTAAAAACATTTTTTCATAGGCATATTTTGTGAATACTAAACCTTAATTTATGTCTTGATTGGTACAGCATCACTTGTAGTTTTTCTCAGAATAAAATTGTGCATCACTGTGCTGTTTACAAATACCTTAATAAGCATATTCTTTTATTTTGCAATGAAATCAAAAACATATTTTAATCCCTTAATTTCGGGGAAGTTTAAGCAGACTCTTTCTCTCTGAAGAAATAATATAAATTGAGACTTACTATAAATTGGAGGCAACTAGTTGTTGAAATTGTATAGTAATTTTACTACTAAAATAGTGAACTTATTGGTTGTACTGCAGTTAATATTAATATTAGTATTTCATACAGTGAATACATTCTATTATGGGATTTAAAAGTGTGTCTGATGAAAACAGAATTACAATGGTCTCTACACAGGGAGGAAGAATTGCTCTGTTTCCTTAAAACCTGTATTAATTAAAGAAAACAAGAAATTTGATATGACATGTTTATCATTCTGTATATAGCGGTTATTAGTAAATATGTGTATTTCATCATATTGAGGAGGACCTGTTGAAATTTATATTTAAGAAATAGAGAAGTTTCATCTACACCTGTTTGGCTTATTCTTCAAGATGAATATTATCAGCAGCAGTGTTTTACTTGTTCTTGTGAAAATGCAGAAAATGTTAATCATGAATTGCCTAAAATATAAAAATTCATAAATGTAGTTGGTCTATATTCAGTGAATCCTTTTATAGTCAGGTCCCCTCTGATCTTCTAAAGTGTAGAGACTGTGTGCCATTCAGGAATGTCACTCCTCCAGTTAGTAAATTCACATCCTTCTCTCTGTTTTCTAGTCTCCCAACAATCTGGTTGAAGATGGCCATGTTTCCCCCATTTGTAGCACATATAGCCGAGTAAGACTATCGAAAAAAGGGCAAAAAAGGCAAATTTCAGAAACAGCCACTTTTGAGCTGATTTTACTTCCATGTTCCTTAAGGTGATGGCAAAAAAAATCGTGTTCGAGATTATTGCAGATTCTGATTGTACTACACTCAAAACATGAAAAAAAGTCGTTTTTCGAAAAGTGTCTGTGTGTCTGTCTGTCTGTCTGTGTGTCTGTAGATTTTTTTTCTATGGCAAACGATAACTGCCGCAAATTCAAACAGAATCAAATAATTTTTTGCGTACAGCCCTGATTTGTAGAGTACTCACGACCTATTGTTTCTGGTGAAGATCGGTTGAGGGAAAGGGATAGTTTACCTGCAACGGTTTTTTTTTATCAAGGGTAATTTTTTTTTTGGCAAACGATAACAGCCGCAAATTCAAACAGAATCAAAAGATTATTTGCATACAGCCCTAAATTGTAGAGTTCTCAAGACCTATTGTTTTTGGTAAAGATCGGTTAAGGGAAAGGGATAGTTTACCTGCTACATTTTATGTTTTAACAAGGGTATTTTCTATGGCAAACGATAACAGCCGCAAATTCAAACAGAATCAAATAATTTTTTGCATACAGCCCTGATTTGTAGAGTACTCAAGACCTATTGTTTTCGGAGAAGATTGGTTAAGGGAAAAGGGTAGTTTACCTGCAGCGTTTTTTTATCAAGGGTAATTTTTTTTTGGCAAACGATAACAGCCGTAAATTCAAACAGAATCAAATAATTTTTGCATACATCCCTGAATTGTAGTGATCTCAAGGCCTTTTGATTTTGGTGAAGATCGGTTAAGGGGAAGGGGTAGTTTACCTGCAACCTTTTACGTTTTAACAACAGTAAAGTACTTGAAAATTCATTTAAACTTTTTCAAATAATGGTAATTGTTAAAAATAAAATAATTTTGTTCCCAGGCAATAAAATTATAATTTTTTCATTTTAATGTAAATCATGTATGAGAGAAAATATATCGTTCGTGGCAGGCAAGCATATCTCAATTATGTAATGTTTACGTTTCCATTTTATTATTATGATTACTGGAATAAAAAGGCAGGGAACACACACACACACACACACACACACACACACACACACACACACACACACACACACACACACACACACACACACACACACACACACACACACACACACACACACACACACACACACACACACACACAAAATTCGCATTATTTCTGGCCTCACTCATGTTTATTTTCTTACATTTGCACGCTTTTTAAATGGAAAGTGCCGAAACCCACACCTACATAACGCGTGCAAGCCGAAAAATTGTCCAGCATGTATAGCGATTTGCTTCCTGTGGATCGCTGGGCAGTGTAACTGCATGTGTTTACAAAGGAACAATTCATAGACAGAATTTTCGTCTTTAGGGAATGAACCCTCTGCAAGATGCTGAGGGTCCATGAGTGACTTCGGAGCGCTCTTTCTTTTCCGCGTGTTTGTTCTGTGAAACGTACACTGTAGATTCGCAGCTTTACTCTAAGCAACGCTCAATAGGAAATGTTGAAAATTGTTGTACACGGTGTACCCTCATACACACTAAACCTGCTCTGATGTTTTAATTACGGACATCATAATATTAAAACTTTGGAACGTGAGCACTACTTAATGGAGATCAAACATTAACTTATACAAGCCATTAATTTTATGCATATTTTTTATATATATATATGTGTACAACATTATCGGCAACAAAGAAGTAGTTTTTGTTAAAATTCCTTCCCGGGATGTTTGGCCATAGTCCAATGTTTTCTACAAAACCAGACGTTTCGGCAATGCCATCGACTTCCATCATCAGTGAAAATCGAGTGCGATAATGTGAGGTAATACGTTAGTGACCACAGTACTGTGGTTAAGGCTGAAGCAGTAAGTAGAAAGAAGTAGTTTCTATGGTAATATTTCATTTTGAAAATGATTTTAAATATAAATCTTAGAACATGGAAGTTATGTATGGTTCTCCATACCGATTTTTTTTTAAACGATAGGGTTAGGTTTACCTAAAAGTTTATCCAAGTTCCAGACTTCGGACCGCCCATTTTCCCTGATTTTCCCCGACTTTTCACTTCTGGCAAACAGCGGAGCGTGAGTCACTGAAGTTTTCCTCGATTTTTCCGATGTAACTTCACCTAATCAGAAAAATACAAATACCAGCGTGCTCCCCGGAAAATTTCCTATTGATCTGTGTTAGTCATGCATTTTTTTAAAGGCAACATAACCTATAAAAAAATTGAAACTTGCAAAAATGTGGATTTTCAGATTTCTGTTAATAAAGAGTGAAATAATGATTTTTCTTCATTAAAATATTGTGGAATATAGTATTCCTATAGACGAATTTCCATATTAATTTTTATCCCAAAATATTTTGTCATTAAGCCACAATAAATTTTTCAAGTTGAAAACGGAAATTTTTCAAAATTTGGTAAGTCATCACCCTGATATCACAGGACAAAGTTTTTTTTTTTTAATACTCGTATTTTCATGCTCTATCAGCTAGTGAAAAAAGTTTGTTCTTTCATAGCTTCCCAAATAATAATTTTTAACTTTTTTATTGTGCGCGCATGTGCGCTTTTAAACAGCGAATGGCTGCGTGGGCTGAATTGAGTATACATATGCACTGCCAAGCAGCAGTACTACGTACTTACCAGAGCATCAACTGCTCTTGATGACGCATTGTTGATGTAAACAACAAAACACATGCATTTAATTGTTAGTAAACATTCGGTATTTCTGGTGTTTTGTATTGTATGTGTTTTGTATATTTCCCAAATATAAATGTGCAGTACATAGTGCTGCCACTTGGCGGCGCAATCCTATGCTCGATTCAGCCCGTGCGGCCATTCGTACATCACACTCTCTAACATATTGTATAAATGTGTAAGAGCAAACTCCATTTTGAAGTTCTCTGACACTTCAGGGTATGCCATTCTAATCAGTTGATGAATACTTGCTGTGAACTCCTGGAAAATCTCTCTGGAACACTGTTGAGCACAGAATAACTGTGGAGACGCTGGTCCCCTTACTGCAGTTCCAAAGCTTTTATTAATGTGTCATGACTATGTCATTATATATTCTGTATCAGCTCTATAGATAGAGCAAGTATCTGTTTCAGAGCAAGAGTGAATGACCATTCCTTTCTTCTGACCATTTGTTTAAGCATGGAGCAGCTTTGGACTGTCAGAGATAATGCCCCTAGTGAGTGCTTTTATCAAATGTTAGGGCCTTGGCATTACCCTCTATAGGTAATGCTACTTTTTCTTTTCAATTCTTTTCTCAGTATTTTTATGTTTTTATAATTTGTACTGAATGTTTGATTATATTGTATTACTAGGTTTGACTTATCCCCTTTTGTTAATCGTATTGTTACGACAGTTCTGTAGTATTCTATGTCAGTCATGCAAAGCAAAGAATCTGCAAGCTCAGCTAGACTTTTTTGTGTGGTTCCAGAATATTATATCGTCTTGGTTTTTATGCTGCAAATAACAAGCATTGGAATGTGATTTATGTCACATCAGTGTCTAAATAAATATCTTCAGTTTTTTATTTTAACCTACAGTTTATGTCAGTAAATCAACATAATAATTAACCAAAAGTGTTTATGACCATTATTATGTTATTATATTATATTATATCACCATGTTATATTAAATTATTCTTTATGTGCAAATTAATTTGTTACAAGTGGTTTGATTTTGCACTAAATATCTAAATCAACTAATTACGGTATTCTTTGCTCATGATTTGATAGAAAATATGGATATTAATTAATAATAAGTAAAGTACTGTGTATTCATCTTCCCCATGATAATGTTTGGAAGTTTTTAAGTTACTTAAAATGTATAATATTATATAAATTGTTATTTTCATGGTGTGTTAAATTGTCACTGATATGTTGAATTGACACATCAGTAATAGTTATTGTTATCTGATTTGTGTTGTTAACACATTTTTTTACTTCCTTTCATATCTTACTGGTATTTATTTTTCTTCAAAAGACTAATTTAACCAGATTTTTATAAATCGAATTCTGTAAGTCAGTAAAGAAAACTTCTTAATTATGCAACTCTTGTGACTTGTGACATTAATAAAATGGTTTGTTGACCACAGAAGAAAATTAATTAAATGTTCATTGATATATTTATTGATATAGTGTAGAGTGTCCCCTAAAGAATGCAAGATTTGAATTGCTGACACCTTTCCTCCCTGTTAGGTTGTTGGTACTACAAATTCTGCTTTTGTCATATTTTTAAGTTATGATTAATTTGCGTGTAGCATTACATGCAAGAACAATGTGGTGTATGGTGAAAATGCATTACAAGCAATGAGAATATTACACAGACACAATTAGCAAACTGTGTGGAATTTTTGGTTGAGAAAATGCACTTAATCAGTCAACAGTTCAGAGACTAATTAAGAAATTTGAGGAAAGAGTTTCGATAGTAGACATTAAACCTATAAGGCTTCTTTGTGCTAGTTGGTCTTTTGTAAACATAAGGTCATAGAGATATCATTGATGTGGGACAGAAGACATCAGTCACCTTTTTGTGAAAATTGTTCACAAAAATTTTTTATTCTGAAGTGCAGCGTGCAGTGAATTCTCAAAACAGCTCTGTGTGTGAATGATTGTCAAATTCAGCTAATGTAGAAGTCAGCCAACAAAACATTTGACATGCTGAGAATTTATCAATTAGCTATTGCAAAACCAAGAAGTGGATGGTCTGTGGAATCTGAAATTTCCTGCCTGTCGTACCTCATGCAATGACAGTCAGAACTGGTTCCCAAGGTGTTGTAATTTGACACTATAAAACTTATTTCTATGGATAATTTGAACTCTCATGTTTCTGTCGACAAACCACAAAAAATCCTTAGCAGAAGGTGAATATCTGGTTCTTAATGGCAAAACTGAGCTGAAATTATGAGAAAAAGTTGTTAAAAAATTCTGTGAACAGAGGAAGACTGTGCCAGTAATGTTGGAAGTGAATTTGTGTCATGTTGTATTGTACAATTACCACACCAAGTGCACTTACTGATAAACTTTAAAAAGTTTAAAAATCTTGTGAAAATATAATTTTATTAATATATTAAATCTTGATTTCATTATGGAACACCTAGTATTTAATTCCACACTCACATATATAGAGGATGGGTTAAATTTGTGTGTGTTATTAACATTGATTGCTTGATTTTTCCTTTCTGCAAGTACGGTAATCAGTTACTGTATGTATAGTGCTTCTTGCACATATTGCTTCATAGTCTTATTCTGCTTCCTCTGTTATTGTATCTTTTGTATAACTAGAATCCCTTATGTAATTTTTTATTAGACTTGAGTATTTTTTATTCATTCTAAAAAACACTTCGTTATTAAATGTTTTGTAAAGGATTCAGGTGCCTTATTGGTTTTGTGTATTCAGTATGAAATTATATCGTTGCTAATATTGATCTTCTTAGATAGTATGTGCATATTTGTGTGTATGTATAATTAGTTGTATATGAGGCTTGTTTCAAAAGGAATGGTTGACCATTAAAAAAAAAACTGAGGAAAATGTATCATTTGTTCAGTATCCACAAATAACTACTATACTTTTCTAAGCACTTTTTATAACAAGTAACAAGTTTTTCATACCCTGTGCACAAAACTCCACTGCTTAGGGGTTCAGCCAGTTCAGTATTCCAATTCAAGTTCTCACTCTCCTCAAATCTTTGCTATCCAAGCCACTTTTTGAGGGTAGAAAGATATGGAAGTTACTAAGTGCAAGGTGTGGGTTATAATGAGGATGATAAGAAAATTTCTATCCAAATTCCTGGATCATCTGAACAGTACATAGTATAGTATGTGAGTGTGCCATGTTATAAATGAAAATGAAAGCAATTCTTGACAGCATCAGCCCATGTTGCAATCTGAATTTCACATCTCACTTTTGAAAATGTTTTATAGTACACATCCTCTGCAATCGTTGTTTGTGGGACCAAAAGACCACCAAAAGACAGTAGTGGCCATGAAAAGAGTAGCCGTGATCTTTATGATAGTTTAGGTTTGCAGTAACAATTGTGTTTATTGTATTTCATGACATTTTTTGGAATTCTAGAGCAACAGTGCTAATTGTGAAGCTTTACTTTTCCCAGACTTTTGCATTCACATGTTCAGCAAGGTGATCTGAATATTTTGCCTTCAACCTTCAACTCCTCTCTTCGTTCTGAATATTTGTATGGAGTTGATTAGAAACATGACACTGCTCCTATACCTTTCCATCACTCATACTGTAGGCTGTCAAATTTTACACAGCTTATAATAAATTTCAGCAGCATTAAGCTTTTGGTATTGAAAAGTCAGATCACAGACTGTACTTCATAATTGGTGGATTTGTTCATTCTGAACAGCCATCTTTATTGACTGACACAGTAAAACAAACAAAAATAGACTGTACCTATTGTACAAATGGCTACCTAATGATATAGACGACTCTTTTATGCATGTGCAGTATGATTCAGCGTTGCCATTCATTTTTTATTAGCAGCTGGCCCTTACTTTTGAAAGATGCCTCATTATTATTATGTTATAAAAGAACTTATTAATTACAATTAACACCTCCCCCCACACACACATGTCATGTATATATGTGTTTGTGTGTGTCTATGTGTGATGTAACACGCACACGCCCCTTGGTTGATACTTATAATAACTTTTAAGTGTACTTTACTATAAAGTATCTTAACACGAATCAAAAGATACTTATATTAAATTTTATCTCACATTAATCTGTATATTTAGGCATGGATACAGTATTTCTATACAGTCACTTGGTTATGGACTCTTTGTTATGCAGTTGACATGTGGCTCATATTAAAAGAAAGGCAGGGCAATCAGAGTATTTACCATGCTGTGTGTTGGCTTATACCGGCCACTCTTACAATTACAGGCCTAGCTATATTGTACTTTCCTAATGCTGAGTAAGTATTTTTAAATCTTTTTAAAAATTTTAAATCTATGTATTTTGTAAGTAGTCAAGTGGAGTGTAAATTGATTTTTGGCCAAAAATATTCATTGTCAGTGTTGTATGTGTAGATGTAGTGTCATGAAGGAAGAACCAGTTTGATTTTAAAAAAATTTTGTTTATTATTACAGAGCCTTTCTGTGTATTAAGGCCCTCTCCATTTCTGGTACAGATTATAAGTGCCACTCAATCCTGTTGTGATAATAAAGACAAGGATATCATATTACTTATGCAAGAGAATCATCATGTCACAATTTTCTTGGTGAAGACAACTAACATTTTTTAATTGCACACTTTCCAGTTAACTTCAGGGTCACATTGGTTGTGTTATTGCTGTCAATGGAAACAAATCACCTTGGTAAAAATCACCTAATGATAAAAAAATGAGAACTATGCATCTACTTTTATAACACACACACACACACATGCGCGCGCATGTGCACACACACACACACACACACATACACACACCTTACCTTCCTAAATATTAATAATAATAATAATAACAACAACAAAGAACTTGGAATTACAACGTGGAATGTGTGAGCAATAGCGGAGAGGGGGAGATGAGAAAGTGGGAATGGAAGTGGAAAGATATAAAATATGAATGGTAACATTACTAGGGAAGTGGAAGGGAGAGGTAGAAAAGATAAGAAGAAAGTGGTACAGTATTGTATGTGATAACTACACAATGTTGTACATGGGAGAATTTTGTCTACAGAAATGAGAGACTGTGATAAAGTTTTGATAATTTGTGTGCGTGTGTGTATGTGAGTGTGAACAAAAGAGGTAGAGAAAGGGAAATTTTATGAAGGATTGGTAGAAATTGTTGAGCAGGTGTTAAAATATAATACTTTCATAATAATTGGAGGTTTCAATGAGAAAATAGGATAGGATCCCTTACAAAAAATAACTGGGAGACACATGATACACAAAGTGACAGCTGATAACAGAATGAAGTTGTGCAATCTAGCCAGGACGTTGAATATGATGGTAGCAAGCATGAATTATGGGCGTAGAAAAGAGCACAAAGTAACCTGGATGTTACCAGGAAAAGTAGAAGGGCACTGAATTATATATATACAGACTTTCACTAGTGAACACTTACTTTTGGTTTATGTCCCAAATGTTTTGACGTGGTGTCCGTCTTCCTCAGTGGGATTTGACATACAGAGTGTCAGTACAAAGTAACCATTATGGGTTGTAGGTGTGTGTGGTGGGGGTTGCTGGTGGGAGGGAATTGGCGCTGGGATTCAAAGTGTGTGTTTGAACAAGTGTATCAAAAAGTATATATCAAAACACACACCAGCAACCCCCACCACACACACCCACAACCCATAACGGTTACTTTGTACTGACACTCTGTATTTCAAATCCCACTGAGGAAGACGGACACCACGTCGAAACATTTGGGACATAAACCAAAAGTAAGTGTTCACTAGTGAAAGTCTGTATATATATAATATTTAAAATAGTGAATGAAGAGGATGTATCAACAAGACAATTTGAACTGAATTGTTCAGTGCTAATTATGAAAAGGAGAGAGTAGGAACAAAATATGAAGTCTTATTAGGGAAGTATTTAAATATGAATAATTAATATGTAAAAACAAATACAGCATGTTTAGTGATACTTAATATGGAAATATGGATGGTAAAAGAGAGAAAAGTAAGAGATGGAATATAATAGAATTGAAGAATAATGGCATGAGAAAGAAATGTAAGGAAAAAATGATAAAACATTTGGCAAAAGAAGAAAGAGAAGGAGATATTCAAATAGAGTGGAGTGTGATACAAATATAATAAACATAGCAGTAACAAAGGTGATAGGGAAAGGGAAAAGGAAAATACATGGTTTGATAACAAATGTGGAGCAGGAATAGAGGGAAAATAGGATGCAAGACTAAAATAGCTGAGTTTGGGAAAACAGGTTATTATTATTATTAATCATGTGTACACAATATACATCATAGGCTCTCATGATGCAGATTCAATCTGAGAAATAAGCATAAGGCAAAATAAAAAAATATATACATGCAGAAGAAATCTGTTATTATTGCTAGCACTTTGTATATTTAAAGTGTAATGTAATTGTTTACCTTTGAAGACTGTATATTGCAACATTACAACAATTATACAAATATATTATCATGTATTCAACACAACTAAAAAGTGTATTACACCGGCCAGGTCGCAGGATTTTATTTCTCGTTGCGTCAAGTATATGTAGTTGCACAATAATTAAATAATTTGTAAAGAGGAGTGAGATGTTGTTGACATGAAATAATTAATTAAAACCATTTCAAAATAATCTTTGGTATTCCGCAAATCATTGACTGTCCTATAGAGAACATAGGCAAAGCAGTTGATCCATCTTCACTCATGGGTTTCTTAAATAGGATTTGATTAACTTAATAGTTGAAAAACACAGTTCAGTTTCTAAAGTAGTCATAGGAATAGTTACAAGTATTTTTAATGCTTTCGTGATTTCTTTAAATGTAGGCTACTGACTAATCTGAAAGAAGTTACAAAATTTAATGTATTCAAGCGGCTAGCCATATTTTCTTCTGTTATTTCTGATCTCAAGTAAAAAACATCAAGCTCTATCATAAAAGAATTTTTGTCAGTCATTGGAAATGCACTGTAAAACTGGTTAATGTCATCTACTGGAAGATCATTTTTCTTATGTTCATGGAGGCATTTGGGTTGGAATATCTTTGCTTCATAAAGATGGTTTTTGAATGCAAAGTGTTCTTTTATTTGAAATACAATTGTATCAAACTTATTTTGCTGATAAATTTAAATTCTCATCATTCGGGTGTCACATCTTTCTAGATGTAAGCCCTTCAGCGATCATCTCAATTCTTTCCTCTGGTATATCCAATGGAGAAGGTAACATATTTTTTATTTTGATTATTGCTTTTTCGAAGTTGTTAATAGCCATTCGAATTCTGACTGGATCGGTTTGCGCACCTTGTAATTGGTTAGGTAATATATCAACTTGAGTGATTATTTTTGAATAAATTTTTAGCCAAAACAAGAACGTGCTATTTTCAAGCCAGTTAATAAACCCAGCAGCTACTGTTAACCGTTTATGAATTGTTTAATTTTGCAGCGCCTGACTGTATACTAGCAAAATAGAATGTTAGGGAAGTATATTCATGTGTTACAAAGATGTGTTCTAGAAGATTCAAGAAAAAGGAAGTCGGCGAACACTTGAGTAAATAGAAACGATGCCTACGCGCATATCGGCAGTGACGTCATGTGGCAGCGCGACGGCTTACATTCAGCTGCATTATAAAAGGAGTAGCCAGTCTCTCTGAAAGCTCTCTCTCTGAAAGTTCTCTTTCTGAAAGTACGTCATACTCAGCGAAGGCGGTCGCAGTGGGCAGCGATTCCAGGCAATGTAAATTCCAGACGCCCTTGGGTCCATAGAGTCAAGTTAGCAGCGAGTGTCAGCAGGAAACCATCGGAGTGCGAGATTGTCGGCTACCGTTCCTGAGCATCGTTTGCTGATCGTGGCGGCTGGAATACGCAGACCTTGAGCAAGGCAGTTCCTGGAGGCGGTTGTTGGAACGTGGACCGAGACGACGGATCGCTGGAGGCTGGATCGAGATCGTCGACCGGGAGGACAGAGAAGACGACCAAACAGGGAAGCAAAGTTTAAAATTGTTATCAAATTGTAAAACTTTAAAGATCACGTAAAAGAACATTAATATAAAATATAATTTTGTTTAAAAAGAAAAGAAAAAAGAGACTTTGAATAATTAAAAATTTACAGAACTGTTTAAGTCAAGAAAACATTTATTTAAAAATATTTCAAAACAGATTTTTTGAACAACAAGAAGTTAATTGTATAAAGAATAACAAAAGAACATTTTAATACAAGAGTGTGTAGAAGAAAGAACAATAAATGTATTAAAATTCACTAATTGTGCATTCTTTTCAGCAAGTCTGGTCTGGGCTATAACCTGTTACCTTGCATTACATACTGTCAATTATTCCATCAAACAAAATATTATTATTGTTATAAACTTAATCAAAACTATAAACATTGATTACACAAAATACAATGTACATACAACACAATGTATCCTCAGACACCCTATGATAACAATAACATAACCTAGTACACAATACATCTAACACCATTACAAAATTATGTACAATATACGTCATATCAAATGTCATTGTTTACCAAAAATCATTATATTATTCAGCCAATTTTCTAAAACCATTACACTCACATAATTAAATTTCCATTAACAATAAATGTCTAACCTCCATCGTCAAAAATTAATCTGATATTACTCATACACAATTCATTTTTAATTAAGTTCATTACATTATCTTTTTTAATAAATAATGACTACTTAAATTTTCACCTGTTACCATAGTACCATTATAATAATCCACAGGATTATTCTACATTATCAAATCATAAAACTTGTCTACTTTGGGTATGGTCAAGTCGCCCTTCATATTATTTGTCATCACCAGGTAGGTTATAACTTCACCATTATTATCATCATCTGCTACTATTACCCCAATTTTATCACCAGGTAAGTGCTTATTGTCATCAATATAATCATCATGTGCTGCTGTACTAATTACGTCCCAAGGTAAGTACTTAATATCACTAACTCTTTCAATTTCTAACCTCTCTACTAATTCTTCATAACCTCTGTTAACCTTAAAAATCTCTATCTCTCTCCCCCTCTCATCATAATACCTCTCCCAACCCCATTGAACTCTCTCAGTCCACGCAAAGGGCAATACAACATTATTAAAACATATCCTGGCTTTACCAGGCACACCATAAAACATAAAGGGGCCATTTGGAGACACCTCGTCTCCCCCGGGGGAACCTTTGTCCTCATAAAACCTTTGTGAAGTCTTTACTTCACTTACACCATAGGGAAAATTAGCCCTCTGTCCCCCATACTCACTTAAACTCTCCTTCCACTCTCTCTCAAGCTCATTAACACTTATTACTCACCACTAACCTCTACTCCCATTATATTCTCATTATCACTATCATTAGTCAATGTATCACTCTCTGATACTCCATTTTCACTTACATCATCACTATTATAGTCATCACTATTTTCACTGTCACTTACCTTGTCGTCTATCACCTGATTATTATTATTCTCATTACACTTACCTGTATCTCTTTTCTGCTCTTCCTTTCTTTTTCTAATGTTATTTACATTATCTTGTATTTGTTTCTCCCAGACACTAAGACAGCTGTCTATATGTTCTTCAGTAGCATCGAGACGCTTATTAATACTATCTTCCAATTTAACATTTTGTTGCTTCATATAATTAAAATTGCTTTCACATTTAACATTTTGTTCTTTCACTTCATTGATATCATTCCTTACTTCATTAAATTTTATGTTTTGTTCATTAAATTTTATGTCTAAAATCAATTGCAACATTTCCATCATCTTATGATCAGATTCACTACTATCTTTTGTTGACACCGGGGTTGAATGTATTCCGGGGTCACTCATTATAACTACAGTGAAACCTCTCTAATTCGGACTTCTCTAATTCGGAATTTACGATAATTCGGACTCCCTAAAAAAAAATTATAATTCAAAAAAAAAATTAATTTTGTGAATTCTTTGTGAAACATTTGCCTTTATGGAATTATTAAAGTGTTATGTTGGCAAAATGTGCGATACGCACCCCCAGTTTAGTCCAGTTTCAACTGCTGCTTTGGTAGTGTGTGCGTCATTGTTATTGTATTCGTGTGCGTCCTATTGTACTGAAGTTATTTCTTAGTTGCGTACAGCTTTTCAAACCGCATTTTCTTCAAACACTGTTTAGTATTAATTTACAGTACTGTATTACAATATGAGTGCTAGAGGTAAATACAGTAAACCCTCGATTTAATGGACTAATTGGGGCTGAGGGGTGTCCATAAAATCGAAAGTCCGTTAAATCGCAAATTTTGTTTTTTGAGGATATATTTAAATCAAATAGGCCTATAACACTTGAAATTTGAATACCATTAATATCATGCAAATACCGTATTGTTCCGAATACAAGCCACACTTTTTCTCCTAAAAACATGGTCGCTAGTTTGGCCTGCAGCTTGCATTCGCACGCTAACGAAATTCGAAGTTATAACTGACTTCTGGCGGGACGAACGCTTTTGGTATCTATGAGTTGTTTACTGCCTAAGCAACAGCAGTTTGCCTGGCTGTAGTTAACTCTGGTGTTATAATTTATGACTACAACCGAATGTTTTAACAGCAAACTGAAGAAAGAATAGGAAGATAAAGTGTAAGCGCATGCGCATGTGGGCGTGCTCGCACCCTTCTTTAGGCAGCAAGACAAAGGATGAGTAGAGGGGGTGTGAGTAACATGTTTCTAAATAACGGGTAAACTGACAGTGTGGTTTTCTATTGTAACAGCGACAACATCGCTTATCTGTACTTTGTTTTCATTCGGCGTTTTTGTAGTGCGTTTGCAGTATGAGTGATATTGTGGAGACTAAAGGCACGCGGTCAAATCAAAATAAACGTAACCCGTACGATGCGAATTATAAATTAATTGTGATTCAAAATGTTGAAAAAACGTGCAATCGCGAAGCCGCAAGGAAATTCGATATTGATGAATCCTGTATTCGACAATGGAGAAAACAGAAGGAATGATTTTTACATGCAAATACTGCGCGACGAGCATTCGCGGGACCTCAAGTTGGGCGTTTTGTAGCAGTAGAGTCCAGCATCTGTGAATACGTACGGCTTTTAAGAAGGCAAGGACTCCCTGTCATTAGACATGTTTTAAAATTAAAAGCTTTAGAAATCGCAGAATTAAAAGTCTCCGGTTTCAAAGCCAGCTTCGGGTGTATAAGACGAATGATGCGGCAAAATGGATTTGCGCTTAAATGACGTACATCACTTGCGCTAAAACTACCGAGTGACTACGAAGAAAAACTCCTACAGTATCAGCGGTTTGTCATTCATTTATGCAAGAAGTATAATTATTCACTTGAACACATGGGAAATGCCGATGAAACGCCCGTATTTTTATTTTTTATTTACGTATATTTACGGTGGACCAAAAGGGAACCACATCTGTAACAGTAGATTACGGGAAATGAAAAATTACGTGCCACTATATACTTGTGCTTGTTGTATTAGCCGATGGACGAATATTTCACAATAAAATTAAATTTCCATTAATATTTACGTACATTAATAATTGCAGGTGTGTGCATTACTTATAAACGTTTTGCGTGCGAACTTAACTTGAAAACATTGATGGTGAAAGATTGTTGTTTATGTGAATTTAGTTATCCATTTTGTAAGTACAATCAATATAAATTTCCATTAATATTCAGGTAGTTTTAATATTTATTTTTACAGCACTTTACCTAGTTGTAGTATGAATTTCTATAAAATATTCTATAATTCGGATTTTTCTCTAATTCGGACTAGGCTTCGCCCCATATAATCCGAATTAGAGAGGTTTTACTGTAATTCAGTTAAACTACTTTCAGCAGGAGTTGAATGACCTCCCGTACCACTCATGATAGCTGAGTCAGTCAGACTGACCTCATTCTCATTATTTTCCATGTTTTTAATTATTTTTAATTAAATAATTAATAAAATTCAATATTTATATAAATGAGACTTTATATACTAAACAAAAAAAACTTTTTAAACACCACGTGCTACTCTGAACATCTTAAAACCTACAAATTATTCAAAAATTGCCACCATCGCCAACCCTATTTCCTTGCGCCAAACTTCAGGCCTAATTTATATAAAAATTATACAAATATCCTGGCAGGGACCGCCAATTGTAACTATATAAATTTTGACATTTTTACACAATACGCTTACTTACCCCGATTCTGACGAACTTACCTTAATAACCAAACAGAAGATTCCAAATTATTCAAGGTCGCCACGATGTTTTTAGGTTATACATTGAAACCATAACATTCCTCCCATTAAATATTTTAGTTGATTTTAATTTTACTTCCCTTAATTCAGAAAACTCACAGGTCCGGTTAGGCGAGGTGTCGACACAGAAAATAGGTTAGGTTTTGGCGCAATAACTACACTTAACACATGGGTATGCTATTAAACAAAACTTATTTTATTTTTTATATATCAACGATCAATTTCTTTTTCTTATTCTAGCTTTCTTTGGATATGTTACCATAAACAATTATAAAGTATAAAATTCCATAAGCTAATTCTACCTACAAACCTTTATCTACAAACCAGCACTTGGGGTTACTTATTCTTTCTCCCCTTTTTCTCTCACACGCTCTCTCACTCTTTCCCTTATTATTTCTCTGTTATTGAGCTCTTTATTATTTATTGTTTTACTTCACTTCTGGCCAATTAGAGTTAACTATACACGGTACTTAGCTGTATTCAGTATCCATAGCGTTAACCACATGTCGTTTTACACTTTTGGTTAAGCCACTCACTCCGATCAAATCAAACTGTTATATACTCGTCACTGTATTTTAAACACTGTTATTACATTTTAATACACTCCTTGGTAGACCGATTTCAAGATTTTCGGCCTACTGAAAATACGTCCGAGGCTCTGATTCAATTACGTCTGCTCAGTGTGATTGTGGGCTGCCGACTGCTTCGAGTTGGGGCTCGCAACTGTATACTATCCAAGCCTTCGGCGTATCAGTCACGTGGTTCCACTGGATCCCCACTTCGTCCCTTGCCTTTACACATAGAAGATTATGGTTGTTTCTGGAACACGGAACTGCGTTATAATATTGAAAGCACGTGGGTCTCTCATGATACCTGCGTGAAGTCAGACTAATTACAGAAATTTCTCACCTTATAAGGTAATGTCTCTTCGACTTGGGATGGCAATGCATGCGTCATATACGCTTAGTCACACTACCCATACTTCTAAATAAGTATTTTACAAATGGTTACATACATGGGGAATTATTGAATAATATTAAAAAATGGTTCTGCCCTTTTTGTACCGTTACAAGAGGTTCCTTAAAAACATGGGCTTCTTTCATATGGCTGTTAAAAGCAGCATCGATTTTTCTGTATAATTTACCAATGGAGTCTTCCCTTTTGTTATGACCACAAATAGGAAGATTCCAAATACCACAAAGTTTTAAAATGTCTGTCACTCTTGAAAGAATCTGTCAATTTTTCTCCACTCTTTCATTATGTCTGCGAACATTTTCTGCATATGCTGTACTCAAACTAACAGAAATTTTTGTTTTTCCTACCAACTGAAAACTGATGAAATTGTTTTTATGTTGTATAGAGTTTTCTTGCTTATTAATTTTCAGTGTAAGATGTTTAAGATCACTATTGCCCAATTGTCTTCACCACCAAACAATAAACACACAAAACAAAATAAAGAGTTGCTGTCTTGACACCATGACGTTGTATGTAACACTAATGGCACGTAAACTCTCCTTTATTCTGTATTATTCTGTACGTTTCCATGAGCATTTTATTCCCATGAAGTGTATTTTATAGACAGCAATTGTGTGTGTGTGTGTGTGTGTGTGTGTGTGTTACTACAAGTATAGAAGAAATCAGAAGTTTTTGTAATTAGGAATGATAGAAAATATGTGTTGTTACTCATTTAGAATTGAAAAGTTTTTTTTTTAATTGAGTAATTGTCTTGGATTTCGTTGTCCATGACGTGTCCGTTACTTAACTAAATATCACTATAATATTGACGACTCGGAACACAAAGTTTTTTATAAGTAAAAACGTAAAGTTTTACCTTACAGCCTAAACCGGCTTTCACCTATAGAAGGCTTCATCAGAGGCTGTCGCTAGTAGCGCTGCTCGTCTTGTTGTTGGCGACGAGAAAGTGTTTCGAAAGATTGAAGCTGTGTGTGTGTGGTGAGATGTGTTCGAATAATGCGTGCGATTTGAATTGTGTCTGTTCGTTTAGGATGTCGTTTTTATTTGTTTTTGTGTGTTTGTATATTTCTAATTGTTCTAGAGTGTCTAGTTTTCGGCCTTTTGTGTGTACGTGTAGTATGTTCATGTTATTGTCGATGTTTTTATATGTGTGGTTTGCTTCAATGAGGTGGTTTGCGAAGGTAGATTCTGTAGTGGTGTGGAGTGCTTTTGTGTGTTCAATGTATCTCTGTTTGAAGCTACGTCCTGTCTGGCCTATGTAGAATTTACTGCAATTTGAACAATTTAGTTTATATACACCGGGTAGATCGAATTTGTTTTGTGCTTTGGGCATGCGTTTTGATAGTGTGTGTTCTGTTTTGTTAGTAGTTTTGTAAGCGATTCTGTAACCTGCTTTTTTGAATTTGTGGGCAATTTTTTCTGTTTGTTTGTTGATGTATGTTAGTGTTATGAATTTGTTGTTTTCTGTCTTTGTCTGTTGTTTGTTTTGTGTTTTGTGTAGGAGTTTACTGACTATTGTTCTGTCATAACCGTTAGATTCTGCTAGATATTTTATCGTGTTTAGTTCGTTTTTGTAGTCTATTTCATCTAAGGGGATGTTGTTAAGTCTATGTATCATGGTTCTAAAAGCAGCTAGTTTGTGTTGTATTGGGTGATTGGAGGTGTTGTGTATTAGTGTGTCAGTTGTAGTTGGTTTTCTGTATATACTGAATTTGTGCCTGTGTTCTAGTTTTGTGATGGAGAGGTCTAAGAAGTTTATGGTATTGTTGTGTTCGTATTCGGCAGTGAAGGTTATGTTTTTATGTATTTTGTTTATGTGCGTTAGTAACTGTTCACATTGTCTTTTGTTTCCCCTGTACAGTATTAGAATGTCATCAACGTATCTGTGCCAGTATAGTATTTTATGTGAGTGTCTGTCATTGTTTGTGAGTATTTTTGTTTTTTCTAAGTGTTGGAGGAAGACTTCTGCTAGAATGCTGGATATGGGGGAGCCCATGGGTAGGCCGTCGTTCTGTGTGTAGTATTTATTGTTATAAGTAAAGTAGTTTTGTTTTGTGATAATGTTCAGAGTTTCTGTTATTTCATTGATAAGTTCGTCTGGTGTGTTGTTCTGTTTGAGTTTGTTTTGTAGGATGGTGATTGTTTCAGAGATGGGGATGTTTGTGTACAGGTTTTTAATGTCAAAGGAGGCTAATGTGGCGTTATGGGGGATGTGTATGTCTTTTATTTTTGTTACTAGGTCAGTGTTGTTTTTTACTGCAATGTTGTTGTCTATTTGTGTGTGTTGTCTAATAATTTTGTCTAGATATTTTGCCAGTTTGTGTGCAGGGGCATTACGGTAGTTGATAATGGGGCGGATCGGAATGTCTTCTTTATGGATTTTGGGAAGCGCTTGGAGCGTAGGTGCTGATGGTCGGATTTGTTTCATGTAGGGCTTTTGTTTATGTGTCATAATGTGTTTGGCTTTGTTGACTATTTGTTTTACTGAGTTTTGGTATCTGTCGGTGGGGTCGTGTTTTAGTTCTGTGATGTTGTTCTGTTCTATGAAGTCTTGTACTTTTTTGTGTAGGTTGTCTGTGGGGATAATTACAGTCGTGTTGCCTTTGTCAGCTTTTACGAATGTGATGTTGTGTTTGTGTGCCTTTTCCCTCAGTTTGATGGCTGTGTGTATTTCTGAGTTGTGGTTGTTGTTGTCTGGTGTCTTATGTACTCCTATTGTGTTGTTTATATTATGTCTTAATGTGTCTTGATGTTCTGGTGCTGTGTTTTGTATATTTGTTTCTGTGTCAATTATGAGCTTTGTTAGTGTTTGGTTGTTATGTTTGTAATGTATGTTATGTTTTAGGCCTTTATCAAGGAGTGTTTGTTCGTTTTTTGTGAGTGTGACGTTCGTGAGGTTTACTGTACGTGGGTAGAATTTGTGCGAGGGAATTATATCTGTTTTGATTGGTGTCAGGTTTTTTATTTTTCTGTCGTGTTTTGTCTGTATGATATGTATTTGTTTTTTTGTCCATTCATTTGTGTGATGTATTAGTTCAGTCATGTAATTGTGTCCGTATGTGTTGGCGATATGTAGGTGTAGTGTTAATGCTTTGCGGTTAAGAACGTCTTTTTTCTTATATAGTTGTTTAATTGATTCTTTTATGTATGTTCTTTGTGCAATGTTTTGTGTTATTCGGGCGGCCTGGTTGTTATGTTTAATTTTGATTTGGGCATATTTAGGTGTTAGTGAATTGTTTATGCATGTTTTGTTGAAATTTATGTGAGCTACAATCTTTCTAACCTTCAAAGTTGTGAACTTGTACGCTTGGACGTTGGCTCGTCTTGCTGAGTTAAATTCTTGGATTTCGTTGTCCATGACGTGTCCGTTACTTAACTAAATATCACTATAATATTGACGACTCGGAACACAAAGTTTTTTATAAGTAAAAACGTAAAGTTTTACCTTACAGCCTAAACCGGCTTTCACCTATAGAAGGCTTCATCAGAGGCTGTCGCTAGTAGCGCTAGACAGGATGTAGCTTCAAACAGAGATACATTGAACACACAAAAGCACTCCACACCACTACAGAATCTACCTTCGCAAACCACCTCATTGAAGCAAACCACACATATAAAAACATCGACAATAACATGAACATACTACACGTACACACAAAAGGCCGAAAACTAGACACTCTAGAACAATTAGAAATATACAAACACACAAAAACAAATAAAAACGACATCCTAAACGAACAGACACAATTCAAATCGCACGCATTATTCGAACACATCTCACCACACACACACAGCTTCAATCTTTCGAAACACTTTCTCGTCGCCAACAACAAGACGAGCAGCGCTACTAGCGACAGCCTCTGATGAAGCCTTCTATAGGTGAAAGCCGGTTTAGGCTGTAAGGTAAAACTTTACGTTTTTACTTATAAAAAACTTTGTGTTCCGAGTCGTCAATATTATAGTGATATTTAGTTAAGTAACGGACACGTCATGGACAACGAAATCCAAGAATTTAACTCAGCAAGACGAGCCAACGTCCAAGCGTACAAGTTCACAACTTTGAAGGTTAGAAAGATTGTAGCTCACATAAATTTCAACAAAACATGCATAAACAATTCACTAACACCTAAATATGCCCAAATCAAAATTAAACATAACAACCAGGCCGCCCGAATAACACAAAACATTGCACAAAGAACATACATAAAAGAATCAATTAAACAACTATATAAGAAAAAAGACGTTCTTAACCGCAAAGCATTAACACTACACCTACATATCGCCAACACATACGGACACAATTACATGACTGAACTAATACATCACACAAATGAATGGACAAAAAAACAAATACATATCATACAGACAAAACACGACAGAAAAATAAAAAACCTGACACCAATCAAAACAGATATAATTCCCTCGCACAAATTCTACCCACGTACAGTAAACCTCACGAACGTCACACTCACAAAAAACGAACAAACACTCCTTGATAAAGGCCTAAAACATAACATACATTACAAACATAACAACCAAACACTAACAAAGCTCATAATTGACACAGAAACAAATATACAAAACACAGCACCAGAACATCAAGACACATTAAGACATAATATAAACAACACAATAGGAGTACATAAGACACCAGACAACAACAACCACAACTCAGAAATACACACAGCCATCAAACTGAGGGAAAAGGCACACAAACACAACATCACATTCGTAAAAGCTGACAAAGGCAACACGACTGTAATTATCCCCACAGACAACCTACACAAAAAAGTACAAGACTTCATAGAACAGAACAACATCACAGAACTAAAACACGACCCCACCGACAGATACCAAAACTCAGTAAAACAAATAGTCAACAAAGCCAAACACATTATGACACATAAACAAAAGCCCTACATGAAACAAATCCGACCATCAGCACCTACGCTCCAAGCGCTTCCCAAAATCCATAAAGAAGACATTCCGATCCGCCCCATTATCAACTACCGTAATGCCCCTGCACACAAACTGGCAAAATATCTAGACAAAATTATTAGACAACACACACAAATAGACAACAACATTGCAGTAAAAAACAACACTGACCTAGTAACAAAAATAAAAGACATACACATCCCCCATAACGCCACATTAGCCTCCTTTGACATTAAAAACCTGTACACAAACATCCCCATCTCTGAAACAATCACCATCCTACAAAACAAACTCAAACAGAACAACACACCAGACGAACTTATCAATGAAATAACAGAAACTCTGAACATTATCACAAAACAAAACTACTTTACTTATAACAATAAATACTACACACAGAACGACGGCCTACCCATGGGCTCCCCCATATCCAGCATTCTAGCAGAAGTCTTCCTCCAACACTTAGAAAAAACAAAAATACTCACAAACAATGACAGACACTCACATAAAATACTATACTGGCACAGATACGTTGATGACATTCTAATACTGTACAGGGGAAACAAAAGACAATGTGAACAGTTACTAACGCACATAAACAAAATACATAAAAACATAACCTTCACTGCCGAATACGAACACAACAATACCATAAACTTCTTAGACCTCTCCATCACAAAACTAGAACACAGGCACAAATTCAGTATATACAGAAAACCAACTACAACTGACACACTAATACACAACACCTCCAATCACCCAATACAACACAAACTAGCTGCTTTTAGAACCATGATACATAGACTTAACAACATCCCCTTAGATGAAATAGACTACAAAAACGAACTAAACACGATAAAATATCTAGCAGAATCTAACGGTTATGACAGAACAATAGTCAGTAAACTCCTACACAAAACACAAAACAAACAACAGACAAAGACAGAAAACAACAAATTCATAACACTAACATACATCAACAAACAAACAGAAAAAATTGCCCACAAATTCAAAAAAGCAGGTTACAGAATCGCTTACAAAACTACTAACAAAACAGAACACACACTATCAAAACGCATGCCCAAAGCACAAAACAAATTCGATCTACCCGGTGTATATAAACTAAATTGTTCAAATTGCAGTAAATTCTACATAGGCCAGACAGGACGTAGCTTCAAACAGAGATACATTGAACACACAAAAGCACTCCACACCACTACAGAATCTACCTTCGCAAACCACCTCATTGAAGCAAACCACACATATAAAAACATCGACAATAACATGAACATACTACACGTACACACAAAAGGCCGAAAACTAGACACTCTAGAACAATTAGAAATATACAAACACACAAAAACAAATAAAAACGACATCCTAAACGAACAGACACAATTCAAATCGCACGCATTATTCGAACACATCTCACCACACACACACAGCTTCAATCTTTCGAAACACTTTCTCGTCGCCAACAACAAGACGAGCAGCGCTACTAGCGACAGCCTCTGATGAAGCCTTCTATAGGTGAAAGCCGGTTTAGGCTGTAAGGTAAAACTTTACGTTTTTACTTATAAAAAACTTTGTGTTCCGAGTCGTCAATATTATAGTGATATTGAGTAATTGTATTTCAAAAAGTATGAAATCCTGTGTTCTGTTAAGGTAAGGTAAGGTAAGGTTCTGTTAAACATTTCAGGCACATGTGAAATTTAGTGTTGTATTAATTTGGGGTATGTGAAAATTAAAGTATGTTGTAACTGATATCTAAGTTTAGTATACTAAATTGGTTTTGTGATTAAATTATTATTAACTAAATGTTTATTGTAATAGTGTAAGTCACATATTCAAGATGGTATGTATGCTGAAAAAGTGCATACATAATGCCAAATTGTGCATACAATTTTAAAGGATTTAGATGTTTCAGTCTTTATTATTGAATATTGAATTCTCATAATAGATTTTTTGTGGAATTTTTATTAAACATTAGCTGATAAAATGTAGAAGTGAACTTATAATACCTATTCTTATATTGTACCTGCCCGAAGCACATTTTCTTCTTGATTATCTGGTGCTTGAAATTTAAAATAAAAATATTTTTATTTTGTTTCAGAAATACATTTATTTGTTTGTTACAGCTGTAACAATTTAGGACCAGACGAAAGTCCTTTTGTTCGTATACTTCCTAATTATGTGATGGTATATTTACCTATGGTGGCTGTGATGGCGATTAACCCAGTTCTATATATATTATCATCCCAGTCAGTACATGAGCTTGTATGTCAACGGTTTTCTCAGTTCACTAGAAAGGAACGCACTGTTGTCGATATGTTCAAAGTTAAATTTGGTGTTATCAATATAGTCTTCTACATGTGTTGGCTACCAAACCTAGTTAATGGTGTTATATTGTGGACACAGTGGTACAACCTACCAAGAGAAACTATGTATGCTCTTTGGTATTTCATGGTAAGAACATTAATTATGTTTTGTGTGTGTGTGTTTTATCTTGTGGAGTTGTAGTTGAATTTCCAAAGAATATGTTAAAAAGATGATAATTATTATAATATATATGTTTAGTTCAGGTGTATAAAAACTATTGTGTAAATTTGACACACAAACAGTACTGAATTAATCTACATTGTATTGTTACTTCCATGTTCCATAAGGAAATGGAAGTATGGTCATGGCGAAAAAAATCGTGTTCGAGATAACGGCAGATGCTGATTGTACTACCATCAAAACATGAAAAAGTCATTTTTCGAAGTGTGTGTGTGTGTGGAATTTTTTCTATGGCAAACGATAACAGCCGCAAATTCAAACAGAATCAAATAATTTTCCTATTGTTTTTGGTGAAGATCGGTTAAGGGAAAGGGGTAGTTTACCTGCAACGTTTTACGTTTTAACAAGAGTAAAGTGCTTAATTTTGATAAAAAAGTATCCTGAAAAGAAGGTCATAATAATCCACTGTAGAAAGGTAGATGAAATATCTATAAATGAAAAGGGTAGTTGAAGGGGAGAGGGGGTACTTTTTTTATAAATTAAAATGGTAGTTGATGATGGAGGAGGTAAATTTTTATAAGTTTTATATGTGTACTACGTTATTGACAACAAAGAAGTAGTTTCTATGGAAAGATTTCATTTAACTTCACACACACACACACACACACACACACACACACACACACACACACACACACACACACACACACACACACACACACACACACACACACACACACACACACACACACACACACACACACACACACACACACACACACACACCCACACACACACACACACACACACACAATTCGCGTTATTTCTGGCCTCACTCATGTTTATTTTCTTACATTTGCATGCTTTTTAAATGGAAAGTGCCGAAAGCCACACCAACACAATGCGTGCAAGCCGAAAAAGTGTCCAGCATGGATAGTGATTTGCTTCCTGTGGATCGCTGGGCAGTGTAACTGCATGTGTTTACAGAGGAACGGTTCATAGACAGACTTTTCGTCTTTAGGGAATGAACCCTCTGCAAGATGCTCAGGGTCCATGAGTGACTTAGGAGCGCTTCGGAGAAGGGATGATTATCTGCGTAGTTCGGTTTCTTTATAAGAATAAAGTAAGCCTACCTAATTTTTATGGATAAAGTGACTGAAAATAACATTATATTAAACGACTACCCCATAATAACAAAAATATCTATAAACAGTGAAATTAGTTTGAGGGTGGGCGATATTTTTTTAGAAATTACCGAACCGAATTCAAGTAAATTATTTTAAACAATCTTACAACATGGAAGTCATGTATGGTTCTCCATACTGATTTTACTTAACCTAAACTTGATTGTTTACAAACTTTTTACTTCCATGTTCCGTAAGGAAATGGAAGTACGGTGATCGCGAAAAAATCGTGTTAGAGATAAGGGGTGATTCTGATTGTACTACCCTCAAAACATGAAAAAGTCATTTTCCAAAAAGTGTCTGTGTGTAGAATTTTTTCTATGGCAAACGATAACTACCACAAGTTCAAACAGAACCAAATAATTTTTCGCATATATACCAGAGTTGTAGAGGACTCAAGGCCTATTGATTTCGGTGAAGATCGGTTAAGAGGAAGGGGTAGTTTACCTGCAACGTTTTACGTTTTAACAAGAGTAAAGTACTTAATTTTGATAAACAAAGTATCCTGAAAAGAAGGTCATAATAATCCATTGTAGAAAAAGGTAGATGAAATATCTATAAATAAAAATTTTTTGTATTGATGTTATAAATTTATTCGACCAAAAATTTAAACATTTCAGTAAAATATTAACAATTGATATCGTTCCACCACGGATACGTAAACAAAATAATTTTTTGTTTTCAGAAATTCACAGATAACAAACGCTGGGCGGTATTGGCTTTCTTTCGCGTTGTTTAAATAAAAGATAATTTAATCAAATTAATACTTTATTTTAAAAATATTAACAACTAGGTACAATTCGCATTTTGATTATCTTTCTCAGTGTTTTTACCAAAAGCATGCTGATATATTTGGTTTTGTTCTGAGTTTTTGTGTACATATTAAAAATAATTTTATATTTAATTAGAACATGGAAGTCATGTATGGTTCTCCATACCGATTTTTTTAAAAATTTGTTTGTACATATAAAAAATTTGTGAAATGTTGCATCAATCGATAATCGAAAGAAACTTGTATGAATCAACATTTTTGTTTGAATAATTATATGAAGAAACTTTTTGTTTGCAAATCAGGTCACATTCTGATTTTCCCTACAGGTACAGATACTTGTGAGTATATGGTTATGATAAAAGTTGTTAGTAGTAGCATATCTTTATACAATTTTTATGTTTTTGAAACTAAAGAATATTCAGTTGTATACAACCAGTTTTCACATTGTTATTTTGTTCTTCAGAAAATTGAAACAGTATCTTATACAAATCATACTTAATTGTATGTTATAAACTGAAACATTGTATATGTGTTAATTGATTATATTTGTCGGAGTCTTTAAGTCTTTACCTTGCAGAGAAAGCGTTTCTTTAGTTCTGTGTCATTCTAAACAGCCAAAATGTTTAGCAACAAATATGATGTTGTACCATGGCTTTCATTTTAACTCAACTGATATTTTATATTTAAAGAAATAAAGTGTGTTGAAGGCATAAATTGTTTCTAATAATATAAAAATTTCGTTGTAACTCAAAACATGTATGTTACAGGCATTAATGAACCCACTGCAAGCATTATTCAACAGTCTTGTTTATCGACGTACTAATGAGAATATTGCACTACCACATATATTTAAATCATGCGATTCTGTACATGAAATGGATGAAACAACTCCACTTATATCTTCTTTAAATGGCTCATAATATATTTATTAAAATTTTTGTTTTTGTAACTTTATATACTCCTGTTATATTGTACTTTATTATAATGTTTGAAGGTCCGCTTTAAGCCCTCCTTAGTTGTTAATTGTAAAACATTAGTTTGTATTAGCTGTAATTTATACAATATTATATACTTTTTTAAAGATGTATACTATTTTTAATAAATACATATTAGTGAACACTAATTCAAATAAACAAACATATGGTGTTTTCATTTATTGCTTTTGTCATCATAAATGTCCATTAAGTATTGAAACTTATATTGTGTATATGTTTGTACGTCTGCATGCTGTAGATATTAACTCAAGATTATGTTTATTAGGTAAGGTTTATTATCAGTGAATTCTTTATCCATTTCCAATACCAGCAGTTAATTCTTATCTCTGCATTTTTTCATAGATGTTTAATTGTGTTCAACTAAACATCACATCTGTACTATAAATGTATTTATGGTTCTTCCATGTTGTACAGTATCCTATAACAAGTACATATATGCTCAATACATGTGCTGGATGGGACTGGATTTTTCTGGGTGCTCTAAACTTCTCATTTGTTATACTTGGTCACCAAGCATAGTAATTAAAATCTTTTAATATTCTAATAGAAAAATTAGAATAGTAATATTCTAAATTAGAAAAAACTATAAAACCCATCTGGCTTTACTAACACACATCATCAGCTATGCCTTGTAAACAACCATTTCCCACCTAATCTGATCTTGATCAACTAATGAAAACTAAATCATACTGTTTGTGCAATGAAATGATTCACAAGGTTGTTTTACAAAAACTGAAATGGCAATGCATACAAAATTTAATGACAGAAGACAAAAATAGGATGTGTGCAAGAGAGAAGAGAGTGAACATGTGCTTGTTATATAAAGCTTTTGAACCAAAATGTACTGAACTAATAAAAACTTGCACATAACTCGAGGCTAGATACTTGATAGGAAGAGTGTAACTGACAGTTGCTGACTTAATCCCATCTGAAACAGTCTTTTCCAAAACTTACAAAATATCAAACAAATAAATTATAAATCTACACCATTTTTACATTTTTGTGCTTTACAAAGATATCTAGAGGACAGATCTGGAAGCACTGGAACAGCCATAACAGGAAGTGTGGTACAACTTACCACCCTTTTTACAAATAACAGAAGTAAACCAGACAAGCAAGAAAACAGAGAGCTAGGCAAACACTGAGGACTACCAGTCTCAGAAAGTCCTCTGCAAAAATTAAAAAGTAAGTTTACTAGAAGTAGTGGTGTATTATCAATATCGTGTGTACACGTGCATACTAGGGACCTTGAAAGTACTTGGATACTTAGGGAGTCACTTAGAGAAGCATAAATTAAGCTTGTATGTCCCTGTCAGCCAGAAAAGCTGGAGCAATAACTTTTTTCTTTTACTGTCTATTACAAGCCTAAGGAAAGCAGGAGAACGAATAGTTTGTTTCTGCTTGCATGTTGCACAACAAATTTGGGAAATAATTTCCATTTTTGGAATTACTATTCTATTTTATGTGCACATGGGTCTTTTATACAAACTAGTTTTGATTTATTTGAAACCAAAACTAGCTATACTAAATTTATCCATTCACTTATGTAAGTTGTATGTTAGTTTGTAAACTACAGTTTGTATGAACAAAAAAATTGGCCTAACATTCAGAACATTAATCATATATGTCGTATCAAATCTCATGTTTTGTAAACTAATTTCTTGAAATGAGTCTGAAACTTGCATAACTAGATACAGTAAACCTACCAAATGTTTGTGTTCGGCACACATTTGTTTTCTGTAGCAGCTCTAGCCAAAAATTTTGTCCACCAAAATGATTGGTTAGTGTCAGTGTACACTCAATTTGATTTAACTTTAATATAGTGCTTTCATACATATGGTGTTTTCATTTATTGCTTTTGTCATCATAAATGTCCATTAAGTATTGAAACTTATATTGTGTATATGTTTGTACGTCTGCATGCTGTAGATATTAACTCAAGATTATGTTTATTAGGTAAGGTTTATTATCAGTGAATTCTTTATCCATTTCCAATACCAGCAGTTAATTCTTATCTCTGCATTTTTTCATAGATGTTTAATTGTGTTCAACTAAACATCACATCTGTACTATAAATGTATTTATGGTTCTTCCATGTTGTACAGTATCCTATAACAAGTACATATATGCTCAATACATGTGCTGGATGGGACTGGATTTTTCTGGGTGCTCTAAACTTCTCATTTGTTATACTTGGTCACCAAGCATAGTAATTAAAATCTTTTAATATTCTAATAGAAAAATTAGAATAGTAATATTCTAAATTAGAAAAAACTATAAAACCCATCTGGCTTTACTAACACACATCATCAGCTATGCCTTGTAAACAACCATTTCCCACCTAATCTGATCTTGATCAACTAATGAAAACTAAATCATACTGTTTGTGCAATGAAATGATTCACAAGGTTGTTTTACAAAAACTGAAATGGCAATGCATACAAAATTTAATGACAGAAGACAAAAATAGGATGTGTGCAAGAGAGAAGAGAGTGAACATGTGCTTGTTATATAAAGCTTTTGAACCAAAATGTACTGAACTAATAAAAACTTGCACATAACTCGAGGCTAGATACTTGATAGGAAGAGTGTAACTGACAGTTGCTGACTTAATCCCATCTGAAACAGTCTTTTCCAAAACTTACAAAATATCAAACAAATAAATTATAAATCTACACCATTTTTACATTTTTGTGCTTTACAAAGATATCTAGAGGACAGATCTGGAAGCACTGGAACAGCCATAACAGGAAGTGTGGTACAACTTACCACCCTTTTTACAAATAACAGAAGTAAACCAGACAAGCAAGAAAACAGAGAGCTAGGCAAACACTGAGGACTACCAGTCTCAGAAAGTCCTCTGCAAAAATTAAAAAGTAAGTTTACTAGAAGTAGTGGTGTATTATCAATATCGTGTGTACACGTGCATACTAGGGACCTTGAAAGTACTTGGATACTTAGGGAGTTACTTAGAGAAGCATAAATTAAGCTTGTATGTCCCTGTCAGCCAGAAAAGCTGGAGCAATAACTTTTTTCTTTTACTATCTATTACAAGCCTAAGGAAAGCAGGAGAACGAATAGTTTGTTTCTGCTTGCATGTTGCACAACAAATTTGGGAAATAATTTCCATTTTTGGAATTACTATTCTATTTTATGTGCACATGGGTCTTTTATACAAACTAGTTTTGATTTATTTGAAACCAAAACTAGCTATACTAAATTTATCCATTCACTTATGTAAGTTGTATGTTAGTTTGTAAACTACAGTTTGTATGAACAAAAAAATTGGCCTAACATTCAGAACATTAATCATATATGTCGTATCAAATCTCATGTTTTGTAAACTAATTTCTTGAAATGAGTCTGAAACTTGCATAACTAGATACAGTAAACCTACCAAATGTTTGTGTTCGGCACACATTTGTTTTCTGTAGCAGCTCTAGCCAAAAATTTTGTCCACCAAAATGATTGGTTAGTGTCAGTGTACACTCAATTTGATTTAACTTTAATATAGTGCTTTCATACATATGGTGTTTTCATTTATTGCTTTTGTCATCATAAATGTCCATTAAGTATTGAAACTTATATTGTGTATATGTTTGTACGTCTGCATGCTGTATATATTAACTCAAGATTATGTTTATTAGGTAAGGTTTATTATCAGTGAATTCTTTATCCATTTCCAATACCAGCAGTTAATTCTTATCTCTGCATTTTTTCATAGATGTTTAATTGTGTTCAACTAAACATCACATCTGTACTATAAATGTATTTATGGTTCTTCCATGTTGTACAGTATCCTATAACAAGTACATATATGCTCAATACATGTGCTGGATGGGACTGGATTTTTCTGGGTGCTCTAAACTTCTCATTTGTTATACTTGGTCACCAAGCATAGTAATTAAAATCTTTTAATATTCTAATAGAAAAATTAGAATAGTAATATTCTAAATTAGAAAAAACTATAAAACCCATCTGGCTTTACTAACACACATCATCAGCTATGCCTTGTAAACAACCATTTCCCACCTAATCTGATCTTGATCAACTAATGAAAACTAAATCATACTGTTTGTGCAATGAAATGATTCACAAGGTTGTTTTACAAAAACTGAAATGGCAATGCATACAAAATTTAATGACAGAAGACAAAAATAGGATGTGTGCAAGAGAGAAGAGAGTGAACATGTGCTTGTTATATAAAGCTTTTGAACCAAAATGTACTGAACTAATAAAAACTTGCACATAACTCGAGGCTAGATACTTGATAGGAAGAGTGTAACTGACAGTTGCTGACTTAATCCCATCTGAAACAGTCTTTTCCAAAACTTACAAAATATCAAACAAATAAATTATAAATCTACACCATTTTTACATTTTTGTGCTTTACAAAGATATCTAGAGGACAGATCTGGAAGCACTGGAACAGCCATAACAGGAAGTGTGGTACAACTTACCACCCTTTTTACAAATAACAGAAGTAAACCAGACAAGCAAGAAAACAGAGAGCTAGGCAAACACTGAGGACTACCAGTCTCAGAAAGTCCTCTGCAAAAATTAAAAAGTAAGTTTACTAGAAGTAGTGGTGTATTATCAATATCGTGTGTACACGTGCATACTAGGGACCTTGAAAGTACTTGGATACTTAGGGAGTCACTTAGAGAAGCATAAATTAAGCTTGTATGTCCCTGTCAGCCAGAAAAGTTGGAGCAATAACTTTTTTCTTTTACTATCTATTACAAGCCTAAGGAAAGCAGGAGAACGAATAGTTTGTTTCTGCTTGCATGTTGCACAACAAATTTGGGAAATAATTTCCATTTTTGGAATTACTATTCTATTTTATGTGCACATGGGTCTTTTATACAAACTAGTTTTGATTTATTTGAAACCAAAACTAGCTATACTAAATTTATCCATTCACTTATGTAAGTTGTATGTTAGTTTGTAAACTACAGTTTGTATGAACAAAAAAATTGGCCTAACATTCAGAACATTAATCATATATGTCGTATCAAATCTCATGTTTTGTAAACTAATTTCTTGAAATGAGTCTGAAACTTGCATAACTAGATACAGTAAACCTACCAAATGTTTGTGTTCGGCACACATTTGTTTTCTGTAGCAGCTCTAGCCAAAAATTTTGTCCACCAAAATGATTGGTTAGTGTCAGTGTACACTCAATTTGATTTAACTTTAATATAGTGCTTTCATACATATGGTGTTTTCATTTATTGCTTTTGTCATCATAAATGTCCATTAAGTATTGAAACTTATATTGTGTATATGTTTGTACGTCTGCATGCTGTAGATATTAACTCAAGATTATGTTTATTAGGTAAGGTTTATTATCAGTGAATTCTTTATCCATTTCCAATACCAGCAGTTAATTCTTATCTCTGCATTTTTTCATAGATGTTTAATTGTGTTCAACTAAACATCACATCTGTACTATAAATGTATTTATGGTTCTTCCATGTTGTACAGTATCCTATAACAAGTACATATATGCTCAATACATGTGCTGGATGGGACTGGATTTTTCTGGGTGCTCTAAACTTCTCATTTGTTATACTTGGTCACCAAGCATAGTAATTAAAATCTTTTAATATTCTAATAGAAAAATTAGAATAGTAATATTCTAAATTAGAAAAAACTATAAAACCCATCTGGCTTTACTAACACACATCATCAGCTATGCCTTGTAAACAACCATTTCCCACCTAATCTGATCTTGATCAACTAATGAAAACTAAATCATACTGTTTGTGCAATGAAATGATTCACAAGGTTGTTTTACAAAAACTGAAATGGCAATGCATACAAAATTTAATGACAGAAGACAAAAATAGGATGTGTGCAAGAGAGAAGAGAGTGAACATGTGCTTGTTATATAAAGCTTTTGAACCAAAATGTACTGAACTAATAAAAACTTGCACATAACTCGAGGCTAGATACTTGATAGGAAGAGTGTAACTGACAGTTGCTGACTTAATCCCATCTGAAACAGTCTTTTCCAAAACTTACAAAATATCAAACAAATAAATTATAAATCTACACCATTTTTACATTTTTGTGCTTTACAAAGATATCTAGAGGACAGATCTGGAAGCACTGGAACAGCCATAACAGGAGTGTGGTACAACTTACCACCCTTTTTACAAATAACAGAAGTAAACCAGACAAGCAAGAAAACAGAGAGCTAGGCAAACACTGAGGACTACCAGTCTCAGAAAGTCCTCTGCAAAAATTAAAAAGTAAGTTTACTAGAAGTAGTGGTGTATTATCAATATCGTTTGTACACGTGCATACTAGGGACCTTGAAAGTACTTGGATACTTAGGGAGTCACTTAGAGAAGCATAAATTAAGCTTGTATGTCCCTGTCAGCCAGAAAAGCTGGAGCAATAACTTTTTTCTTTTACTATCTATTACAAGCCTAAGGAAAGCAGGAGAACGAATAGTTTGTTTCTGCTTGCATGTTGCACAACAAATTTGGGAAATAATTTCCATTTTTGGAATTACTATTCTATTTTATGTGCACATGGGTCTTTTATACAAACTAGTTTTGATTTATTTGAAACCAAAACTAGCTATACTAAATTTATCCATTCACTTATGTAAGTTGTATGTTAGTTTGTAAACTACAGTTTGTATGAACAAAAAAATTGGCCTAACATTCTGAACATTAATCATATATGTCGTATCAAATCTCATGTTTTGTAAACTAATTTCTTGAAATGAGTCTGAAACTTGCATAACTAGATACAGTAAACCTACCAAATGTTTGTGTTCGGCACACATTTGTTTTCTGTAGCAGCTCTAGCCAAAAATTTTGTCCACCAAAATGATTGGTTAGTGTCAGTGTACACTCAATTTGATTTAACTTTAATATAGTGCTTTCATACATATGGTGTTTTCATTTATTGCTTTTGTCATCATAAATGTCCATTAAGTATTGAAACTTATATTGTGTATATGTTTGTACGTCTGCATGCTGTAGATGTTAACTCAAGATTATGTTTATTAGGTAAGGTTTATTATCAGTGAATTCTTTATCCATTTCCAATACCAGCAGTTAATTCTTATCTCTGCATTTTTTCATAGATGTTTAATTGTGTTCAACTAAACATCACATCTGTACTATAAATGTATTTATGGTTCTTCCATGTTGTACAGTATCCTATAACAAGTACATATATGCTCAATACATGTGCTGGATGGGACTGGATTTTTCTGGGTGCTCTAAACTTCTCATTTGTTATACTTGGTCACCAAGCATAGTAATTAAAATCTTTTAATATTCTAATAGAAAAATTAGAATAGTAATATTCTAAATTAGAAAAAACTATAAAACCCATCTGGCTTTACTAACACACATCATCAGCTATGCCTTGTAAACAACCATTTCCCACCTAATCTGATCTTGATCAACTAATGAAAACTAAATCATACTGTTTGTGCAATGAAATGATTCACAAGGTTGTTTTACAAAAACTGAAATGGCAATGCATACAAAATTTAATGACAGAAGACAAAAATAGGATGTGTGCAAGAGAGAAGAGAGTGAACATGTGCTTGTTATATAAAGCTTTTGAACCAAAATGTACTGAACTAATAAAAACTTGCACATAACTCGAGGCTAGATACTTGATAGGAAGAGTGTAACTGACAGTTGCTGACTTAATCCCATCTGAAACAGTCTTTTCCAAAACTTACAAAATATCAAACAAATAAATTATAAATCTACACCATTTTTACATTTTTGTGCTTTACAAAGATATCTAGAGGACAGATCTGGAAGCACTGGAACAGCCATAACAGGAGTGTGGTACAACTTACCACCCTTTTTACAAATAACAGAAGTAAACCAGACAAGCAAGAAAACAGAGAGCTAGGCAAACACTGAGGACTACCAGTCTCAGAAAGTCCTCTGCAAAAATTAAAAAGTAAGTTTACTAGAAGTAGTGGTGTATTATCAATATCGTGTGTACACGTGCATACTAGGGACCTTGAAAGTACTTGGATACTTAGGGAGTCACTTAGAGAAGCATAAATTAAGCTTGTATGTCCCTGTCAGCCAGAAAAGCTGGAGCAATAACTTTTTTCTTTTACTATCTATTACAAGCCTAAGGAAAGCAGGAGAACGAATAGTTTGTTTCTGCTTGCATGTTGCACAACAAATTTGGGAAATAATTTCCATTTTTGGAATTACTATTCTATTTTATGTGCACATGGGTCTTTTATACAAACTAGTTTTGATTTATTTGAAACCAAAACTAGCTATACTAAATTTATCCATTCACTTATGTAAGTTGTATGTTAGTTTGTAAACTACAGTTTGTATGAACAAAAAAATTGGCCTAACATTCAGAACATTAATCATATATGTCGTATCAAATCTCATGTTTTGTAAACTAATTTCTTGAAATGAGTCTGAAACTTGCATAACTAGATACAGTAAACCTACCAAATGTTTGTGTTCGGCACACATTTGTTTTCTGTAGCAGCTCTAGCCAAAAATTTTGTCCACCAAAATGATTGGTTAGTGTCAGTGTACACTCAATTTGATTTAACTTTAATATAGTGCTTTCATACATATGGTGTTTTCATTTATTGCTTTTGTCATCATAAATGTCCATTAAGTATTGAAACTTATATTGCGTATATGTTTGTACGTCTGCATGCTGTAGATATTAACTCAAGATTATGTTTATTAGGTAAGGTTTATTATCAGTGAATTCTTTATCCATTTCCAATACCAGCAGTTAATTCTTATCTCTGCATTTTTTCATAGATGTTTAATTGTGTTCAACTAAACATCACATCTGTACTATAAATGTATTTATGGTTCTTCCATGTTGTACAGTATCCTATAACAAGTACATATTTGCTCAATACATGTGCTGGATGGGACTGGATTTTTCTGGGTGCTCTAAACTTCTCATTTGTTATACTTGGTCACCAAGCATAGTAATTAAAATCTTTTAATATTCTAATAGAAAAATTAGAATAGTAATATTCTAAATTAGAATATTAATATTCTAAATTAGAAAAAACTATAAAACCCATCTGGCTTTACTAACACACATCATCAGCTATGCCTTGTAAACAACCATTTCCCACCTAATCTGATCTTGATCAACTAATGAAAACTAAATCATACTGTTTGTGCAATGAAATGATTCACAAGGTTGTTTTACAAAAACTGAAATGGCAATGCATACAAAATTTAATGACAGAAGACAAAAATAGGATGTGTGCAAGAGAGAAGAGAGTGAACATGTGCTTGTTATATAAAGCTTTTGAACCAAAATGTACTGAACTAATAAAAACTTGCACATAACTCGAGGCTAGATACTTGATAGGAAGAGTGTAACTGACAGTTGCTGACTTAATCCCATCTGAAACAGTCTTTTCCAAAACTTACAAAATATCAAACAAATAAATTATAAATCTACACCATTTTTACATTTTTGTGCTTTACAAAGATATCTAGAGGACAGATCTGGAAGCACTGGAACAGCCATAACAGGAAGTGTGGTACAACTTACCACCCTTTTTACAAATAACAGAAGTAAACCAGACAAGCAAGAAAACAGAGAGCTAGGCAAACACTGAGGACTACCAGTCTCAGAAAGACCTCTGCAAAAATTAAAAAGTAAGTTTACTAGAAGTAGTGGTGTATTATCAATATCGTGTGTACACGTGCATACTAGGGACCTTGAAAGTACTTGGATACTTAGGGAGTCACTTAGAGAAGCATAAATTAAGCTTGTATGTCCCTGTCAGCCAGAAAAGCTGGAGCAATAACTTTTTTCTTTTACTATCTATTACAAGCCTAAGGAAAGCAGGAGAACGAATAGTTTGTTTCTGCTTGCATGTTGCACAACAAATTTGGGAAATAATTTCCATTTTTGGAATTACTATTCTATTTTATGTGCACATGGGTCTTTTATACAAACTAGTTTTGATTTATTTGAAACCAAAACTAGCTATACTAAATTTATCCATTCACTTATGTAAGTTGTATGTTAGTTTGTAAACTACAGTTTGTATGAACAAAAAAATTGGCCTAACATTCAGAACATTAATCATATATGTCGTATCAAATCTCATGTTTTGTAAACTAATTTCTTGAAATGAGTCTGAAACTTGCATAACTAGATACAGTAAACCTACCAAATGTTTGTGTTCGGCACACATTTGTTTTCTGTAGCAGCTCTAGCCAAAAATTTTGTCCACCAAAATGATTGGTTAGTGTCAGTGTACACTCAATTTGATTTAACTTTAATATAGTGCTTTCATACATATGGTGTTTTCATTTATTGCTTTTGTCATCATAAATGTCCATTAAGTATTGAAACTTATATTGTGTATATGTTTGTACGTCTGCATGCTGTAGATATTAACTCAAGATTATGTTTATTAGGTAAGGTTTATTATCAGTGAATTCTTTATCCATTTCCAATACCAGCAGTTAATTCTTATCTCTGCATTTTTTCATAGATGTTTAATTGTGTTCAACTAAACATCACATCTGTACTATAAATGTATTTATGGTTCTTCCATGTTGTACAGTATCCTATAACAAGTACATATATGCTCAATACATGTGCTGGATGGGACTGGATTTTTCTGGGTGCTCTAAACTTCTCATTTGTTATACTTGGTCACCAAGCATAGTAATTAAAATCTTTTAATATTCTAATAGAAAAATTAGAATAGTAATATTCTAAATTAGAAAAAACTATAAAACCCATCTGGCTTTACTAACACACATCATCAGCTATGCCTTGTAAACAACCATTTCCCACCTAATCTGATCTTGATCAACTAATGAAAACTAAATCATACTGTTTGTGCAATGAAATGATTCACAAGGTTGTTTTACAAAAACTGAAATGGCAATGCATACAAAATTTAATGACAGAAGACAAAAATAGGATGTGTGCAAGAGAGAAGAGAGTGAACATGTGCTTGTTATATAAAGCTTTTGAACCAAAATGTACTGAACTAATAAAAACTTGCACATAACTCGAGGCTAGATACTTGATAGGAAGAGTGTAACTGACAGTTGCTGACTTAATCCCATCTGAAACAGTCTTTTCCAAAACTTACAAAATATCAAACAAATAAATTATAAATCTACACCATTTTTACATTTTTGTGCTTTACAAAGATATCTAGAGGACAGATCTGGAAGCACTGGAACAGCCATAACAGGAAGTGTGGTACAACTTACCACCCTTTTTACAAATAACAGAAGTAAACCAGACAAGCAAGAAAACAGAGAGCTAGGCAAACACTGAGGACTACCAGTCTCAGAAAGTCCTCTGCAAAAATTAAAAAGTAAGTTTACTAGAAGTAGTGGTGTATTATCAATATCGTGTGTACACGTGCATACTAGGGACCTTGAAAGTACTTGGATACTTAGGGAGTCACTTAGAGAAGCATAAATTAAGCTTGTATGTCCCTGTCAGCCAGAAAAGCTGGAGCAATAACTTTTTTCTTTTACTATCTATTACAAGCCTAAGGAAAGCAGGAGAACGAATAGTTTGTTTCTGCTTGCATGTTGCACAACAAATTTGGGAAATAATTTCCATTTTTGGAATTACTATTCTATTTTATGTGCACATGGGTCTTTTATACAAACTAGTTTTGATTTATTTGAAACCAAAACTAGCTATACTAAATTTATCCATTCACTTATGTAAGTTGTATGTTAGTTTGTAAACTACAGTTTGTATGAACAAAAAAATTGGCCTAACATTCAGAACATTAATCATATATGTCGTATCAAATCTCATGTTTTGTAAACTAATTTCTTGAAATGAGTCTGAAACTTGCATAACTAGATACAGTAAACCTACCAAATGTTTGTGTTCGGCACACATTTGTTTTCTGTAGCAGCTCTAGCCAAAAATTTTGTCCACCAAAATGATTGGTTAGTGTCAGTGTACACTCAATTTGATTTAACTTTAATATAGTGCTTTCATACATATGGTGTTTTCATTTATTGCTTTTGTCATCATAAATGTCCATTAAGTATTGAAACTTATATTGTGTATATGTTTGTACGTCTGCATGCTGTAGATATTAACTCAAGATTATGTTTATTAGGTAAGGTTTATTATCAGTGAATTCTTTATCCATTTCCAATACCAGCAGTTAATTCTTATCTCTGCATTTTTTCATAGATGTTTAATTGTGTTCAACTAAACATCACATCTGTACTATAAATGTATTTATGGTTCTTCCATGTTGTACAGTATCCTATAACAAGTACATATATGCTCAATACATGTGCTGGATGGGACTGGATTTTTCTGGGTGCTCTAAACTTCTCATTTGTTATACTTGGTCACCAAGCATAGTAATTAAAATCTTTTAATATTCTAATAGAAAAATTAGAATAGTAATATTCTAAATTAGAAAAAACTATAAAACCCATCTGGCTTTACTAACACACATCATCAGCTATGCCTTGTAAACAACCATTTCCCACCTAATCTGATCTTGATCAACTAATGAAAACTAAATCATACTGTTTGTGCAATGAAATGATTCACAAGGTTGTTTTACAAAAACTGAAATGGCAATGCATACAAAATTTAATGACAGAAGACAAAAATAGGATGTGTGCAAGAGAGAAGAGAGTGAACATGTGCTTGTTATATAAAGCTTTTGAACCAAAATGTACTGAACTAATAAAAACTTGCACATAACTCGAGGCTAGATACTTGATAGGAAGAGTGTAACTGACAGTTGCTGACTTAATCCCATCTGAAACAGTCTTTTCCAAAACTTACAAAATATCAAACAAATAAATTATAAATCTACACCATTTTTACATTTTTGTGCTTTACAAAGATATCTAGAGGACAGATCTGGAAGCACTGGAACAGCCATAACAGGAAGTGTGGTACAACTTACCACCCTTTTTACAAATAACAGAAGTAAACCAGACAAGCAAGAAAACAGAGAGCTAGGCAAACACTGAGGACTACCAGTCTCAGAAAGTCCTCTGCAAAAATTAAAAAGTAAGTTTACTAGAAGTAGTGGTGTATTATCAATATCGTGTGTACACGTGCATACTAGGGACCTTGAAAGTACTTGGATACTTAGGGAGTCACTTAGAGAAGCATAAATTAAGCTTGTATGTCCCTGTCAGCCAGAAAAGTTGGAGCAATAACTTTTTTCTTTTACTATCTATTACAAGCCTAAGGAAAGCAGGAGAACGAATAGTTTGTTTCTGCTTGCATGTTGCACAACAAATTTGGGAAATAATTTCCATTTTTGGAATTACTATTCTATTTTATGTGCACATGGGTCTTTTATACAAACTAGTTTTGATTTATTTGAAACCAAAACTAGCTATACTAAATTTATCCATTCACTTATGTAAGTTGTATGTTAGTTTGTAAACTACAGTTTGTATGAACAAAAAAATTGGCCTAACATTCAGAACATTAATCATATATGTCGTATCAAATCTCATGTTTTGTAAACTAATTTCTTGAAATGAGTCTGAAACTTGCATAACTAGATACAGTAAACCTACCAAATGTTTGTGTTCGGCACACATTTGTTTTCTGTAGCAGCTCTAGCCAAAAATTTTGTCCACCAAAATGATTGGTTAGTGTCAGTGTACACTCAATTTGATTTAACTTTAATATAGTGCTTTCATACATATGGTGTTTTCATTTATTGCTTTTGTCATCATAAATGTCCATTAAGTATTGAAACTTATATTGTGTATATGTTTGTACGTCTGCATGCTGTAGATATTAACTCAAGATTATGTTTATTAGGTAAGGTTTATTATCAGTGAATTCTTTATCCATTTCCAATACCAGCAGTTAATTCTTATCTCTGCATTTTTTCATAGATGTTTAATTGTGTTCAACTAAACATCACATCTGTACTATAAATGTATTTATGGTTCTTCCATGTTGTACAGTATCCTATAACAAGTACATATATGCTCAATACATGTGCTGGATGGGACTGGATTTTTCTGGGTGCTCTAAACTTCTCATTTGTTATACTTGGTCACCAAGCATAGTAATTAAAATCTTTTAATATTCTAATAGAAAAATTAGAATAGTAATATTCTAAATTAGAAAAAACTATAAAACCCATCTGGCTTTACTAACACACATCATCAGCTATGCCTTGTAAACAACCATTTCCCACCTAATCTGATCTTGATCAACTAATGAAAACTAAATCATACTGTTTGTGCAATGAAATGATTCACAAGGTTGTTTTACAAAAACTGAAATGGCAATGCATACAAAATTTAATGACAGAAGACAAAAATAGGATGTGTGCAAGAGAGAAGAGAGTGAACATGTGCTTGTTATATAAAGCTTTTGAACCAAAATGTACTGAACTAATAAAAACTTGCACATAACTCGAGGCTAGATACTTGATAGGAAGAGTGTAACTGACAGTTGCTGACTTAATCCCATCTGAAACAGTCTTTTCCAAAACTTACAAAATATCAAACAAATAAATTATAAATCTACACCATTTTTACATTTTTGTGCTTTACAAAGATATCTAGAGGACAGATCTGGAAGCACTGGAACAGCCATAACAGGAAGTGTGGTACAACTTACCACCCTTTTTACAAATAACAGAAGTAAACCAGACAAGCAAGAAAACAGAGAGCTAGGCAAACACTGAGGACTACCAGTCTCAGAAAGTCCTCTGCAAAAATTAAAAAGTAAGTTTACTAGAAGTAGTGGTGTATTATCAATATCGTGTGTACATGTGCATACTAGGGACCTTGAAAGTACTTGGATACTTAGGGAGTCACTTAGAGAAGCATAAATTAAGCTTGTATGTCCCTGTCAGCCAGAAAAGCTGGAGCAATAACTTTTTTCTTTTACTATCTATTACAAGCCTAAGGAAAGCAGGAGAACGAATAGTTTGTTTCTGGTTGCATGGTGCACAACAAATTTGGGAAATAATTTCCATTTTTGGAATTACTATTCTATTTTATGTGCACATGGGTCTTTTATACAAACTAGTTTTGATTTATTTGAAACCAAAACTAGCTATACTAAATTTATCCATTCACTTATGTAAGTTGTATGTTAGTTTGTAAACTACAGTTTGTATGAACAAAAAAATTGGCCTAACATTCAGAACATTAATCATATATGTCGTATCAAATCTCATGTTTTGTAAACTAATTTCTTGAAATGAGTCTGAAACTTGCATAACTAGATACAGTAAACCTACCAAATGTTTGTGTTCGGCACACATTTGTTTTCTGTAGCAGCTCTAGCCAAAAATTTTGTCCACCAAAATGATTGGTTAGTGTCAGTGTACACTCAATTTGATTTAACTTTAATATAGTGCTTTCATACATATGGTGTTTTCATTTATTGCTTTTGTCATCATAAATGTCCATTAAGTATTGAAACTTATATTGTGTATATGTTTGTACGTCTGCATGCTGTAGATATTAACTCAAGATTATGTTTATTAGGTAAGGTTTATTATCAGTGAATTCTTTATCCATTTCCAATACCAGCAGTTAATTCTTATCTCTGCATTTTTTCATAGATGTTTAATTGTGTTCAACTAAACATCACATCTGTACTATAAATGTATTTATGGTTCTTCCATGTTGTACAGTATCCTATAACAAGTACATATATGCTCAATACATGTGCTGGATGGGACTGGATTTTTCTGGGTGCTCTAAACTTCTCATTTGTTATACTTGGTCACCAAGCATAGTAATTAAAATCTTTTAATATTCTAATAGAAAAATTAGAATAGTAATATTCTAAATTAGAAAAAACTATAAAACCCATCTGGCTTTACTAACACACATCATCAGCTATGCCTTGTAAACAACCATTTCCCACCTAATCTGATCTTGATCAACTAATGAAAACTAAATCATACTGTTTGTGCAATGAAATGATTCACAAGGTTGTTTTACAAAAACTGAAATGGCAATGCATACAAAATTTAATGACAGAAGACAAAAATAGGATGTGTGCAAGAGAGAAGAGAGTGAACATGTGCTTGTTATATAAAGCTTTTGAACCAAAATGTACTGAACTAATAAAAACTTGCACATAACTCGAGGCTAGATACTTGATAGGAAGAGTGTAACTGACAGTTGCTGACTTAATCCCATCTGAAACAGTCTTTTCCAAAACTTACAAAATATCAAACAAATAAATTATAAATCTACACCATTTTTACATTTTTGTGCTTTACAAAGATATCTAGAGGACAGATCTGGAAGCACTGGAACAGCCATAACAGGAAGTGTGGTACAACTTACCACCCTTTTTACAAATAACAGAAGTAAACCAGACAAGCAAGAAAACAGAGAGCTAGGCAAACACTGAGGACTACCAGTCTCAGAAAGTCCTCTGCAAAAATTAAAAAGTAAGTTTACTAGAAGTAGTGGTGTATTATCAATATCGTGTGTACACGTGCATACTAGGGACCTTGAAAGTACTTGGATACTTAGGGAGTCACTTAGAGAAGCATAAATTAAGCTTGTATGTCCCTGTCAGCCAGAAAAGCTGGAGCAATAACTTTTTTCTTTTACTATCTATTACAAGCCTAAGGAAAGCAGGAGAACGAATAGTTTGTTTCTGCTTGCATGTTGCACAACAAATTTGGGAAATAATTTCCATTTTTGGAATTACTATTCTATTTTATGTGCACATGGGTCTTTTATACAAACTAGTTTTGATTTATTTGAAACCAAAACTAGCTATACTAAATTTATCCATTCACTTATGTAAGTTGTATGTTAGTTTGTAAACTACAGTTTGTATGAACAAAAAAATTGGCCTAACATTCAGAACATTAATCATATATGTCGTATCAAATCTCATGTTTTGTAAACTAATTTCTTGAAATGAGTCTGAAACTTGCATAACTAGATACAGTAAACCTACCAAATGTTTGTGTTCGGCACACATTTGTTTTCTGTAGCAGCTCTAGCCAAAAATTTTGTCCACCAAAATGATTGGTTAGTGTCAGTGTACACTCAATTTGATTTAACTTTAATATAGTGCTTTCATACATATGGTGTTTTCATTTATTGCTTTTGTCATCATAAATGTCCATTAAGTATTGAAACTTATATTGTGTATATGTTTGTACGTCTGCATGCTGTAGATATTAACTCAAGATTATGTTTATTAGGTAAGGTTTATTATCAGTGAATTCTTTATCCATTTCCAATACCAGCAGTTAATTCTTATCTCTGCATTTTTTCATAGATGTTTAATTGTGTTCAACTAAACATCACATCTGTACTATAAATGTATTTATGGTTCTTCCATGTTGTACAGTATCCTATAACAAGTACATATATGCTCAATACATGTGCTGGATGGGACTGGATTTTTCTGGGTGCTCTAAACTTCTCATTTGTTATACTTGGTCACCAAGCATAGTAATTAAAATCTTTTAATATTCTAATAGAAAAATTAGAATAGTAATATTCTAAATTAGAAAAAACTATAAAACCCATCTGGCTTTACTAACACACATCATCAGCTATGCCTTGTAAACAACCATTTCCCACCTAATCTGATCTTGATCAACTAATGAAAACTAAATCATACTGTTTGTGCAATGAAATGATTCACAAGGTTGTTTTACAAAAACTGAAATGGCAATGCATACAAAATTTAATGACAGAAGACAAAAATAGGATGTGTGCAAGAGAGAAGAGAGTGAACATGTGCTTGTTATATAAAGCTTTTGAACCAAAATGTACTGAACTAATAAAAACTTGCACATAACTCGAGGCTAGATACTTGATAGGAAGAGTGTAACTGACAGTTGCTGACTTAATCCCATCTGAAACAGTCTTTTCCAAAACTTACAAAATATCAAACAAATAAATTATAAATCTACACCATTTTTACATTTTTGTGCTTTACAAAGATATCTAGAGGACAGATCTGGAAGCACTGGAACAGCCATAACAGGAAGTGTGGTACAACTTACCACCCTTTTTACAAATAACAGAAGTAAACCAGACAAGCAAGAAAACAGAGAGCTAGGCAAACACTGAGGACTACCAGTCTCAGAAAGTCCTCTGCAAAAATTAAAAAGTAAGTTTACTAGAAGTAGTGGTGTATTATCAATATCGTGTGTACATGTGCATACTAGGGACCTTGAAAGTACTTGGATACTTAGGGAGTCACTTAGAGAAGCATAAATTAAGCTTGTATGTCCCTGTCAGCCAGAAAAGCTGGAGCAATAACTTTTTTCTTTTACTATCTATTACAAGCCTAAGGAAAGCAGGAGAACGAATAGTTTGTTTCTGGTTGCATGGTGCACAACAAATTTGGGAAATAATTTCCATTTTTGGAATTACTATTCTATTTTATGTGCACATGGGTCTTTTATACAAACTAGTTTTGATTTATTTGAAACCAAAACTAGCTATACTAAATTTATCCATTCACTTATGTAAGTTGTATGTTAGTTTGTAAACTACAGTTTGTATGAACAAAAAAATTGGCCTAACATTCAGAACATTAATCATATATGTCGTATCAAATCTCATGTTTTGTAAACTAATTTCTTGAAATGAGTCTGAAACTTGCATAACTAGATACAGTAAACCTACCAAATGTTTGTGTTCGGCACACATTTGTTTTCTGTAGCAGCTCTAGCCAAAAATTTTGTCCACCAAAATGATTGGTTAGTGTCAGTGTACACTCAATTTGATTTAACTTTAATATAGTGCTTTCATACATATGGTGTTTTCATTTATTGCTTTTGTCATCATAAATGTCCATTAAGTATTGAAACTTATATTGTGTATATGTTTGTACGTCTGCATGCTGTAGATATTAACTCAAGATTATGTTTATTAGGTAAGGTTTATTATCAGTGAATTCTTTATCCATTTCCAATACCAGCAGTTAATTCTTATCTCTGCATTTTTTCATAGATGTTTAATTGTGTTCAACTAAACATCACATCTGTACTATAAATGTATTTATGGTTCTTCCATGTTGTACAGTATCCTATAACAAGTACATATTTGCTCAATACATGTGCTGGATGGGACTGGATTTTTCTGGGTGCTCTAAACTTCTCATTTGTTATACTTGGTCACCAAGCATAGTAATTAAAATCTTTTAATATTCTAATAGAAAAATTAGAATAGTAATATTCTAAATTAGAAAAAACTATAAAACCCATCTGGCTTTACTAACACACATCATCAGCTATGCCTTGTAAACAACCATTTCCCACCTAATCTGATCTTGATCAACTAATGAAAACTAAATCATACTGTTTGTGCAATGAAATGATTCACAAGGTTGTTTTACAAAAACTGAAATGGCAATGCATACAAAATTTAATGACAGAAGACAAAAATAGGATGTGTGCAAGAGAGAAGAGAGTGAACATGTGCTTGTTATATAAAGCTTTTGAACCAAAATGTACTGAACTAATAAAAACTTGCACATAACTCGAGGCTAGATACTTGATAGGAAGAGTGTAACTGACAGTTGCTGACTTAATCCCATCTGAAACAGTCTTTTCCAAAACTTACAAAATATCAAACAAATAAATTATAAATCTACACCATTTTTACATTTTTGTGCTTTACAAAGATATCTAGAGGACAGATCTGGAAGCACTGGAACAGCCATAACAGGAAGTGTGGTACAACTTACCACCCTTTTTACAAATAACAGAAGTAAACCAGACAAGCAAGAAAACAGAGAGCTAGGCAAACACTGAGGACTACCAGTCTCAGAAAGTCCTCTGCAAAAATTAAAAAGTAAGTTTACTAGAAGTAGTGGTGTATTATCAATATCGTGTGTACACGTGCATACTAGGGACCTTGAAAGTACTTGGATACTTAGGGAGTCACTTAGAGAAGCATAAATTAAGCTTGTATGTCCCTGTCAGCCAGAAAAGCTGGAGCAATAACTTTTTTCTTTTACTATCTATTACAAGCCTAAGGAAAGCAGGAGAACGAATAGTTTGTTTCTGCTTGCATGTTGCACAACAAATTTGGGAAATAATTTCCATTTTTGGAATTACTATTCTATTTTATGTGCACATGGGTCTTTTATACAAACTAGTTTTGATTTATTTGAAACCAAAACTAGCTATACTAAATTTATCCATTCACTTATGTAAGTTGTATGTTAGTTTGTAAACTACAGTTTGTATGAACAAAAAAATTGGCCTAACATTCAGAACATTAATCATATATGTCGTATCAAATCTCATGTTTTGTAAACTAATTTCTTGAAATGAGTCTGAAACTTGCATAACTAGATACAGTAAACCTACCAAATGTTTGTGTTCGGCACACATTTGTTTTCTGTAGCAGCTCTAGCCAAAAATTTTGTCCACCAAAATGATTGGTTAGTGTCAGTGTACACTCAATTTGATTTAACTTTAATATAGTGCTTTCATACATATGGTGTTTTCATTTATTGCTTTTGTCATCATAAATGTCCATTAAGTATTGAAACTTATATTGTGTATATGTTTGTACGTCTGCATGCTGTAGATATTAACTCAAGATTATGTTTATTAGGTAAGGTTTATTATCAGTGAATTCTTTATCCATTTCCAATACCAGCAGTTAATTCTTATCTCTGCATTTTTTCATAGATGTTTAATTGTGTTCAACTAAACATCACATCTGTACTATAAATGTATTTATGGTTCTTCCATGTTGTACAGTATCCTATAACAAGTACATATATGCTCAATACATGTGCTGGATGGGACTGGATTTTTCTGGGTGCTCTAAACTTCTCATTTGTTATACTTGGTCACCAAGCATAGTAATTAAAATCTTTTAATATTCTAATAGAAAAATTAGAATAGTAATATTCTAAATTAGAAAAAACTATAAAACCCATCTGGCTTTACTAACACACATCATCAGCTATGCCTTGTAAACAACCATTTCCCACCTAATCTGATCTTGATCAACTAATGAAAACTAAATCATACTGTTTGTGCAATGAAATGATTCACAAGGTTGTTTTACAAAAACTGAAATGGCAATGCATACAAAATTTAATGACAGAAGACAAAAATAGGATGTGTGCAAGAGAGAAGAGAGTGAACATGTGCTTGTTATATAAAGCTTTTGAACCAAAATGTACTGAACTAATAAAAACTTGCACATAACTCGAGGCTAGATACTTGATAGGAAGAGTGTAACTGACAGTTGCTGACTTAATCCCATCTGAAACAGTCTTTTCCAAAACTTACAAAATATCAAACAAATAAATTATAAATCTACACCATTTTTACATTTTTGTGCTTTACAAAGATATCTAGAGGACAGATCTGGAAGCACTGGAACAGCCATAACAGGAAGTGTGGTACAACTTACCACCCTTTTTACAAATAACAGAAGTAAACCAGACAAGCAAGAAAACAGAGAGCTAGGCAAACACTGAGGACTACCAGTCTCAGAAAGTCCTCTGCAAAAATTAAAAAGTAAGTTTACTAGAAGTAGTGGTGTATTATCAATATCGTGTGTACACGTGCATACTAGGGACCTTGAAAGTACTTGGATACTTAGGGAGTCACTTAGAGAAGCATAAATTAAGCTTGTATGTCCCTGTCAGCCAGAAAAGCTGGAGCAATAACTTTTTTCTTTTACTATCTATTACAAGCCTAGGGAAAGCAGGAGAACGAATAGTTTGTTTCTGCTTGCATGTTGCACAACAAATTTGGGAAATAATTTCCATTTTTGGAATTACTATTCTATTTTATGTGCACATGGGTCTTTTATACAAACTAGTTTTGATTTATTTGAAACCAAAACTAGCTATACTAAATTTATCCATTCACTTATGTAAGTTGTATGTTAGTTTGTAAACTACAGTTTGTATGAACAAAAAAATTGGCCTAACATTCAGAACATTAATCATATATGTCGTATCAAATCTCATGTTTTGTAAACTAATTTCTTGAAATGAGTCTGAAACTTGCATAACTAGATACAGTAAACCTACCAAATGTTTGTGTTCGGCACACATTTGTTTTCTGTAGCAGCTCTAGCCAAAAATTTTGTCCACCAAAATGATTGGTTAGTGTCAGTGTACACTCAATTTGATTTAACTTTAATATAGTGCTTTCATACATATGGTGTTTTCATTTATTGCTTTTGTCATCATAAATGTCCATTAAGTATTGAAACTTATATTGTGTATATGTTTGTACGTCTGCATGCTGTAGATATTAACTCAAGATTATGTTTATTAGGTAAGGTTTATTATCAGTGAATTCTTTATCCATTTCCAATACCAGCAGTTAATTCTTATCTCTGCATTTTTTCATAGATGTTTAATTGTGTTCAACTAAACATCACATCTGTACTATAAATGTATTTATGGTTCTTCCATGTTGTACAGTATCCTATAACAAGTACATATATGCTCAATACATGTGCTGGATGGGACTGGATTTTTCTGGGTGCTCTAAACTTCTCATTTGTTATACTTGGTCACCAAGCATAGTAATTAAAATCTTTTAATATTCTAATAGAAAAATTAGAATAGTAATATTCTAAATTAGAAAAAACTATAAAACCCATCTGGCTTTACTAACACACATCATCAGCTATGCCTTGTAAACAACCATTTCCCACCTAATCTGATCTTGATCAACTAATGAAAACTAAATCATACTGTTTGTGCAATGAAATGATTCACAAGGTTGTTTTACAAAAACTGAAATGGCAATGCATACAAAATTTAATGACAGAAGACAAAAATAGGATGTGTGCAAGAGAGAAGAGAGTGAACATGTGCTTGTTATATAAAGCTTTTGAACCAAAATGTACTGAACTAATAAAAACTTGCACATAACTCGAGGCTAGATACTTGATAGGAAGAGTGTAACTGACAGTTGCTGACTTAATCCCATCTGAAACAGTCTTTTCCAAAACTTACAAAATATCAAACAAATAAATTATAAATCTACACCATTTTTACATTTTTGTGCTTTACAAAGATATCTAGAGGACAGATCTGGAAGCACTGGAACAGCCATAACAGGAAGTGTGGTACAACTTACCACCCTTTTTACAAATAACAGAAGTAAACCAGACAAGCAAGAAAACAGAGAGCTAGGCAAACACTGAGGACTACCAGTCTCAGAAAGTCCTCTGCAAAAATTAAAAAGTAAGTTTACTAGAAGTAGTGGTGTATTATCAATATCGTGTGTACACGTGCATACTAGGGACCTTGAAAGTACTTGGATACTTAGGGAGTCACTTAGAGAAGCATAAATTAAGCTTGTATGTCCCTGTCAGCCAGAAAAGCTGGAGCAATAACTTTTTTCTTTTACTATCTATTACAAGCCTAAGGAAAGCAGGAGAACGAATAGTTTGTTTCTGCTTGCATGTTGCACAACAAATTTGGGAAATAATTTCCATTTTTGGAATTACTATTCTATTTTATGTGCACATGGGTCTTTTATACAAACTAGTTTTGATTTATTTGAAACCAAAACTAGCTATACTAAATTTATCCATTCACTTATGTAAGTTGTATGTTAGTTTGTAAACTACAGTTTGTATGAACAAAAAAATTGGCCTAACATTCAGAACATTAATCATATATGTCGTATCAAATCTCATGTTTTGTAAACTAATTTCTTGAAATGAGTCTGAAACTTGCATAACTAGATACAGTAAACCTACCAAATGTTTGTGTTCGGCACACATTTGTTTTCTGTAGCAGCTCTAGCCAAAAATTTTGTCCACCAAAATGATTGGTTAGTGTCAGTGTACACTCAATTTGATTTAACTTTAATATAGTGCTTTCATACATATGGTGTTTTCATTTATTGCTTTTGTCATCATAAATGTCCATTAAGTATTGAAACTTATATTGTGTATATGTTTGTACGTCTGCATGCTGTAGATATTAACTCAAGATTATGTTTATTAGGTAAGGTTTATTATCAGTGAATTCTTTATCCATTTCCAATACCAGCAGTTAATTCTTATCTCTGCATTTTTTCATAGATGTTTAATTGTGTTCAACTAAACATCACATCTGTACTATAAATGTATTTATGGTTCTTCCATGTTGTACAGTATCCTATAACAAGTACATATATGCTCAATACATGTGCTGGATGGGACTGGATTTTTCTGGGTGCTCTAAACTTCTCATTTGTTATACTTGGTCACCAAGCATAGTAATTAAAATCTTTTAATATTCTAATAGAAAAATTAGAATAGTAATATTCTAAATTAGAAAAAACTATAAAACCCATCTGGCTTTACTAACACACATCATCAGCTATGCCTTGTAAACAACCATTTCCCACCTAATCTGATCTTGATCAACTAATGAAAACTAAATCATACTGTTTGTGCAATGAAATGATTCACAAGGTTGTTTTACAAAAACTGAAATGGCAATGCATACAAAATTTAATGACAGAAGACAAAAATAGGATGTGTGCAAGAGAGAAGAGAGTGAACATGTGCTTGTTATATAAAGCTTTTGAACCAAAATGTACTGAACTAATAAAAACCTGCACATAACTCGAGGCTAGATACTTGATAGGAAGAGTGTAACTGACAGTTGCTGACTTAATCCCATCTGAAACAGTCTTTTCCAAAACTTACAAAATATCAAACAAATAAATTATAAATCTACACCATTTTTACATTTTTGTGCTTTACAAAGATATCTAGAGGACAGATCTGGAAGCACTGGAACAGCCATAACAGGAAGTGTGGTACAACTTACCACCCTTTTTACAAATAACAGAAGTAAACCAGACAAGCAAGAAAACAGAGAGCTAGGCAAACACTGAGGACTACCAGTCTCAGAAAGTCCTCTGCAAAAATTAAAAAGTAACTTTACTAGAAGTAGTGGTGTATTATCAATATCGTGTGTACACGTGCATACTAGGGACCTTGAAAGTACTTGGATACTTAGGGAGTCACTTAGAGAAGCATAAATTAAGCTTGTATGTCCCTGTCAGCCAGAAAAGCTGGAGCAATAACTTTTTTCTTTTACTATCTATTACAAGCCTAAGGAAAGCAGGAGAACGAATAGTTTGTTTCTGGTTGCATGTTGCACAACAAATTTGGGAAATAATTTCCATTTTTGGAATTACTATTCTATTTTATGTGCACATGGGTCTTTTATACAAACTAGTTTTGATTTATTTGAAACCAAAACTAGCTATACTAAATTTATCCATTCACTTATGTAAGTTGTATGTTAGTTTGTAAACTACAGTTTGTATGAACAAAAAAATTGGCCTAACATTCAGAACATTAATCATATATGTCGTATCAAATCTCATGTTTTGTAAACTAATTTCTTGAAATGAGTCTGAAACTTGCATAACTAGATACAGTAAACCTACCAAATGTTTGTGTTCGGCACACATTTGTTTTCTGTAGCAGCTCTAGCCAAAAATTTTGTCCACCAAAATGATTGGTTAGTGTCAGTGTACACTCAATTTGATTTAACTTTAATATAGTGCTTTTAAGCTTGTAAGGTATGCGTCAGTTTTAGTATAGTTAATTGGTGTACTGATTCATGTGAAAATGGAAACGGATTTGCAATGTGCCCCATAGGAATGCAACAGTAGTTATTCGAAAAGTTTCTTGACTGGTGTTACCCATTTCATTACTTTAATTAAACTTTAACTCTTTACTTAAAAAAATTGTGTTATATACATATACACTAACATTTATTTTGATTTCATTCATAAAGGGCAATCCTTCAAACTATTAAATTGAATACTAAACTAATTAATTTTGAAAACTAAGCATCCTACAGTATCTTATCACAATTATGAAGGCAAGTGAAACATACATACTGTGGGCATGTACAATCCATATAAATCAATAGTTTAAAAACATTGACATTAATTATACTATTCATATTTGTCAGTATGCTGGTTTGCTTCACTGCAGATGTCAGTTATATTCAAAGATTGTAGTAATGATTTATTATAATTGTGTCTGATTTATAACGTTATAAAACAGGTTAGCATAATCTGCTATTTTAGAAAACACTATGTTTTTATTAACAGTATTGAATTCCTAACAAACTTACTTTCTGTAAAACATTCCAGTTGTGCATATTAACATGTACAGTAATATTAAATAGACATGAAGCAACGCGCAGGTTGTAGTGGGGAGATGTCAGGAGCGGTGGAACCCAGAGAGAGAGGAAAATGTCTACTAACGCAGTTGAAAATATCGGCCTACTCTCTCAATTGTGAATGAGACGCATGTGTGAGATGCGTAATCTATTTTGAGACGGATTAACTTTTTATACCTATTGTGCCGAAGTTACGCATCTTTAATTAAAGATGAAAGAAAAGTAAAATTTACGTTTTTCCCTGTAAAAGTACTAATAAAAACATATCGCTTATAATGACAGCTGAAATAAAGCAGTTATACTGCCTTGTCGATTCACAATAATTTACTTTTTATTATTTTTATAACTTTATTTACTTAATTTTGTATTGTCTATGCATTCTTAAATGCTTACAATTGTTTATTTTTAATTTGTAACGTTTTTATGGGTTTATTGTTTTCTACATTTCATTAGCTACATTTTTAACTATATTACCAAATTTACCCAACTAAATTTTATAGCCCTACCAACACCACACACACACACACACACACACACACACACACACACATACACATATGTAACTTACTCTTTACTAACTTACCTAACTTTTTACTAACCAATTATTCTTATAATTTAAAAATTGTTTTGTTATTCTTTTAATTGTTTTTAAGGTTTTTACAGTTTAGTACGTTTTATATTTAATTCACTACTTTTTTTACTAAGTTACTAAATACAAAAAATTTGGTTGTAGGTACGTTTTGATTTCGATTATGTCACGACCAGACAGTAAACGTGGACATTTTTTAAGACGAAACAAGCGCAGACACAATAGAAAGAGACAATGTAATAAAGCTTTCACACAGTTATAAAATGCTTAATACTGCCATTATTTTGTAAACAGTGACTTGGCGTGTTGTGTCTGTTGCAGTGTTTCTCCAAATTCGAGCCTAGACATCAACAATAGTTGTACATTTTGGAATGTGTACAGGTTACGATTCACGAAAAAACTTAGTAATATATGATCCACATTGCTCTGGCATCTTAATTTGTTTGAGTAAGTAACATCAACAACAGATGCGAAATACTGTGTGTGTGTTTTTTTAAACAAGCAGATGTAAACTATCCATAAATAACAGGAGAGACAATATTAATGCAACAATTAGACTAAAACTATTTAAGTAATACAGAGCTCATTTACTTACGTGCAATTACAATTATTTAGGTCAGTTCTTCCACCCCACTAATATTTCCGTCACTGTTGCTATCACTCAAATCGTCTTCACTGCTGCTATCCCGTCCAATATTAATTTCTAAACGATCTGTCACAGTATCCATTATTTGGTCCGATCTCACGTAGTCGTTTTCAATTTTCATGACGTGGTCACATCTTGATCTCCAGTCTGCGGGAGAAATACAATCAAATTCTGTTTTCGCTAAGTTTATGACACTGTCTACAGAAAAATGCACGTTCTTTCTTTTAACACGCTCCTTCACGGTTGCCCAAATCAGTTCAATAGGATTAAGATCTGGGTGGTAGGGTGGAAGTCGTAAAACGGAATGTCCATGGTTTGCCAAAATAGCATCTATTTTAAAAGTTTTGTATGTTGGTTTATGTTGCTTGATTAGTGCATAGAGCTCAGGTTTTAACATAGATGGACTACAAGGAATGTTATGGTTCTGTAACCAGTTAATCATGTCTCCCTTTTTTGTTAATGATGTTGGAGGTGGATTTAATTGTACATTGTGGTAGGGGGCATTGTCTATTACTACTACACTGTTCTTGTTCAAGTTCGGTATAAGCATTTCACTCACCCACTTTTCATAATTTTCGTAGTTCATGTCGTTGTGATAATCGCCTTTTTTGAAACCCGATTTAAACATTAAGAGAGCATTGGATATAAACCTAGTTTCACCACCAGCATGAACTACAATCACCCATTGTCCTTTATTTATTGGAGTTTTTAGGCCACTTTTATCACTGTCTGTCCACGTTTTTGTAACTGACGTTGAACTGTGAAAATAGGTTTCGTCCGTGTACACTATGGGCTGCCGTTCTCCTCTGTACTGCTGTATTTTTCTTATAAAATCTACTCTTAAGTTTATAATGTCATGTTTCTCTATTAACAGTTTTCTATTGTTTTCAGCACGTTTCCACCGAAATCCCATTTGTCGAATAATTTGTCTAAAACTAGATACACTACCATTATAATTAATTCGTTCTCGTAAAATTCTTAAAATAACTTTTAATGTTGGTCTTTCCCCTTCCGTTGTGTGACAGTCATGAATAATTCGTCGAATAGTACACTTGTCAAAATCGTCTATATCGGTTTTTACTTTTTTTCTTGGACTTTTTTGTGGGGAGTGCTGAAAGATTTTGTATCACCCGTATACGTGGATGCTTCTTTAATAATTCTAAAAACACTACTTAGCGACACACCACATGCCTGAGCTACCCGTTCCTGTAATTTTCTTTCTGATGTTTCTTTGCCTTCAGATTTCATAAACTTGTAAACGTTATAAATTATTTTCCGACTCTGACTATGTATCACTTTCCTTTGCACAGAAGTCGACGGTGAACCAAACTGATCCATTTCACTCGACAAACCAGAAAAAAAAAGCAAACTACATAAATGAAACTAAACGCTACATTTTGATGAATACTGATGTTTTTTGAAAAGTACGCACATAATAATCTCCACAGCCGTCTGGAAGGCAACTGAGTTTTGTTTCTCTGCTGACGCATGCGCATTACATAACCTGCGCTGTTAGCACAAAAACAGTTGATTCATGTCTAGCGAACTTTACTGTAACATAGTATGTACTGCAACCACCAATTGGGGTGGGCCAAGAAAAGTTTGGAGAACCTGGACCTACTCTGCCCCCCCCTCCCGTATGGCACTGGCCATACTCATGACATAGCAAGTAATGAAAATGTATTTAGGTGTAGTTACATAGTTATGTATTTAATCTGTTTTCAGGTACACGATTATGTTTTTGTTATTAACTAGAATGAACACATGAACACAGTATTGCGGTCTTTTGTGTTGCACCAAAAATTGTTCTTTTTTATGGTTAAATGACTATGAACAGTTTGCCTCACTACAAAAAAAAATTTGCTCACAAGGAAAATAATAAAGAAGGATAATAAAGAGAATTAGAATATATTTTAACACATTATTTTGAGGTAAAGAATCATCTGTAAGATATTTCCTACTGATTAGAAAATCTGACCTTTTCACAGTTAAGTAAAATAAATACAAAACAACTTAATCAAAAAGAAACTATAATAAAAAATGTTTGAGTCAACATTCTTATTCATCTTGGGACTCAAATGAAAGTTGTACAAAAAGTATTTTGATTCAAAAAATAAACTGCTTATTGTTAATGACTTAACATTTTGACAAAAAAAAATCAGTGTCGATTGTAAATGTTTATATGAGATTGTAAGTATTTCCATTGAGAAAATTGACTTATATGAACCTTTTAAACTTATAGTTTATTTAATGAGTAGAATATAGAGATTTTTAGGGTGACTTTGCAAGATGCAAATGACAAGGAAATAGTAAAGTGTGCAGTTCGTATTGAAACAAACAAGGTAGTGTGAGTCGTAGCCTGTTAGGCATGGGATACAGTTAGATAATTAATCATTAACTAAATCTGTAAAGAAATAATTTTATTACAAAAAATATAAAATTTTTATTTATATTAGACAAATTTACACATAAATAAAAATTAAAAATTTCTGTCTTACGTATAATTAATGACTAGTTAATATGACCACTGTTCTGTTAACTCTAACAAATTTGAGTATATTGAAGTTTCACTAGGTCTTTGCTTATAATTAATTGTTGCTTGTAAATATCTTCCAAATTGAGTTAATAAAATTGAGTATTGTGTGTGTGTGTGTGTGTGTGTGTGTGTGTGAAGAATGGCTGTATTATAAATGCCAATTATTTGTCAGTAAATCCCACAATAAGCTACTTGTGCCAAAACTATTTAAAAATCTTGTTGGTTTTAAAATATATTTTTTTAATTCTCAAATATTTTACGAGTCTTCCAGTTTAATAATAATAATAATAATAATAATAATAATAATGCATTCAGTTTAAAAATATTAATTATTATCTATTTTTTCAAAATAGTAAGCTATAGTTTTCCAGTTTGTGAAATAGTACTATATTTAAGGTACATGAGTCAGATAAGGCCACATTCTGAATAAGGTAAATTGTTTGTATATAAAAAAAACCATTCAGTTATATAAAAATGAATCCATACATCCGTAAGTTATTTACATCTTGATGTTAAACCAGAAAGCTGAGTGCCATCTTATCAGCAGTACACTAAGTGAGCACTAGAAAAGTGATCATCACACACAAGGTGCATATTATTTTCTGGTAATTCAATTTTTTGAATATTATTTCATTATATGACTAAAGCAATGATTTTATATATATATATATATATATATATATATATATATTGTAACATGACATTTGGAACAACTAATATCGTACCTGATTTAATGAAGACTTTGGTTAAGAAGCTAACAAGAAGAACAATATCTTCCAAGATGATAGTGAAGAGGAACGACTAACCATTTTAGACTGACTAGTAAGACAACTGACCGTACCCAAATTAATGATTATGGCTAAGTGATGCAAAATACCTTCAACCCCAAATATGACATGAATTTTCAGTATTGACCAAATAAAGAATTATAAAGACAGACGGCTTATGAACCAGTACTATAAAGAAACAAATGGTTTCATTTAATGTATCATAATATCTAGATAATCAAAATACAAATTCAGGGATAACAGGCCCAAACATGTAATATTATGTAAAAGAAATATTGGTAAATAATTAAGTTAATTGATGTAATGAAAATATAAATACACCTGATTATAGATACATGAACCATACAAATAATTGTCACATATAGTGTTCATAGGATTGTCCAGTAAACAACAAGGAATAACTTGGTCACAATAACATTTATAACAAGAGTGAAACCCATATAAACAGTAAATGTAACAAGATTATTAGAACTGTGTGGTGAGGTGGAGCAACAGTGTTCAATTTATTGTAATTTTTGTAAGTCAGACATCAATAAGTATACAGATGTTGAAACCCATATAAACAGTAAATGTAACATAGACAGTGTCAGAGTAATTAGTAAATTAACTGACAAAAGACCAATTAATTAGTGTAGAATTTGTTTTATAAATGTGCATATTTTATGTTTTAGCACAGTGTTTTATATCATAGTATTTGTGTTGTGTTTTTTGTATGTAGCAGGTGATACAGTTAGTTTAAAGGAATGTCAATTTAATGATATTAATTCCATTTTTTTTATGTTGTGTTAACAAATATAACCATAGAACTGGTGTTAAACCATGGTAAATTGATTGACAAAGCAGAATGGACTATATAAAGATGTTTTGTTAAGTGTCAAACACTTATACAGTTTGAGTAGAAAACAGTTATTTGTGCAAGGATTTGGTAAAATCATAGCCATGTGGGCATGAATTTAACTATTAGAATAATATATCTTTTGTATTGTTAAAATAACGTTATATGTTAAACAATTTTGATGAGTGTTAAAAGTTAATTTAATTGTTAAAGATTTTAAAACATGGTGATGAAAATAATACCATTACATAGGCCAGGTGAAACCAACTTTAGTAAATTTTGAATAATAATGTTAGAAATTTTGTAAAACAAATGTGAAAGGGTAGATGTATTTATAGGTAATAATGTATACAAGGAATATAGAAACAAAATAACACATATCAAGTTATTTAAGAAAATTTCAAATAACAAAATTGTAACATCTATAGTTCTTAAGTAAAAGTAGGCATGGTTAGTGTCTAAATATAACAAATGTGAAGATCAAAATAATGCTGATAATGGTTTTAAATTCCCATTCAGTATAGAAAAGTTATGTTAATTTAAAGATTTTGAACAAATTTTAGACTTTGAAATAATGAAAGTATATGACAATGTATATCCGAATTAGTCAACCAGATTCCAAGTTTACCCTTAGCAACCAGAAATTTCAGATAAATAAAATGAGACTTCTTTGACAACGATCTTAGCGGATAGACGCGTTTTTAAAACGTCCTGCATTATATAATATAAATTGTGAAAAAACTATACAAACAGATAAATACAGTTAAAGGTACACTACACGAACTTTTTATAATAACAGAAGAATACCCATTATATGGAATAGAAGACATAATAACCAGGAAGAAGATCTGAAGTGGACGAGGGACAAGGAAGAAGATCTGACGTGTACGTGGGCCCTATCTTCAACCAGGAAGAATACAAGAAGAGGATTTGGTGATTTTGACAAATTATTATATTGTACTTCAACACCCACATTTGTATACACGACTTTTAAGTAATAATCAACTAAACTACAGACACCATATAACACAAACACTAAGAACAATCACTAATAACACTATATAAGATTAACACCTTTTCAAACACAACAAGAACTTTTAATTTACATAATAACTATCAAAGCCTGAACTGGACATAACCTTTTTAAAACTGGTAACCACTATACAACTTCTGTGTGCACGTTACACTCTAACATTGTAATATCCTGTAATTGTAAAACTTGTATTTTGATTAATAGTGTAATATTTTGTATAATTATAATCCCCGAACCATATACGCCCTGAGATAATTAATATTTTATTAGAAACGTTAACAAAGCATTGTTTTGGTCTCGAAGAAATACTGAATGTTAGGCTACTGCTGCCAACTGGTAAAAGAAGACTTATAGTTTGCGCTACAATTGTGATTATCCTGTTTAAATTTATTAAAACAGTTAACCAGTGTTTTTTCCGAATAAAGGATTCCATAAGGATATATGTTTGATGGTATTTGTGTGTCGTTATTATTGCTGTTACATTTAGGAAATAAAATTCACAGATTGCAGCGGACACGACAGTTGGCATCGTTGAGTGACGTCACGGAAACATGCGGCATAGTGGGAGTAAGCGGCAATTTACAAAACCATTCGCCGTTCAACATAACACATTTATAATTACACATCGACGACTCCAGTGTGAGTTTGTCGCTACATTATTTATCTATATTACAAGTTGACACTTCCAACAGGCGGTGTAATTCAAGTGCATACGACATAGATACAAGTAACCTATTACTAATAACATTGTACGTAACGAAATATTAAAATCTGGTTACAAATTGACGAACCCGAAGAGAGGCTACATTTCAATAAGATTCAACCCTATACAAATAAATTTGGTTACAATATATATATATATATATATTCAAACACTTTTTGCTACAGTCTATTTCTTGATGTACAGTATATAATATATTTAAAATTTACATTTACTTTACCTCAAGATGTTATTTTTCCCTTATTTGGAACATGTTTCGGGACCCTTAGTGTTTCCATCATCAGCCTTCCTAATTCTATTAAAAATTAGGAAGGCTGATTATGGGAACACTAAGGGTCCCGAAACATGTTCCAAATAAGAGGAAAATAACATCTTGAGGTAAAGTAAATATAAATTTTAAATGTAACACACACACACACACACACGAAGTCCTCAACTCCTTCTTTCAGCTACTTCCTGTTTTCATACTTACATATTTCTAACATGTCACATATTACATATTAGAAGTTGAAATTTCATTATACGTGGGGTGTTCCTTTTAAGACCACGTTATAAACAGTATGGTATATACCGATAAGGCCAGTGGGCTTTATTGGTCTATAACCTAATGGTATACTAAATCTTGAGTACTAATTCCTTACTCTCTATCTTACATTTTTAACCTTAACCTATTAACCTGGTTTTTACCTCTCTCTAAATGTTTACACAGTATTTATGTGCACTTCTATTTTAGCTAGGGAAAGATGGAATTGTAGCAAGAAAAGCCAAAGTGTACTGCAGACCTACTGAAAGGAGCTACGGAATGCGTCAGTGGAACAAGGGCGTACTCTGGTCAGCCTCTTCCTTCAGTACTCAAAGAGGACATTCTGGAATAACTTGAAAATCAATTCAACAGTTCAGAAACTTGGCTGGCAAACATATTTGTCAGCAGGTGAAGAAAAGAGTCAGAAGAAAATCATGCGCCACTTCCCATTACCGAATTGACATTTTTAAAGAATTGCATTTTGTCATGAAAATTATTAAGTCTGTTGAAAATAATGCTATGTAGAATATATGAGTGGATAAAATTAAATGTAAATATCAAACAGCACATTTCATAGTGAAGGATACATAAGAGGATCAAAGAATTCTGCAAGAAAATTATTGTTTATTGGATAAACCAGAACTAATCTATTATAAAAATGTAGTTAGAGTCAGACTGACTATTCATCACTACAGTCTGTAAAATGAATGGCGACCGTTGGGTCAGGCCAGACTGACTTTCACCCTCACTAACACAGATGCAGCGGATTATACCTGGCCCTTGGTGGCTGCCGTGACTCACATACTGGACATTTCTAAGCGCAAGAGCATTTTTTTACTGTTCTAAAAAATTGCAAAACCATTATTGTTTTTGAATTCTGTGCAAAATTCTAAGAAAAATGATACCAAACAACAACTATCAACAAGCAATCACTGTCCTTTACAATCTAATCACTGGTTTAATAATACTAAAAATTATCTACCATTAATTTAAAATGTTAATGTTTAAGTTTGCATGTTTGTGGTTACATTTTCTTACATAATTGTATGGTTAATGAGTTATGCTTATTCTTATTTATTATACAAATATTAATATCACCAATTATAATTGTAGGGAAGTCACATTCTGTAATATATTCTCAAAATTATTATAAGTTTGTTTGCATTGACGATAAATGTCATACAAGGAAAGGTTAAAGCTATTATTACTAAGATTAAGACTATTGGTAACATGAATAATTTCGGCTGTAGGAAGTAGGATTTATTGTTACTTATGTAGACCTATAATAGTATGTAGGCCTATGTCTAATTTATGTATATATTTAGCTATTTATATATTACTGCCGATTACCATGTATCTTATTGTATGAATACGAAAGAATAAAATTTGAATTTGAGTGTAACAATATTTTATTTTTTTTATTTTTCCATATCAAGATTAGTCGCGTGATCAGATTTTTATAGTGTTGAAAACAGAGATTTGTCGCAATTATATCGTGTTATACTCATTTTTCTTAATGGAAGTTACAAAAATGGTAATTTCATTTTGCATTAACATCAAATTTAAAAAGTTGTAATTATGTAGTGGACAGCACACTTTGCGAATCATACCTGTGGCATGCGGGCCAGCTGTGAGTGTGCATGTGTCAGTGAGGGCACCTCAGGCAGTCTGGCCAGTCCCAACCGCCACCGTTCATTTTACAGACTGTAGCGAGTGTTTTGGCTTACAGATGTACAAAAAAATTTACTTTGTAGCTCCCGAGCATGTGAAAAACATTATGATTTAATGTGTGCTGATGCTGTTGGTCTTGCTGTTAACTATGATGGTTCTCTATAAAAGGCAACTGACTCAAACTGCAATTGTACAACAACATGCTCACAGAAACTATGATCTACGCGTATAATAAGGGCTCAATGACGATAATTCTGTTTGTTAGTTTGAACATTTTGAAATATTTTCTGAATAATAATGTGGAAAGGACAAAAGAGAAAATATATTTTCTAAGATATTTTAATAAAGATATCTCTGCTACATTATTATAAAAATAGGATACCCTGTTGTGATCAGTTTACAACAATTAAAACACAAAACTAAGAGCTGGCCTTACTTGGAACATAGGTTCCAAATAAGCGCAAAAACATCGACTTTTCAAAAAGTGTTCAAGTATATTATGATTTGAATAATTACAAAGTTACAAGTTATTATTACTTTGCTAAAGACATGAGAGAATGCATGTTACTTTTGTTTTTTACATTGATACCTCTAAAATTGTGAAAATAACAAGAAGTTAAACTTTAGCATAACCTTATTTGGCTCAGGTACCTTATATGTAATTGTATCAATATGTTTTGTTTTGTTTAAAGTTACAATGTAATAAAAACTTGTAAATAACCCAGGATGTCAGTCAGATGAAACTGAATCAGCTGTTATATAAAAATATTGTTTTAGCACATGAATAGGACAGTGCTTTACATAAATATTATAAAGTCACATTCTTCAAGATAAATTGTAAGTCATTAAAATTGTAAATTAACTATGACTTAGCACTTAAGTTAATTCTAATGCCACATTTAAAAAGTTTTATGATGAAAGGTATGTTCGTACTGCACAAAAATAACAGAGTTTTAAACAAGTTATTTCAACAGTTAAAATTAAATACAGATTAATAAAATTATTATATTACATTAGATTTTTTATTCTTCAGTGTGAAACCTGATCTGTCCTTCATTTTCATTAACAGCTGTTGATACACTTTTCTTACTTTGTTTGAAGAGACACACAGAACACCTTTAGTAGTTATAAATAATCTCTCTGTCCACCGATTATTCTATAATATCTGAAACCTTAATCAAATTCATTTAAAGTCAGTAAGCTAGTATTAATTCAAGAAATATGTGTTGTAATATAGATTATGGTACCATAATAATTAATAATATAATATGAATATATTATTTTGATATTACATCAGTGAAGCTTAATACTTTTGTTTATTTTTTTATTTCTGTGTTAGTATAATAATGATGTAAAAAGCATTATAGTATGACAGGAAGAAAAAAATTCTTGAATTGTCCAGTATGTCTGTACCTGCTTTCCAGCAGTTAACATCTCCAGTGTCATTAAAGTTTACATATATCTGAATTGTCACTAAGCCACTGGGAAGAATTTTGTCCACCATCACATACTTCTCAGTATCTCTTTTAAAACATCTTTGAAGTTTTCCATTGCCTCACCATGAGTAAAGAAAGTGAAGGAGCATCTTGGCTGATCTGTAAAGCTTATTGAGTGACTAAGATCACGTGATCTTTCTCGGTTTTCCATGTAGAGCAGCTGAATGACACCATGGAAAATGACTGTTATCCACTTTCACATCAATAATGTGCTTAACAAACTATCTCAGCGGTTTTCTACTTTGATACTGAAGATTTTGTATTGGCAGATGCAAAAAAAAAAAAAAATTCTCAATGCATAATTATTTTTTTCTATGTCACAACACACCTGAGACCAAATAACAGACAAAATAATAAGAATCTGCTATGTGCCAACAACGTTTGAAAGATCAGTAACTTAATCCTGTAAAGGTTTAGAACGATTTGTTAATGGAAGAACCATTGTGGCTACTTGGACAATATTATTGTCATTGGTGTTATTGTTTAAGTAACAAACAACTTGAAGGAAATTGAGATGTGAACACATGTTGACTGATTCTGAATTAATGTACCATATTACAAAAGGAAGTCTAATACTTGGTCCAATTATTCTGAGTACTGTATTAGAAATAAGCTTGATTCCTGGTTAGTCGGTTTCTTGGTGAGATATTGACCAACTCCAACATCTAATCTTGATGTTTGGAGCTTCATGGGGATTTGCTATTATTGCAGATTCTTAATTAAAGTTTTTGCTACTATTACCAAACCATTATAGCGTCCAAGTAAATGTTGTTTTGGAAAGCAAGAAATCAAATATTATAATGAACTGCAGTATTCAGTGTTATGTTGCAATATTTAAGTAAAGAATGGACGACTAAATTCACCTTTCAGCAGTAGTTTGTTAAAACACATGCATGCCATAAAGATTTTGTTATATTGCAAGGAATATCAGGAACACTATTTTAAAGATAGATTATCTACCGTCAAATTCAAATGCAGATTGTCCTATCTCCTAAATAGCCAAGATGTGACAGCCAGTAATAAGCAGACCTTCAAATCAAAATGCTCTAAAAGTTTATCGAATGATTCATAAGTTTTTCAAAAACTTATGCTAATATCATTTAATGCTAATCATAAGAATGCTAAAGCTTGGAAAGTTACAGCATCTATGCTCACCAAAGATGTCCTTACTGCTTTCTGATTTTAAAATGTGGAAGTTTGAAAACATACATTGTATATCATTCTGCCTTCCATAATCTGAACACTGAAACCTTTCTTTTTTTATTGTTACCATTTCAACATGTACTGTAGATTTAGATTTACATTTTTGTGGTTACTTGTATTTATATTGAAATTACTTACATATTAATATTGAACACTATCAAATAAGAACTGTTTTAATTTTTCAATTTTTTTGTTACTTTCATGAATGTTTAGACTGTAAAATAGACTTTTTTTGTAAGTTGTTTTTATAATTTTGTAAAAATTATGATCTGTCATGTATAATTTCATGTAGTAATACATTTTTTGCTATTGTTTTTGTTCAGATTGTGGGATTCATAAAAATTAACCGTATTTCCAGTTGTATAATAAAAATTAAATAAATTATTCTATTCAAAACAGAATAACAATCAATGTTATTAACATCATATACAAGTATGGTAGAGCTACAAAATCTAACAAGTATTTATCAGTCATTATTTAAAATTAAATAGACAAATTATAAGCCAGAAATAATAGGTAAACAAGTAGGGAAAATATAAAATTATGAGTAGCAATGTTTTGACACAAAATATGGGTTTTAACTACAAATAGACAAAACTGATGGTTTTGCAAACACTATATTTGTTATAAATAACATAAATAATAGTTGTTGATTATATTGAGAAAAGGGTAAATGTTAATATTCTTATAATACACCAATTCCAAAAGTTTTGTGCCACTGAATACTTTTCAAGAGAGAAGTCTGTTGTAGAAGTATAATATATAATATAATATATTGCTACGACAGCATAGAACAATCTACGCGTTTATCGAATGCGCCAGAAAGATCTCAACGTAAGGGTGCGGTGTACGTGCTAGTAGACGCATTTTGCGAGAATTTTCTCGACTGTGCCAGGCCTCGCTCGGGCGCTCGGACTGTGTCAAGGCCGTAGCAATTTACGTAGTTCGCGAGAGATAAGACGCAGTTTGGAAGCTTCTGGTGTGAGCGTAACTATAAATACATCGCGTCGCGGCCTTAGTTCAGTTCAATGCGAGATTTTTGACTGTGCGGTTCGAGAGTATTAGTGCGATTTATTTTACAGAGCGGTTCGGGTTATTACGGTGTACGTTCAAGTAGTTATTAGTGAAGTGTTGCGTTTAATATTCGGACGGTATAATTGTAATACAGTTGAGTTTTAATATTAGTGGACATTTTATTGCGTATGAACAATTTCATTTGATTTGTTGTAGACACTGTGTTGTTAATTACGAACTGTTTTACTATAACAATTAAAGGTGCGATTAGTGACTTGATTGGTGTCTTGTACTTATTTTGTTTCCACTGTACCTACGACGATCGAGTAGAGCGTCGTAACAGTGGTGTCAGAACTGGGATAGAACGGTTAACAGTGGAAACAGGGGACGCTTTGTACAAGACGAGTGTGATTCGTAATTAATCGATAAACAATGGATGCCAGTCAGATGATGGAAAATTTACAGGCGCTGCTGTTGCAGACAGAAAGACGACAAAAAGAAGAACGAATACAAGAAAGAGAAGAAGCTGAGGAACGTTTGCCTGCAGTAGGGACAGTTCATGTCAAAGCTCCAACCTTTGACGGAAGCACTCACTGGGCAACGTACCTCCGCCAATTTGAAGTTGCTGCATGCGCAAATAATTGGACAGAAAAAGACAAGGCTGTTTCACTTGTTCTTGCATTAAAAGGACCCGCGGCAGAACTACTACAGAAAGTGCCACCTGACAGCCAGAACATCTATGCCGAGTTGATAAAAGCTCTAGAATTACGCTACGGTGATAAACATTTGCGAGAGGTGTACTACGCTCAGTTGAGAACAAGACGACAACGTTCCGGGGAAAGTCTTCAAGAATTTGAAGCAAGTATCGACAGATTGATTAGATTGGCCTATCCTGAAGGTCCAGAAGACTTCCGAATAAGGTTTACGGTGCAGACATTTATTGATGGCATCAGAGATTGTGAACTTCAGCAAGTGTTACGAATGGCAAGACACCGAGATAGCTCAGAAGCTCTTGTTCACGCCCTAGAGTTTGAAGCTGCCAAGTCAGCGTCCCGCTACATTAATGGGTTTGTGCCATCACGTTGCAGTCAGAAGATCCCTGTATCACATTACCGTTACGATGGGTGCAGAAAAACAGTGTTGTCGGACAAACAATTCAAAAGTTCAAGAGAGTCGCAACGATTTGAAAAAGACAGAAGACCGAAATGTTACAACTGTGGAAAACGTGGTCATCTACAGGTAGACTGTTGGGAGAAGAAGATACAGAGAGAAGAGACTGATCGCACCAATTGGAGAAGTAAAGGCCCAGAACAGCACACAGTTTCCATGCTACATAAGATCAGTGGAAACTTGATTGTTAGTGGATTTGCGGATGGTAAACCAACATCATTTACAGTTGACACGGGCGCAACAGTGTCCATTGTGCGCCCTGACTTAGTCTGTAACTGCCATCCTCTAATTAGCTCTTGTACAATACAGACTGTGACTGGAAGCCCCGTCAAGGTGCTAGGAAAGGTAGACGTACGTGTACGCCTGGGTCTTCATGAGTTTAGCCACCAAATGCTCGTTGCAGACATTGTCGATGAAGTGATTCTTGGCACGGACATTATGAATGCCTACGGATTCGTTGTGGACTTAAGAGAGAATGTCCTGAAAGTTCGCCAAGAGAAGATAAAGCTTTGCATGGCTAAAATGACAGGGTCTACCAACCATTCGATTAAGCGAGTGGCATTAGTCGAAGAAAAATTCAACAAGTCTGGTCAAGAGGAAACCTCCCTGTTGCAAGCGGAAATGGAGGAAGAACTAGCAGAGGAAGTACAAATAAGTATAACGACAAAAGAAGTGATTGGAGAGCCAACTATGGGTGTCGAGACAAAACTCTTGCTTGTTCCTGAGCTGATAGAAGCGGCCGAGGGTAAAGTGGCTGAAGATGAGGTTACGCAAGAGGTTGTTGACGAGAACCAAACAAACTTGGATCAGCCAGTGGTATTTAGGTCATTAGTACATGACGCAACGAGAGTGATTCCAGCGAAGCTAGTGGTTGCGCGAAAGATTCGCATTCCTGGGAACGTGATGTTCGGATCACACGAGACTGAATTCGAAGAACGGGAAAATTATCCTTCGCAAGGATGGCCACCTAGATCGCCTGGTCGAGTATTACTTCGAAGACGCTTTGCCAGTTCGGGACGAACAGGCTTAAGGAGGGGGCTGTGCTACGACAGCATAGAACAATCTACGCGTTTATCGAATGCGCCAGAAAGATCTCGACGTAAGCGTACGGTGTACGTGCTACTAGACGCATTTTGCGAGAATTTTCTCGACTGTGCCAGGCCTCGCTCGGGCGCTCGGACTGTGTCAAGGCCGTAGCAATTTACGTAGTTCGCGAGAGATAAGACGCAGTTTGGAAGCTTCTGGTGTGAGCGTAACTATAAATACATCGCGTCGCGGCCTTAGTTCAGTTCAATGCGAGATTTTTGACTGTGCGGTTCGAGAGTATTAGTGCGATATATTTTACAGAGCGGTTCGGGTTATTACGGTGTACGTTCAAGTAGTTATTAGTGAAGTGTTGCGTTTAATATTCGGACGGTATAATTGTAATACAGTTGAGTTTTAATATTAGTGGACATTTTATTGCGTATGAACAATTTCATTTGATTTGTTGTAGACACTGTGTTGTTAATTACGAACTGTTTTACTATAACAATTAAAGGTGCGATTAGTGACTTGATTGGTGTCTTGTACTTATTTTGTTTCCACTGTACCTACGACGATCGAGTAGAGCGTCGTAACAATATTATATATTAATATATACCGGTAAGTAAAATATATAATGTACAAATACCAAACTGAATGACAATGGGTTTTATGATAGAAGTATGTTCAAGCATCAAGCCTAACAACAGAAAACATCAAGCCTTATTTCATTTGAAATTTTATTTTCTTCACTAAATTCACAGAAATAAGGGCCCTACTTAACTGCATAAAAGAGGGATAAGACAACATAGTAAGGTAATACATTTGAGAAGTCGTTTTATTTATTTTATTGTATTTTGGGGAACAGTCATACAATAACCAAATACAATTCTCATGTAACTGAATGCTAGAGAATGGTCTTATATTAAAATTATGTCATTTAAATTAAATTATGGCTTCATACCCTTTCCTTTAAATTGGAAAGTCTGAATAATGAATAGTGTCTCTCTTGCCAAGATGTGTATTGTTTTTATAATAATTTGTTTTATGGCATGTAGTGTGCCTTATTTTCTATTGTAAAGAATAATGTGAAGTTTGTAGAGCCAATCCTGTTGCATACTTTTCATCTGCTAGACAATAGTAGTGTTTGGATATTGTGATGATAGATTTTTTTAGTGTTGTTGCAGTTAGTACTGATAGCAATTGTGTGAACATACATTTACAGTATTAGTACTATAGAACATTGTTTATCAAACTAAACATTAGTTTCAGTTTTTGAAATTTAACTATGTGAAAACTTACTTGAGTTTGATAACTGTTGCAGAATACTGTGCTGTTTAATTCTGTAGACACTAGACTTGTCATACAAGACTCTGTAGTACCTGCAAATATAAACTATAGTTACACGAATTTGTTTTATAAGTATGTGTGTGTACATGTATGCATATGAATAGTTGTATTAAAAGAAAAAACACACAGGAATGTGGTTATAATCTGAATCAAAACACAGATGAGATACATTTATAATGTATAATTATAAAGTTTATAACATACTTTATAAAGTTATTTTACAAAAGTAGGGTTAAAAGTCATGGATCCTGGGTCTCCTTCAGCATTTTTGAGGGATTTGTTTGCATTTTTTCTCAGTGTAATGTATATTCAGCTCACCTTTTCAAACACTGTTTAGAGCAGTTATGCCTGAGTGATAAGACAATTTATCGAGGCCCTCAAAATAATAATTTACAGCTTTGCTGACTTGGATGTTGTCCACAAACGTTTTTCCACCATACTATTTTTTTTAAGTTAGGAAAAATGTAGAAGTCCACTAAGGGCTAAATATGGCATTCACATGGATGAGAAAGCCACTCGAATTTTAATACTTTGATTTTGACTACCACAGCTAATGGTGTGGGAGCTGGTGCAGTGTCTTGGTGAACAGCACTTGCTTTTTCACTAAATTTTGTAATTTTATTTTTGATTTCATAAGTCATATAGATACAGATTGTATAGATAGAGATATAGATTATATGTTGTTATAGATATAGATGTAAATCATGTAGAATTTGTAAATGCTACAATAAGTTTGTGTAATACTCAACACTAAATGTTTTTCCCTTTTCAGGGTAGTCAGTCAGTGATGAATATTCGAACGTGCATCCCCAAAAATCTGTCTACATAACTTTACTAGAAGATGGAATTCTCTCTGCTTTCTTTGGAATTTGTTTGTTTGTTGTCGATTATTATTTTGACTGTTATTTGGTCTAAGAAATGTTGTGATGGACCCAGTTCCAACCAGTGGTTATGAATTGATAAAAAAATTTGGTTGGATTGTGCTTATAAAGTGTGCCAAACAATTGATTGAAATGCCCTTTTGACATTGTGTTTGGTCAGATCTGAACATGTAGTCCATAGATTTTCCATACACAAACATTCATGAATTATATTGCGCACATAATGGTTCTGGAGTACAGAAGTTGTCCAGAGTAGGTATCGGTTTTGGGTCTCAGTTTGTGAGTTGGGAGGCCTTGTGAGGTCAGAACTCAGAGGGTACCCCGATTCTTGTTTTTCTTCTTTTCTCCTTCTATCTCTTGTCGCTGTATGTCGGCCCTGGCCAGGTCACCATGCAGTATCCTCACACTTACATAGATACACTCTCATGCACACATGCATATACACTACACTTCCTCTTCTTTCCTCTTCCTTCGTTTTCACCCTGAGCCTCTGTTCTCCTAAGTGCGAATAAGTGTCTGAGTTTCCCAGGAGAGCCAAGGAATTCATGAGTAAGTAAGAGTCCAGAGAACGGTGAGTGTCATGGACTATGGGTTGCCAATTCTGAGATTAGTTTTCCTTGGGGCAACCAGGTTGCCCTTTTGGGTTGAGGGTGTGCCGAACTGTGTTCAGCCTTTAATACCCGCATTTAAAACTCGCGCGACTGCCACGGCTTTATGATCGCGCGTCGTCGTAAAGTGAGTAGTGAGTCAGACTATTTGTCGGGTGCGGCGACGATATCATGTCATTCCTGCACAGCTGATTTTGGCTGCACAATGACGGGGTTAGTTTCCGTGGTTAAAATACGCTGTCTGTTCTCTCTCATTCCTCATCCTAGATTTGACTGAACCACTTCGGACTGGCGGCCTGGTTTTTTCTGTATTCTTTACTTCTTCTAGCATGGAAGCGTGCTGGGCCCATAACCCAGAGGTCCGTGGATCGGAACCACGCTCTGCTACCATTTGAAACCTCCCCCTATTTTGTGTAAGTTTTTTTTTGAGGGAAGTAACTTAATATTTAAGACTAGGCACTCAACCTAGAGGAAGCATAAAATGTGCCGGACCCAAGGTACCAATTGAAACATGTCTACTGGCGATGGTGACAGGACTTGCAGAATGAAATACTCATGTAACAATAACAAGTTTCTTAATTATTTGTGTCTGTTTCTTTTATACATTTATAAAAATTATAAATTTGAGATTGTATAACAATTATACTCTTTAAAGCTGTTACTAATTCCTTCAGTTGCAACACATACAAACATTTAAGTTGACTTACATGCTTAGAGATATGCAAATATAATATGACACCAATTATTTATAAGATATTATTTTTTATACACCAATTATAATAAGATATTAGAGAATTATCTCATTGAGATCTCTTAAGTACCAATGCATTGGATCAGCCAGCTCATTTCGGTTCACACATGTGCTACTATACAGTTATACCTTCTTAACCCCCTTGAGAAAAATATACACATACATACATATACCACAACACATTAACATACACATAATACCCACAATTAATTCCAGTAATAATCTTGGGTGAAAACCCCCTTGCTGGTAACACCACATCAGTATATCCCCAAACTGTAACATCAATTCATCCGAAAAAATAACCCAATGCCCCCTTGTAAAGTGTGATAACAGTAATTCATAATGAACTCAGCTCCAGTGTCGGTATGCTCATGAAGAAATCATCAAACAGAATTAAGAATTCATTAAACTCGTTTTAGGATTCATATTCCCCAAAATGTGTGGGTTACTCATCTATCCCACTAGATCATGTAAGATTTAACGATATATGAGGGGACCCGTATCACCCACACATACCCAGCTATATTTAAACAGAATTCAAGTGACTTGGAATTTAAGTTACTCTCTCAGATATATATTGTAACGTAACAAAGTTAAGGTCCCATACGTTACATAAAAACTTTGTTACTATCGAATTAAAACAATACCCAATGTATGCCATAATTAAGGTCAGGAAGGTAAACCTCACATAATAAATATATTAATAATACCTAGTAAGGTTACTAGGTAATAAAATAATAAAAAATGTCTATAAATATAAAATATGGAGTGATCAGTGGAAGATGTAAACAATAAATACAGTGTCTAATGAGATGAAATTACTATAGACAAGTTTGAAAAGAGTAGACTGTTTAATTGATATTTAATGTTTTATAATGATGTACATGTTGTTGTGCTTTAACATGATATTTTGTTTACATGATGTTTATTCTGTGTTTTGTATGTAGCAGGTGTGAAGCAATTGCTTTAAGAATGTATTAAGTAATGGATACTAATTTCATTCATGTTAAACTTGTATTTAAGTAATTAAATACAAGTGTATTTATTATGTATTGTATCATGTTAAGAGTATTTACTTTGAGTAATTAATGAAGATATCGTAAGATAATATTTGTAAACTTGGCCAGGAAGACAATAATTGTTAATAAATTGTCAAGCGGTCATTGTAATTATGTTATAAACAGATGAAGGGTTCAATGATAAAATAAATAATAATAATAATTTGAAATCAGGAAAATAAAATTAGAATAATTGGCCATAAGTCAGTGACTCATTGTACAGTAGGTCAGGTCAGAAAAGGTTAAATTAAAAACAAAAAATTATAACACATGTAATAAAACAAATAGGCCTATAATTAGTATTTTGTAAAAGGAAAATAATACCTTTTAAAATAAGTCAATCAAGAAGAAAATGTATATGGTTTAATAATGCATATTAGGTGAAAGTTTTATGCGATTTAATGTAATTCTAATAAGGGAGTATTTTATTAAAAAAGTGTAAGAATATTTCCTAATTATGGCTCTAGGATAACAAATATTATCCAATAACAGAAGAAGAAATGGTTGTTAGGGACGACTGAATGCAAGATATCTTGTTGATTTCAACACTCAATTGTTATATGTGAATGGGTAGAGTTGAGTTAATACAAATTTAAAAGAAAGAAAACCAAACTAAACGAATCAAATTAAAATAAATCAAATATAATAAACAGAAATCCATTAAAAAGGACTGAGTAGTTACTTCCGAATCTATCTCTCAGCAAATATAATTCAACATACCATTAAAGTTAAATGAATTCAAAAAATAAATCATTCAACCTACTAACAGCAAAGGAGTAATGATGAAGATGAACTATAATTAAATAAAGATGATCCATAGCCGAGGGATGCCAAATTAATTAAAAATATATATTAAAAACAAACAAAGAAATTTGAAATAACGTACTAAACCTCACTTTCCACAACTGAACGAAGTCTTAATACTACACAAATTCCATTGGGACCTGCAACTACCAGAACCGTGAAGATTAACGAAGGCCAGAACTGAAACTTCTACTACATTCTGGGACATCAATACCAAACTTTTATTGAGAAGCTGGAGGCTGTTATTATTCAAGAGATGAATCACCATTCTGTTCTCGTCTCAGCGTAGCAAAACACTGCCATACTAAGTATCCGGTCCAAGTTGGTAAAAAACCTGCTTATATTTAATTTTATATAATAAGATTTTATAACAATATTGTAATACTTAGTAACCTTAAAATTGCATCACCTGACCTTACTAACAGGTAAAAGAACTACATGTACCCTGAGATAAAAACAAATTGAAAATTATAATTAAATTTTAACACATCTAAAACCCGAATTCAATAACAAATCGATTATGTATTGTGTAATCGATATGGTGTATTAGTAGCAAGAGGAAGCATCTGTTGGAATTAAAACATATATAAAATAAAGAATCCTTTTTGAATTTGACGATTTCTTGTTATTTGTAGAATAATTAGTGTATTTCGAATGGGGTGTAATTTACAGAGAAAGGAACGTGAGAAACACATCAAGCGGAACGACTTAACCTATAATAACTGGTCAATCGCAAACCACAGCGCTCGTTTGTTGACAGCTGGTGAATACGGGAGAATAGAGAACTAACTTGCTCTCTGTGCTTTCCTCTCTTTACACTTTCGATAGTATATACAGACTAGGGTTGGAGAAAAATATTGAATTATTCAATATAATAACTGGAATAGAGCGTTTTTCTCTTGTAAAACACTTAATAACTATCTAATACAGATCTATTATCAAGAACCGAATAATATCAACCACATAATAAATATTATTCTTTATAAATAGATTAACATTGATTTGCAGGAGACCTCATCTAAAGTAAAATATTACAAATTGACGCATCCAACAGTGGAGCTTTTGAACATAATATAATTCAATAAGTAACATCATTTGTATTTGTTACAATATATATGTATAAATATTCCTCCTTTACATGAGTAATATAAATATTAGAATAATATAAAATCACAATTAATTCAGTATGGGATCCTATCTTACAAAAGCAGACTACAGTTTCACACATGCCTGGTGCATGTTCACTCCAAACTTTACAGGTTAATGTTTCATGATTTTACAATTTATCAGTCAGTTTTTCACATGGTTTTTGCAGATTAAACTGGAGGAAAGTTGTAGATGTCAGAAGAAATGATATATACAGAAAGATCCCACCTGAGTTTTCCAACTTTAGTTCAGAGTATTGCAAGTCCTGACACCAGCATGACATGCCTAGACCCACATGCTAAGTTTTCAGCTAACATCTATTACAGCTAGTCAACCATAGATTCTACAAACTTCATAAAATTCAATAAATCATGGTCTATTTAAGGTCAATGGTGTACAGAGCATGGTTTAGGCACATATGTAAAAAATTATTTGATTCTGTTTGAATTTACGGCAGTTATCGTTCGTCATGAAAAAAATTCTCTTGTTACAACATAAAATGTTGCAGGTAAACTACCCCTTTCCCTTAACCGATCTTCACCAAAATCAACGGGCCGTGGGTTCTCTACTATGTAGGGATGTATGCAAAAACGTATTTGATTATGTTTGAATTTATGGCAGTTATCGTTCGTCATAGAAAAAATTAACCTTGTTATCACATAAAATGTTGCAGGTAAACTATCCCTTTCTCTTAACTGATCTTCACCAAAATCCATAGGTCTTGAGTACCCTACAATGTAGGGATGCATGCAATACATTATTTGATTCTCTTTGAATTTACGGCAGTTATCGTTCGTCATAGAAAAAATTACACTTGTTAAAACATAAAATGTTGCAGGTAAACAACCCCTTTCCCTAAACCGATCTTCACAAAATTAACAGACCTTGAGTACTCTATAATTCAAGAAGGTGTGCAAAAAAGTATTTTATTCTGTTTGAATTTACGGCAGTTATCGTTCATCATAGAAAATATTACCCTTGTTAAAACATAAAATGTTGCGGGTAAACTACCCCTTTCTCTTAACCGATCTTCACTAAAAACAATAGGTCTTGAGAACTCTACAATTCAGAGCTGTAAGCAAAAATTTATTTGATTATGTTTGAATTTGCGGCTGTTATGGTTAGCAAAAAAAAAAAAATCTACAGACAAACAGACAGACACACAGTTAGACAGACGGACACACACACAGACACTTTTCAAAAAATGACTTTTTTTCATGTTTTGAGGGTAGTACAATCAGAATCTGCAATTATCTCGAACACGATTTTTTTTGCCATCACCATACTTCCATTTCGTTATGGAACATGGAAGTAAAATTATTTGATTCTCATTGAATATGCAGCAGTTATCATTCGTCATAAAAATAAATATCGGTATGGCGAACCATACATGACTTCCATGTTCTAAGATTTATATTTAAAATAATTTACGAAATGAAATGCTTCCATAGAAACTACCTCTTTCCTCTTATTGCTTTAGCCTTAACCACAGTACTGTGGTCACTAACGTATACCACCACACGTTATTGACTCGATTTTCACTGATGATGGCAGTCGACGGCACTGCCAAAACGTCTGGTTTTGCAGAAAACATTGGACTATGGCCAAACGGCCAAACAGCCCGGGAAGGAATTTTAACAACAAACTACTACTTTGTTGCCGATAAGGTAGTACACATATAAAAATTATCCCCTCCTCCTTCAACTATAATTTTCATTTATAGAAAATTACCCCCACCCCATTTAACTAGCCTCTTCATTTACAGATATTGCATCTACGTTTCTACAGTGGAATGTTAAGATCTTCTTATCAGGATACTTTATTTATCAAAATTAAGTACTTTACTCTTGTTACAACAAAAAATGTTTCAGGTAAACTGCCCTTTCCCCGTAACCGATCTTTACTAAAATCAGCAGGCCTTGAGTTTTCTACAATTCAGGGATGCAGGCAAAACATTCTTTGATTCTGTTAGAATGTGCGGCAGTTATCGTTCGTCATAGAAATAATTACTCTTGTTAAAATATTAAAGGTGGCAGGTAAACTACCCCTTTCCATTAACCGGTCTTTACCAAAATCAAAAGGCCTTCAGCTCTTTACAATTCAGGAATGTATGCAAACAATTATTTGATTCTCTGTGAATTTGCGGCAGATATCGTTCATCATAGAAAACGTTACTCTTGTTAAAACATAAAACGTTGCCGGTAAACTACCCCTTTATCTTAACCGATCTTCACCAAAATCAATAGGCCTTCAGTCCTCTACAATTCAGGGATCCATGCAAAACATTATTTGATTCTGTTTGAATGTGCGGCAGTTATCGTTCGTCATAGAAAAATATCGGTATGGAGAACCATACATTACTTCCATGTTCTAAGATTTATATTTAAAATCATTTTCAAAATGAAATATTTTCATAGAAACTACTTCTTTCTTCAGCCTTAACCACAGTTCTGTGGTCACTATCATATACCACCTCACGTTAGCGCACTCGGGTTCACTGATGATGACAGTCGATAGTACTGCCGAAACGTTTGTTTTTATAGAAAATATTGCACCACGCCAAACAGCCCGGGAAGGAATTTTAACAACAAACTACTTCTTTGTTGCTGATAATGTAGTACACATGACATATAAATAAAAATTATCCCTTCCCCCTTCAACAATCAATTTCATTTATAGAAAATTACCCACACCTCTTCATTTATAGAATTTCATCTACGTTTCTACAGTGGATTATTATGATCTGCTTTTCAGGATACTTTATTTATCAAAATTAAGTACTTTACCCTTGTTAAAACATAAAACGTTGCGGGTAAACTACCCCTTTCTCGTAACTGATCTTCACCAAAATCAATAGGTCTAGAGAACTCTACAATTCAGGGCTGTATGCGAAACATTATTCGATTCTGTTTGAATTTGCGGCAATTATCGTTCGCCATGAAAAAATTTCTTTTATTACAACATAAAACGTTGCTGGTAAACTACCACTTTCCCTTAACCGATCTCAACCAAAAACAATAGGTCTTGAGAACTCTACAATTCAGGACTGTATGCGAAACATTATTTGATTCTGTTTGAATGTGCGGCAGTTATCGTTTTCCATAGAAAAAATTACTCTTGTTAAAACATTAAAAGTGGCAGGTAAACTACCCCTTTCCCTTAACCGATCTTCACCAAAATCAATAGGCCATGAGTCTTCTATAAATCAGGCAAATATGTAAAAATTAATTGATTCTGTTTGAATTTACGGCAGTTATCATTCTTCATGAAAAACGTTCTCTTGTTACAACATAAAATGTTGCTGGTAAACTACCCCTTTCCCTTAACCGATCTTCAACAAAATCATCAAACCTTGAGTTATCTACAATTGAGGAAGGTATGCACAAAATCATTTTATTCTGTTTAAATGTGCGGCAGTTATCGTTCGTCATAGAAACAATTAAACTTGTTAAAACAAAATGTGGCAGGTAAACTACTACCCCTTTCCCTTAACCGATCTTCACCAAAATCAACAGACATTGAGCTCTCTATAGCTCACGAAGGTATGCAAAACATTATTTGATTCTGATTGAATTTACGGCAGTTATCTTTTGTCATAAAAATATTACCCATGTTAAAACAGAAAACGTTGCAGGTAAAGTTCCCCTTTCCCTAAACCGATCTTCACCAAAAACAATAGGTCTTGAGAACTATACAATTCATAGTTGCATGCAAAAAATTATTTGATAAGGTTTGAATTTGCGGCTGTTATCGTTTACCATAGAAAATACCCTTGTTAAAACATGAAACTTTGCAGGTAAACTACCCCTTTTCTCTTAACCGATCTTCACCAAAAACAATAGGTCTTGATAACTCTACAATTCAGGGCTGTGTGGAAACAATTATTTGATTCTGTTTGAATTTGCGGCTGTTATCGTTTGCCATAGAAAATACCCTTGTTAAAACATAAAACGTTGCAGGTAAACTACCCCTTTCCATTAACCAATCTTCACCAAAACAATAGGTCTTGAGAACTCTAAATTTAGGGCTGTATGCAAAACTATTATTTGATTCTGTTTGAATTTGCGGCTGTTATCGTTTGCCATCGAAAAAAATAACCTTTGATTAAAAAAAAAAGTTGCAGGTAAACTACCCCTTTCCCTTAATCGATCTTCACCAAAAACAAAACGACTTGAGGACTCTACAAATCAGAGCAGTATGCAAAAAATTATTTGAATCTGTTTGAATTTGCGGCTGTTATCGTTTGCCATAGAAAAAATCCACACACACACACACACACACACACACACACACACACACACACACACACACACACACACACACACACACACACACACACACACACACACACACACACACACACACACACACACACACACACACACACACACACACACACACATTTTGAAAAATGACTTTTTTTCATGTTTTGAGGGTAGTACAATCAGAATCTGCAATAGTCTCGAACACGATTTTTTTTGCCATCACCATACTTCCATTTCCTTATGGAACATGGAAGTAAAAGTACCCTTCTTAAAACATAAAATGTAGCATGTAAACTACCTCTTTCCCTTAACCGATCTTCACCAAAAACAATCGGTCTTGAGAACTCTACAATTCAGAGCTGTATGCAAAACATTATTTGATTCTGTTTGAATGTGTGGCTGTTATCGTTTGCGATAGAAAAAAATTACCCTTGTTTTAAAAAAAAAGTTGCCAGTAAACTACCCCTTTCCCTTAACCGATCTTCACAAAAACAATAGATCTTGAGTATTCTACAAATCAGGGCTGTATGCAAAAAATTATTTGATTCTGTTTGAATTTGCGGCTGTTATCGTTTGCCATAGAAACAAATCTACAAACAGACAGATAGACAGACACACACACACACACTTTTTGAAAAATGACTTTTTTTCATGTTTTGAGGGTAGTACCAGGGCTGGAATTTCCCGGTGGCCCGTGACGTGACAGTGAAAAAAAAAATATTGCAAAAATTAAAATTGAAAAATTAAGAATGGATAAAAAGGAAACACAAATAAACCTAGCATCAATGTGTAGCATTATAATAACTTATGTAACACAATCACCAGAGGAGCCCCGCATGGAAAACCCGGATCGTATACGAAATATTTCATGTTTATGTTCAGTGTCAACAGTTGAATTCACTGAAAAATTTGGTGATAGCGTTAGAACGTCGCAGACATCATTTCTTTTTTCTTACCGCGAGAGGCTCACTTGTATTTACAGTGATCCGGGTTTTCCGTGCAGCGGTGAGTTAGCAACTGACATTGGCGGGGCCGATCGGACGCTGTCGGGTCAACGTCGACCGCACACGAAGCACTGACCCAATACTGCAGTTAAGCCACAATCAGTTCTGATCTGGTGAGATGCTGGTTTCTGAACTGTGATGGATAATCAAAATTGTAGTATGTAGTTTTGTGTTTTGTGAATATTTTATATTCTCACATCTCACTGTTATTAATTATTATAATAGTGCGTATGTCAAGTTAATGCTAATTAAACGTTTGGTTTTTAAACATTATACAAAATTGTGGTTTTGTCTAAGGTATGTACAAAAAATTTATTTAACTACGTAATTATTGTGTGAAAGTAAAATATGTAATGAAAATCAATAGTATTAAAAATATCATTTCATTCCAATTAATATAGGCCTTATATTACAGGGTCTACTTAATATTTAAAAATACCAAAATCAAAATGGGAAGGCGGATGGGAACGAGAAAAAATAAAAAAGCAAAAACTTTTGAAAGCTGTGGCTGAAAACTGTCATAAAATAGATAGTCTCTTTCATACTGCTACTTCAATGCCTGTTTCCAAGAACGACCTTGTTCCAAGTACCTCCTCTGAATCCGTGACTGCCGTTGAAGAAACAATAGATGAAGATACGCAAATAGAAGAAACGCCAGTAAATATTCAGCAATATCAAAATTAAGAAGCAGAAGAAATAAATGAGGAAATTTTCGACAAACTTAATTATTTTATAAAACCTGTAAATGAAAATTTGCCAAATTTCTTAAAGTTTCATCCAGTCCAACCAAGTTTAGAATCAAAATATAATTTAAACGATGGAAAAATATACTTTCGAAAAGACGGCGTACATAGATGTTGGTTAACTTTAGATGAAAAATTTGAAAAAATATTTTGTTCTTTTTGCCTCGCTTTTTGTATGAATCCTTCAGATCAATCTATTTTTATAAGTGGATACGATGTTAATAAAACTAAACATATATACCAAAGAATTACTGAACATGAAAATTCTGTGCTTCATACTACAAGTACCGAAGCATATATCTTGAAAATAAATAATAGAGATATGTTTAGTTGAATAAATAAACAGAAATTAGAAAATAATAATAGAAATCGCCAAATTTTATATAGAGTTATCGAAATAATTAAGTTAATTGGCAAACGCGGGCTAAGCTATCGCAGCATCAATGAATCTACTTCTCAACTATTGAATGAAAATCTAGATCATGGTAATTTTCTGGAATTACTTTTACTAGTGGTCGCCCAGTGGTCGAAATTCGACCGTAATTCATTAAATTTTTAAGTTTGAATGTTATTGAGGTTCTTTTGTCAAAGAGTATACCTCTATAATCATTGCATATAATTTTTTTGAATTTTGTTCCATTACGTCAGCTGTGAGCGTGTACAAATACGTCATTAGCGTGTGTTATTTGCCTTAATTCCCTGCAATACCTATGAAATTTATAATTTAATGTTAGTAACAGTTGAAAAAAAAAACACAATTACAGCTTGTATTCGTATTTATTTTTTGATATAATTCATTGTCAGTTTTAATTTTTTCATGTTATTATTGAATCAAATAAACGCTAATAAAAATGAGACTTGACATTCATAGAAGTATAAGATACATTGTTTTCAATTCCAGTGGATTACATTTCATTTTTGGTAAGGTACACAATTCGAAAACAGTTTGAAGATTATCTGCTACAAAGCTTATATAATTTTTTAATTTTTTTTCTATGCATTAATTTTCGAGTTATTTGAAAAATATGAAAGATAGGAAAAATGAAGTTTAGCTTGGCTAAGCCATATTTAAAAAGCAATAACGTGTTTTTTGACATTTCCTTGGTTTTTTTTTTTATTGCCATACTGACCAGGTTTCGCCAAGGCTACACAGTTATTTTGCCTATCTTTTTCGAATTATATAAAATTTAAATAAAAAATTAATAAAAAATACGTGCCTCGTATTTTTTCATATATTTTTCATTAAATCAAAAAAACCGGGCGGTTAAAAAAATAAATGTTGTCCATTGAACTGAAAATAGTTTGAAAGTGAATTTAATGATTCAGAGCTTCTGTGTAAACGATGTTTTTTGTAAAAACTCTTTCATAATTTGCTAAATGCCCTTGGCCATTATATTTGGAAATATAAAATCTCAAACCATCGAATGATCGAACTCTACTTGCTGCGACGTACAATTGACTATGTGTAAAAACTGGCTGCCTCAATAAAATTCCAATTTTTTCGAATATTTGTCCTTGAGACTTATTTATTGTCATCGCAAATGCAGGTATAATTGGAAATTGAGTTCTTTGAAAGTTAAATGGTAAAACAGTACCGGAATATGTTAAATTTATACGTGGAATCAAAATTCTCTTATTGCATGCGGTTCCAGTTAAAACTTCACAATAAACAGCATTACAATGCATACACTTGATGCGCATTCTTGTTCCATTGACTAATGCTTCCTTTGTATTTAAGTTTCTGATCAGTAAAACGATGCAATTAACTTTCAATACTAACTTATGTGGTGGCAAACCACTAATAGTCAAAGAATTCAAAAACTCTACTGGATAGTTATTGATTTCATTGTCATCATCACAAATTATTTTATCGTAGCTATGATATGTTTTCTGTTCACCTGGTATTCGATTAAGTATATCAGTATTAATAAAAGTACAATCATCATTTTTAGATGCTAAAATAACTGACTTCAATATGTTATCTGAGAGTATGTTTTCGGAAATATTTCCATACACCTCATTAATAATATTATTTTCATCTCCTATTAATTGCTGAGGTATTTTAATAATATTTTCACCAAACTGAGGGAATTGTGGGGCTTCATCATTACCAATTTTTTTCAAGAATTCGACAAATTCTATTTCACTTGGTAAGGCTCTCATATTTTGAGTAAACGTTACTTTATGAAAATAAACAAATTTATGCCAACTCGTGACACAATTTTCAATTAAAGTTGCACGTGATCCATGTGGGACAACTGGTAAGATTTGCCGAAAATCACTGCACAGAAGTATCGTTTTCCCTCCAAATGGTATATGTTTATCATTTTCATCGCATAGATCCTGCAGTAATCTATCTATGATTTTCAACACTTGCAGTGGGCACATAGAAATTTCATCAATAATTATCAATGATGATGAATTTATGTAACGTCCATAGCTACTATTTGCGGTAATATTCGCTACAGAATTTTCCAAAATGGGTATAGGCAATTTAAAATTTTGTGTAAAGTTCTACCTCCAAGTAATAGAGTTGAAGCTATGCCACTGAACGATGTTGCAATGCAACTAAGATTAAGCGAATTTAATTTGTGAATGATTGCTGTTTGTGTGAATGTTTTTCCACAACCTGCATGAGCGGTTAAACAAAAAACATTAGATCCAGTATCATGATGCAAAACTTCACGAATCACACGATCAATTAGATTACGCTGTTCAATATTTGCAGTTTCATAATGCTCGCAAAACAGAAACTCTTGTTCTATTGGATCAATAGCATTTGCTTCGTCTGTTCTCTGCGAATACGTGGGAACTGGTAAACCAAGTTCTTGACATGACAAATTATGAACATTCAAAATATCTTCAATTTCTAATACAGCTGTATTAAAGGATACTTCTTCGTTGTAATCTCTCAAAAAATCTTTACTAAGATATACTTTAAATTCATTCCATAACGCCAATGCATTGGCTGGCACATTTAATGCACAAATGTAACCAAATAAATTTCGCATTTGTTTTGGTGAATGTAATTCTTTTGCTTCATTTAAACATTCGCACCATTCATTATCTTTTGAAGCAATGCCGTGAGCATGGCACGCTTCAACAAAAGAAGTGTGTATAATTCCATTGTATGTTCTAACATCCTCAAATGATTTTGGACCACAGACATGTAATAAAAGCAATCGTAAATGGAAAAGTTCGATGTCTTTTGGTGATACTACATATATGCGTGTAATGATTTTATCACCTCCACGCCTTCTCTTCTTCCATTTTTTTCAGGAATCTTCCCACACATAATGCAAAGGAATTTCAATATACTTATTCATGCGCTGATGGATCTGATCGATTCAATTCAAAAAATGCTAATAATTTTGTTTGTCTTGCATTTTCAATTGCTTGACGTTCTTGCCCTTCTCGAAAGTAAACATTCTGTCTACGTGGTAAATGAATGTCAAGTCTAACGATGACATGTGATTGAAAATGCATTGGTAATTCATAGATGTGCCATACAGCTTCAGTTGATCCGACATAACGGCCATGTAAAAAGTTTTTAACTTCATCAATTTGTATTTCTTGACCTGGTTCATTTCTCTCTGAACCTAATTCAACAGATGCACTGCCATAGCCTTTATACACGTATTTATAAATGTATTTAACACTTTTAACTGTAGTGCATACTTCAACATTTATATGGCAATTAAATTTGGCAAGTAAATACGAATTGTATGGTACAACATAACGATTGTCGAGGCAACTACCGCGAACTTCAGCATTAATACCATTATCATGCCTTCTGTATAATGGATATCCATTTAATGATTCACATGTAAATTCATTAAATCGTTTTGGATAATCTTTTGTGCATTTCCCATCTCTCATACATACAGAATTTGGATTAAGTACACCGCATGGACCATGCATCATGTGTTTTACAACATATTGATGTAATGTAGGATGTGTTTGTTTGAATGTTAGGAATCTCCGCAGATACAACTTTATCAATATCGGTAGCGTTAACAATTTTATCTTGCTCATTTAAAGAGAGTAAAATGTGAGCATGAGGCAATCCTCTCTTTTGAAACTCAATTGTATAAATGAGTGCTTCAACTTTACCAAAGATTTTTTTTAGTGTAAGGCCCTCAATTAATGCTTTCAGTTTAGACTTGAATACACGCACAACAATATCAGGTCGAAAATTAGCTAACTCACCTACACCAATATTGCTAACTATTTCAGGCCAACTTGGATTGCAAGTCATTGTAATAAACAAAGAAGGCTTTCCGAAATGTTGTACAATTGACATTGCATCTAAATAATTCTGATACATATTTCTTGGAGATCCATTGAATGAAGATGGTAAAATTACTCTACGGCCAACAATATTGGCATGGGGGTTCAATTCTAAATAATCTGTTAAATTGTTGTAAACTTCAGACCTAAGACTTGTTTGATTTTGTCGAATGAAATGTAACCTTGTGCCCTCTATTCTCACATACATATCAACTATCCACTGCAGAAATAATTTTTGTGAATGGTGTAACATGCTAAAATCTTCTCTAATTGCAAGTCGATAGGCTGCATACTGAAGCATGGTTAATTTATTTCTGGGCGCTCTTGAATTAGATGTAGTTGGTACATTATGAGAAATATTGATATGCCACCCAGTATCACCATTTGGAAAAAGTAATGGATACGCTAAAGGGTCCAATGATGAATCCAAAACAAAGATATTTTTAATGGTACCATTAACTTTTGAAAACGAAACCATATTTCGTTCAAAGGGTGGCTCACCATCAACTGTACTAAATGTTACTGCTACATCAGTTTGAACTGCATCATTATAACGGCGTAGATCTAAATCACGATTTACTTTAATGAGCATACAAATTTCTTTATTTTGATTTTCAACTCTCTGACAATGATCTTTCATTGCAATTAATGACCGAACGAAAGGATTAATGCCTTCCAATTCAAGAGAGATTTCGCACATTATATTGTTATTGCATGTTTGATTATAGTGTTCACGTAATCTATAATTGACAGCAGTGTCAACATCATAAAAATATAATTGCGCATAACGTGGTGAGCGACCATATCCAGCAGTCATTGGACCTGATCTGTGATAAAAAACATCATGTATTTTAAAATGATACACTCCACGCGTAACTGTATCCGAAATTTTAGCTTCTGAGCTAACCATAGCAAATGATGAATTGTATTTACGAATGTTTTCAAAATAATTTTTTGCCTTTCTTTTTATTGAAGGTCCATTTGAAGTAAGTCCATCATACGATGATTTAAAGTATTCATTTTGACTTAAGGCCGGTATATTGCTTTACCCTTATGACAACATGAAGTGAATGCAGTCCTTTCACCTAAAGTGACTTCAGATTCGAAATGTTTTGCATTGCAAAACCTGCATTGTAAATGCATTAATCCACAATCAAATGTATTAAAATTTCTTGGAATGACATTCAGTGCGCATTTAAATGTATCCCTCAAAATAATTTCATCATTTTGTATACTATTTACACTATTTAAATTTGCATTTGATCTATTATCATTTTGACTTTCACGCGAATATATATTCCTTCTTCTTTGTCTCTCACTCCGACCCGTCAATGTTATACTATTTACACTATTTAAATTTGCATTTGGTCTATTATCATTTTGACTTTCACGTGAATATATATTCCTTCTTCTTTGTCTCTCACTCCGACCCGTCAATGTTCTATGTCGAGGCATAATGGAAGTAGGTGCGAATATCTGAATGTAAAAAAAAAAATGTAATGAAATTACTGAAACTAAGATTAGACAGGGTTTAATTTAAAAATAATAAAATGTACTCACTTTTTTGAAACCACCAATAATAATTAGGTGAGAGTAAGTCAATTCAAATTGATGCTACAAAATTTTCCTTTTGCAACAGGTGTATATTAAGCAAGCTGTATTTCACTTTCAACTGCACATTAATATATAAAACACAGATATCTAATATACAAAATATAAAATAAACGCTTTTTTGCCTTGACATACACTCCACAGACTATTGAAAAAGGAACATTTGAAATCACACAAAATTCACAGCTCATTCAGTCAATCTGTCAGTAATTATTTGTTGGCAACTTTTTAAAATTCTTTGGTGACAATCTCTACTCTGTGCGACTGTTTGACCACAGACTATTATGTGTTTGACATTGGCAGTATGAACATAAACAAACGACAGACTATTATGTGTTTGACATTGGCAGTATGAATGTAAACAATGAATGTTTAATTTAATTTAATTTAATGTATTTGTAACACATATTATATATAAATTTTAGCTTTCTGCACTCCTTCTCCATATAAACTTTAACTATGCCAAATCTCACACTCCTCCGTGCGCGCAATATGCTTAAAAAGGGGTACAAAGTTTTCTCTTCACGTATTAATATATAGATTGATAAGTAAATTCGATCCTGTATTAAAACTACATATTGAGGATGCCGTTAATAAAAGCAAAGCTGAAGGTAAAGGGTGGGGTAGTTTAGTAACGTTGTTTTCTAAAACTATCTCCAATAACGTGATAGATGTTATTCACTCTCTTATGAAAGAAACATTGGCTACAGAAATAAGAGATGCGGAAATGTTTAGTATTCAAATAGATACTACACAAGACATTAATGTCGTAGATCAATGTTCTATTATTATCAGATATGCGAAAGATCGCGTTTATGAACGATTAATATCTCTAGTTAATTGTATATCCACTACAGGGGAGGATCTTTGTAATTTAATATGTGAGCAATTAAAAAATAATAATATTGACGTATCTAAATGTATTGGAAATTGTACAGACGGTGCATCTAATATGCAAGGAGCATATGAAGGGTTAAAAGCTTGGCTCAATAAAGTTTCTCCAGGACAAATACATACATGGTGTTATGCACATGTATTAAATTTAATAATTGCTGATATAACTCAAAAAACAGCTGAAGCCATATCTTTATTTGGACTTTTAAATATATGTGCAGTTTTCTTGAGAGAATCATACAAACAAATGAATGTATGGAGAGAATTTAGTAAATTTAAATTTATTGCAGTAGTTGGAGAAACTCGCTGGTGGGCGAAAGATAAAATTTTAAGAAAAGTATTTGGAAATTATAACAGTACATCCAGTATTACGTTTTATGTAGATGTTATTCAAACGTTTCAAGACACCTCTGTCTCCAGTAAATTTAACAATGATGTTCGGCACAAGGCAAAATGTATTCTCGATTCTTTGTTACAATTTAAAACAATACTCATAGCTCAAATGTTTTTACGTATATTTGAGGAAACAACGCCATTGTCATTGTACTTGCAAACAAGAGGAATGGACATAATTACTGCTTTAAGATGGTCAAAAATACAGCAGACAATATATTAAAAATTACCTGAAGTTTTGATGAAGTTTTTCAAGCAGCAGTTAATTTTGTATCGGCTGCCAATAAAGAACTGGAAAAGCGGGATATTGATATTTTTATTGAGCCACATTTAGATGATAAGAGAAAGCGAAATACAACCATTAGTGCAAAAGATTTATTTCGCATTAATGTAAATAACATTATAATGGATAATGTTATGAACGGTTTAAACGAGTGTTTTTTAAAAAACGATAATTTATATATAGAGTTATATTATTTAAATCCAAGTAATTTTCAAAAAATTTTAAGTAACAATATACCAGATTCAACTTTTCAATCAATTATAGAAGTAATTAATAAAAAATTTAACAAAGCCATAAATATAGTCGATTTACATGCAGAATTTAAAGATTTTGTAAAAAAGTGGCAATTGTTTAAAGAAACAGTTACCAACGTAAATGAAGTTGAAGCAGATTCTAATTCGAATGATGAAGATAATAATCAAAATATGGTAATTGGAGAAACAAATTCATCGAATTGCCAATCTTGTAAAAATTGTGTCACCTGCTATTTTATCCCATGGCCCAACCTATCCAGATTTCCCAGTACTAAATTTGTTCCCAGTCCAGCCCTGGGTAGTACAATCAGAATCTGCAATAATCTCGACCACGATTTTGTTTGCCATCACCATACTTCCATTTCCTTATGCAACATGGAAGTAAAATTATTTGATTCTGTTTGATCTACGGCAGTTATCATTCGTCATGAAAAAATTTCTCTTGTTACAACATAAAATGTTGCAGGTAAACTACCCCTTTCCCTTAACCGATCTGTGACGATTTAAATTGTGACATTTACAGAATAAAAAAAAATTTAATTAATTAAGGTTGCGTACAATTAACCATTTAAATCTCACAATAATAATAATAAAAACATGTAGGTACTAAGTGTGAATGGAAGAAGTAATTAATAAGGGCAAAGTATCCATAAAGAAAAGGCATATTGTAAATAATTATTATGTTCGTATTTAACCCTTTGCTTGCTATCAAGCGCCTACCTGTTGATACCGGACTCTACCTGTTTTCCGAGTCTACTGTAATTAAAAATAATAGAGTAAACTAATGTTAATAATTAAAGTATCTGTAGACACAGATAGTAACTAAAACAATTAATTTAAATGATGTATTTTTATCTAGCGATAGTTTGTATAAATAAAAAGTTTATTTAAAGAGAAAACAGGAACTATATATGCTCGCGGAATAAACACCCCACTCTCTCTCGTCATGTACAAGGGTAGCGGACGAAAAATCGCTCTCTTGCGATGACGACGCCCAGCTGTGCAGACGCACGAGCAAAATGCTCTGTTCAAAAGTTATACAATTTGTTGTTAGTGTGGATTAATTAATTATTATTTTGTATTTTACTAACCGTTACAAAAAGTGTAACATGTAACGTTAACAAAAAGAAAATTCCAAATCTTTGTAACAAGAAGAAAGATGTAACTACAAACGATGAGTGTTAATAAAGAAAAAACGATGACTGCAATCTTCACCGATGGACGAATCTTTTCAACATCTGACCTGTGGTCATGGACCATCTAAATGAGAACTCTAGTATACCCTACCGATGATGCAGTTCGAGACATCTGAGAATCAACGAGTATCTGTGTAGAAGACTCTACCTATCCTGCAGACGGATTAAGCCATGAACAACAGATACCAGACCAAGACGAGGACGACGTTTTAGGACTCCCAAGACGGAACCACATGGAGGCGATTACTACACCCAAAATATAGAGGTGACTCGATAGCACGTCTATCGAGGAATAATGATAATATTTTTTTGTAACACAATACTCTATTTAAGAGACTTACAGAGACGACTGATTTTATAAGAATATAAAAAACTTAAATTTGAGAATTTAATTGTAACTATTCAATATCATTCAATTGTAACAGTTTAGATATTAACGTAACGTAGTGTTATTAATACCATTCTTCTAATGGAAGATATATGAAGCAAAAAGGTAAAAGTCTTGCAAGATAACAATTTTGAATTAAATATAATTAAAAGATTAGAGACTAAATACCAATGGTTACCCGGATCCGGGGGTATAGCTAGATAAATTTGTTGTGATCCCATATTCTAAATAAAGCATTTCACTTAATTTTACTAATTTAATTAATAACGTCATGGGATCTGTTCTTTGGAGTAAATGTTATATTTCAAATGTTTAATAAAGCAAGTCTTCTTGTTACACACATATACTGAGTATATAAATCAACAGTTTCACCTTCCCTGATTCCTTGTATGTCTTACTGTGTGTTGTTCTGATTTAAATTTCAGCTCGTCTCTAATAAGGCAGCCTGAAATAATTGGCAGAACCAATTATTTTGGGTTCCCTCCGTTATAACTCTAAAGAAGAGGTTATAAGATGCGCCACTCTGCTCATTTGTTTAAATTTTGCTACTAATAACACACAAAAAATTTTGTGACTTGTGTTGCTAAACAGTAATTGTGTCCCTATTCATAAGCTGTTGATTTATTTACTTGTGTATTTTAATATGTGTCAGAAATTTAAATAAGGTAAAAATAATAATTAATATTATAGTAATATAGTATAGATAATTTTATTAGTAAATATGATAGGTGTAAAGTAAGAGTAACATATAATCCAATGTAAACAAACCATGTAGGTACTTGTTAAAAGTCCCATTCATAAACAACCCCCATTCACGACAATCTCGGACATGTAAATTTCCTGTTGGCGATTGTTTAATATTATCGTAGTCGGTCTCCCCAGTTAGAGTGAGAACAATCGGTGACCCTTCTTGTGTGGTGTATTGTTATTTGAAGCGTGTCTGTTCATGTGTTGATAACCGAAGGGGGAATCTGTTGCTGTAAGCATCTGTAAACATGTGTGAGATTTCTCTCTCTCTCTTTCTATGTAAAATGACAACCTTTGTCATCTCATTTTAATTGTTTATTAATAAACGTGTAAGAATACGATTTATTCATATTGTTATGTTTGTGTAAAATGATATAGCGTTGTATAGTAGTAAATACTAATCGTAGAATAATTAGTTCTTGCCACTTTACGAAAATGGCTGAATTTAATCCTGATTTATTAGTAAAAGATGAGCTATGCTACGAAGCACTTTTACGAGGTCTAAAACACGTGAATGTAACCGTGTCTGAATTACGAAAATCATTACGCCAAACCGGATCAGAGACAACCTCGCAGTTAGATAAATTGCGTGAACTCGATTATGACGGCGAACGAGAAACCTGTTATGCGAAATATCGGGAACTGATAGTATTATCTCAGAACCTTAAGGACAAGAAATCACCCACGGAATTTTTGCGCGTTACGCAACGTATAGAACATTTAACCCGCCGATTAAATAATTTATTAAGCTGGCCCGACGTCACCGTCGTCCCCGCCGATGTGCAGAAATTTGCAGACGAGGCATTACGCCAATTACCTATAATTATTAACGACTTACGTCGAAAGTCAGATGAATCGAGAATGGAGGAAATTGAGCAAGACTTACAAAAATTATATATCTCCCCTGTTCAATCCCCTAATGTAGAAGAACCCCCACCACCAAAAGTTCAGCGTACTCGTACTAGTCAAAATGCGACCACTAATTCTTCGAAGGAAATACAAAACGTAAATTTGAATGTTGAACTCTACGGAAAGATTTCCCACCCAGTAGAGAAAATAATTAATGAGATTCCTTACACCGATGGGTTAAGTATAACGATACTGTTAACTTTTATAAAATACCTGCTGCAAATAAAAGATTTACAACAATTAAACGATCAGCAAATACTGCAAGTAATATTACCCAAATGTAAACCACCATTACGAGATCGTGTACTAGAAACATTAAACTCAAGTCTTTCAGTAGAAGATCTTCATACGAATATAATCAAATATTTTATCCCCACTGGAATTTATGAGGATATCAAAAGAAGTACTGTACTTAGAGTACAAGGAGCTCGCGAAAGACTGGCCCACTATATTGCGGATATCCGAGAATCTTCACGTATACTACAAGTCGACTGGACTGAAAAACAATTGGTCGATACGATCCTAGTAGGCTTGTCTCCTGATGAACGCTCCCGTTTAGCACTAATAAGTAGACCCCTTACGTTCGCGGACTTTGAACAATGTAGTATTCATTCTTCCAATGTTTGGTACGCAGATCAGCACAGACATGCATCGATATCCACTACACAAAATAGAAAAGAAATGCATGCCTTAGTATCTGACGCAAGAAGTATACAAGAAAGAAGACCATTTCGAAGATCAACCAATGGGCATGGTAAGTCCCAGGAGGCTCAACCACTCCAGGAAACCAGTAAGACACAACGTAAAGAATATGTGTGTTATAACTGCGGAAAATCTGGACATCTCAGTAGATACTGTAAACAAAAAAGGTATAATCAAAAAACTCATTATCCAAAAAACATGTAAGGCAGGGAGATCCAAAACCCTGTGTCTTCCGCAGCATCGTAAAAAAAGGTAAACCCCTGAGAGTCAACAAAATAAAACAAAATAATAATAATAACAAAAGAAAACTAGACCCCTATGTAAAAAAATTTATAGATAAATGTAACGCTATTAATAAGTGTAATTTCAGTAAGTGTCAATTACCATATGTACAAGTTGACCTTGGTGTAACATCCACCCTTGGTTTAATTGATTCCGGATCAACGCGAAGTTTAATTAGTCATGACCTCGCCAATAAGTTATTTAAACATAATTTAGTCAAACGCAGTCAATCTGTAAACATTAAATGCTCAACCGCTAACAAACAAAACTTAATAATAAAACTTATCATCACGTGTAAAGTTAAAATAAAACATTTGACGTGGTATTTTCCGATGTTAGTAAGCAACGAATTAGGACCCGAGTTAATATTGGGAGCCGATTTTATCAGTAAAACAGGAATAATTCTAAATATTCATGATAAGAAATTTTACTTTGGATTCGATCGTTCACGGAAATATAACTTAGAGGATAATTCAAATAACAGAGAAGTACAAGCACTACTTCTTCTCATCTAAAGCATCACGAATGTGAATTAGGTCATCTGGAAAGTAAAGATAGACGTAATATACAAAAGTTAATAAATCAATTCTCCAATGTGTTCACCCCCAAGTTAGGACTGACGGATCTGATAGAGTATAAGATAAATTTGAGCGATAATAAAGTTATACGTTTAGCCCCATACAAGTTATCACCGCCAAAAATGGAAGTAATGAGGAACCAAATTAATAAACTATTAGAACAAGGAGTCATCGAACCCTCTACTTCATCTTATTCATCCCCTGCGTTTTTAGTACCCAAAAGCAACGATAAACATAGATTAGTTGTAGACTATAGACAACTAAATAAACGAATAGAATTTGAATCCATTCCACTTCCCGACATCCACAGTGCTTTTCATTATTTTACGAAAGCAAAAATTTTTACCATTATGGATTTGAATCAGGCTTTTCATCAGATACCACTTTCAGAAGAATCGAAACGTCTCACCGCTTTTGCCGTGCCTTTCAACCTATACCAATTTACTAGGGTACCTTTTGGTATTTCCCAAGGTAGTTCTGTATGTAGCAGATTGTTAGAAAAATTATTTCACGACATAAAGTTTAAATATGTGTACCACTACCTAGACGATATTGTTATTTACAGCGAGTCAATGGAACAACATCTTGCACATATACGTGAAGTATTATCACGATTAGAGAAAGCTGGATTAACTGTAAACCCCAGTAAAGTAAATTTTGCTGTGACACAATTCTCCTTTTTAGGTCACATCGTAAAAACCAACAGAAAGGTAAGCATAGACCCAGAGCGAACCCGTGCTATCAGAGAATTTTTACCACCGCGGGATGCGAAAGGAATTGCTCGATTTTTAGGAATGATAAATTATTTCCACAAGTATATCCCACATCTAGCCGAAATCGCAGCACCACTAAATACTTTAAGAAAGAAGGGAGTAAAATTTGAGTGGAATGAGCAACGCCAAACCGCATTTGAGAAATTAAAGGAAAGCATCATATCACCCCCCGTACTACAATTAGCCGATTTTAGTAAACCGTTTGTTGTGCAAACCGACAGTTCAAGTGTAGCCCTAGGTGCAGTAATTTATCAGGAAGTAGATAACTCTCGATTACCAATTAGTTACGCTTCACGCACCCTGACGGACCAAGAAAAGAAATACTCCGCATACGAATTAGAATGCTTAGCTATCGTTTTTGCGTTTGAGAAGTTCAAACCATTTTTAGAACATAAAGAGTTTTTGCTAGAAACAGATAATCAAGCTTTATCCTGGCTACTAAACCACCCAAAACAATTAGGTCGAATCGGAAGATGGGTATTGAGATTAAATTGTTTTAAATTCAAAGTACAACATATTAGAGGCACCCAAAACGTAGTTGCCGATACCCTGTCACGTATGTTCCAGCCTAGTAGTAATAATTACGAAAACAAGAGTAGAGAGACACCTATTATTAATGCGTTAATTACCGAATTTCCTCTTGCATTTACGGATTTAGCCCATTATCAACAACAAGACCCACGTTTGAGTCCGATCATCAAACAACTTGAAAAAGGAAACAAGTCTGAAAAATACCTATTAAATAAGAAAGTATTATGTTGTAGAATAGCTAATGGAAAATATTTGTGTATCATCGCCCCGGATATTATTAAACCTATGCTAATGGAATATTATCACTCTTCCACCATTGGAGCACATATGGGAATAAATAAAACCATACATCGGATTCGGAGAGAATATCACTGGGAAAATATGAACAGTGAGATAGCTAACTTTGTAAAAAGGTGTAAGTTGTGTGCACTCAGCAAACCAGCGAGAAACAGCCAAATAAGTCAGTTAATATCTGAGATTCCTGCCACCCCATTTTCCAAAATTTATTTAGACTTTTCTTGTCCCTACCCACGTTCCAAGTCAGGAAATACTATGTTACTAATTTGCGTAGATTCGTTTAGTAAGTTCGTCTGGATGTACCCCATGCGGCGAGCTTTAGCTACGACAACAGTAAGCATTTTACAGAATAGATTATTCAAAGATTTCGGTATTCCAGTCCATCTAGTGTCGGATAACGGACCACAGTTTAAGTCCAAGGAATTCAGGAACATGTGTTTCAAACTAGGTATAAACCACATTACCACTACCGAGTATCGTCCGCAAGGTAATATAGCTGAGAGGTATTTGCGAAACCTAAAATCTGCTTTAATTGCCTACCATGCTAACGACCATACTTCGTGGGACCAGAACCTATCCTGGATACAAATCGCCTTTAATTCGGCATATCATGAAGGACATAAGTCTACCCCATTCGAATTGTTGTTCAAGTATAAACCTAATCACCCATTATCCACAAAGTGGAAAATACATGAATTGTTACCCCTTGAAATTAGGGATAAAAATATTAGAAAGATATGGAACGAAGCGCGCTAATTTACGAACAAACTTAGCGAAGTCAAGGAAATATTACGAGCAAAAGAATAAGAATAATAAAGTAAAATACCAAATCGGAGATTTAGTTATGTATAACACGCACCCAACGAGTAGTGCAGTCGATAAGACAACTTCCAAGCTATCTTACAGATGGTGCGGTCCTTATCAAATTCACAAATACTTAACTCCGGTAACTGTGACCCTGTACGAACCCTCTACTCAAAAATATGTGCGAAGGACACATATTTCACAGATAAAACGTTATCTTGAAGAAGAAAATAGTAGAGTGCCAGTTAATTAAATAAGTAAATGTGAAAACAATGTTTAGTACTCAACCGCAAAAGTACTTGAGTAACCTTTGGCTACCTTGTCGTATAAGTAGGTACGAGGCCTGATCAACCTTGAATCCTCTTCATCGAAAGTAGAGCAAAGCAAGAAGTCAGCTGACATCCAATAAAAGTAATGGAGTAATTAAAGAGTAAATTCTATAACGAAGAAAAACTCTCTCGAAAGAAAAAGGAAAAATCCGGTAGTAGTAATAAGTAGTAGAGTTAAGGAAATTTAGAATGTTGAAAATACTTTATAATGTAAATTTTATGTAGTAATAGAATTAGCGTGTAAAACATGAAGTATATGTATAGATGGTAAGAAACAGCCAGTCAAGAATGACTTATGCTGCTAGTAATTATGTACAGCCAGAAACGGGTGAGAGAAATTTCACACGGAACTCCCCACGCATACTCTCGGTACTTAGCTGACCAAAATTTTAGGAGTCTGTGTTGGTAAGGAGGCGGAGTATGTGACGATTTAAATTGTGACATTTACAGAATAAAAAAAAATTTAATTAATTAAGGTTGCGTACAATTAACCATTTAAATCTCACAATAATAATAATAAAAACATGTAGGTACTAAGTGTGAATGGAAGAAGTAATTAATAAGGGCAAAGTATCCATAAAGAAAAGGCATATTGTAAATAATTATTATGTTCGTATTTAACCCTTTGCTTGCTATCAAGCGCCTACCTGTTGATACCGGACTCGACCTGTTTTCCGAGTCTACTGTAATTAAAAATAATAGAGTAAACTAAAGTTAATAATTAAAGTATCTGTAGACACAGATAGTAACTAAAACAATTAATTTAAATGATGTATTTTTATCTAGCGATAGTTTGTATAAATAAAAAGTTTATTTAAAGAGAAAACAGGAACTATATATGCTCGCGGAATAAACACCCCACTCTCTCTCGTCATGTACAAGGGTAGCGGACGAAAAATCGCTCTCTTGCGATGACGACGCCCAGCTGTGCAGACGCACGAGCAAAATGCTCTGTTCAAAAGTTATACAATTTGTTGTTAGTGTGGATTAATTAATTATTATTTTGTATTTTACTAACCGTTACAAAAAGTGTAACATGTAACGTTAACAAAAAGAAAATTCCAAAAACTTTGTAACAAGAAGAAAGATGTAACTACAAACGACGAGTGTTAATAAAGAAAAAACGATGACTGCAATCTTCACCGATGGACGAATCTTTTCAACATCTGACCTGTGGTCATGGACCATCTAAATGAGAACTCTAGTATACCCTACCGATGATGCAGTTCGAGACATCTGAGAATCAACGAGTATCTGTGTAGAAGACTCTACCTATCCTGCAGACGGATTAAGCCATGAACAACAGAGACCAGACCAAGACGAGGACGACGTTTTAGGACTCCCAAGACGGAACCACATGGAGGCGATTACTACATCCAAAATATAGAGGTGACTCGATAGCACGTCTATCGAGGAATAATGATAATATTTTTTTGTAACACAATACTCTATTTAAGAGACTTACAGAGACGATTGATTTTATAAGAATGTAAAAAACTTAAATTTGAGAATTTAATTGTAACTATTCAATATCATTCAATTGTAACAGTTTAGATATTAACGTAACGTAGTGTTATTAATACCATTCTTCTAATGGAAGATATATGAAGCAAAAAGGTAAAAGTCTTGCAAGATAACAATTTTGAATTAAATATAATTAAAAGATTAGAGACTAAATACCAATGGTTACCCGGATCCGGGGGTATAGCTAGATAAATTTGTTGTGATCCCATATTCTAAATAAAGCATTTCACTTAATTTTACTAATTTAATTAATAACGTCATGGGATCTGTTCTTTGGAGTAAATGTTATATTTCAAATGTTTAATAAAGCAAGTCTTCTTGTTACACACATATACTGAGTATATAAATCAACAGTTTCACCTTCCCTGATTCCTTGTATGTCTTACTGTGTGTTGTTCTGATTTAAATTTCAGCTCGTCTCTAATAAGGCAGCCTGAAATAATTGGCAGAACCAATTATTTTGGGTTCCCTCCGTTATAACTCTAAAGAAGAGGTTATAGATCTTCACCAAAATCAACAGGCCTTGAGATCTCTACAATTTAGGGATGTATGCAAAAACTTATTTGATTATGTTTGAATTTAGAGCAGTTATCATTCGTCATAGAAAATATCGGTATGGAGAATCATACATGACTACCATGTTCTAAGAGTTATATTTAAAATCATTTACGAAATGAAATGTTTCCATAGAAACTACTTCTTTCCACTTATTGCTTCAGTCTTAACCACAGTACTGTGGTCACTAACGTATACCACCACACGTTATCGCACTCGATTTTCACTGATAATGGCAGTCGATGGCACTGCCGAAACGTCTGGTTTTGCAGAAAACATTGGACTGTGGCCACACAGCCCGGGAAGGAATTTTAACAACAAACTACTAGTTTGTTGCCGATAACGTAGTACACATATAAAAATTATCCCATCCCACTTCAACTATAATTTTCATTTATAGAAAATTACCCCCACCCCGTTCAACTAGCCTCTTCATTTATAGATATTTCATCTACGTTTCTACAGTGGATTATTAAGATCTTCTTATCAGGGTACTTTATTTATCAAAATTAAGTACTTTACTCTTGATACAACAAAAAATGTTTCAGGTAAACTGCCTTTCCCCGTAACCGATCTTCACCAAAATCAATAGGCCTTGAGTCTTCTACAACTCAGGCACATATGTAAAAAATTATTTGATTCTGTTTGAATTTACGGCAGTTAATGTCCGCCATGAAAAAATTTCTCTTGTTACAACATAAAATGTTACAGGTAAAAAACCCCTTTCCATTAACCGCTTCACCAATATCAACGGGCCTTGGGTACTCTGCTATGTAGGGATGTATGCACAAAATTATTTGATTCTGTTGAAATGTGCAGCAGTTATCGTTCGTCATATAAACAATTACTCTTGTTAAAACATAAAATGTGGCTGGTAAACTACCCGTTTTCCTTAACCGATCTTCAACAAAATCAACAGACCGTGAGTTCTCTATAATTCAAAAAGGTATGCAAAAAAGTAGTTGATTCTGTTTGAATTTACGGCAGTTATCATTCGTTGTATAAAAAATTACCCTTGTTAAAACATAAAATGTTGCAGGTAAACTACCCTACTCCCTTAACCGATCTCCACCAAAACCAACATGTCTTGGGAACTCTACTATTCAGGGCAGTATGCAAAACATTATTTGATTCTGTTTGTATTTGCGGCTGTTTCGTTGGCCATAGAAAATTTACACTTGAAACAAAAAGTTGCTGGCAAACTACCCCTTTCCCTTAACCGATCTTCACCAAAAACAATAAGACTTGAGTACTCTACAATTCAGGGCTGTATGCAAAACATTATTTGATTCTGTTTGAATTTGGGGCTGTTATTGTTTGCCATAAAAAATACTCTTGTTAAAATATAAAATGTTGCAGGTAAACTACCCCTTTCCCTTAACCGATCTTAACCAAAAACAACAGGTCTTGAGAACTCTACAATTCAGGGCTGTATGCAAAACATTATTTGATTCTGTTTGAATTTGCGGCTGTTATCGTTTGCCATAGAAAAAAATCCACACACACACACACACACACACACACACACACACACACACACACACACACACACACACACACACACACACACACACACACACACACACACACACACACACACACACACACACACACACACACACACACACACACACACACACACACACACACACTTTTCGAAAAATGACTTTTTTCATGTTTTGAGTGTAGTACAATCAGAATCTGCAATAATCTCGAACATGATTTTTTTTGCCATCAGCATACTTCCATTTCCTTAAGGAACATGGAAGTAAAAAAATCAACAGACACACACACAGACACTTTTCGAAAAATGACTTTTACTTCCATGTTCCATAAGGAAATGGAAGTATGGTGATGGCAAAAAAAATCGCCGTCGAGATTATTGCAGATTCTGATTGTACTATCCTCAAAACATGAAAAAAGTCATTTTTCGAAAAGTGTGTGTGTGTGTGTGTGTGTGTGTGTGTGTGTGTGTGTGTGTGTGTGTGTGTGTGTGTGTGTGTGTGTGTGTGTGTGTGTGTGTGTAGATTTTTTTGATGGCAAACAATAACAGCCGCAAATTCAAATAGAATCAAATACTTTTTTGAATACAGCCCTTATTTGTAGAGTACTCAAGACCTGTTGTTTTTGGTGAAGATCGGTTAAGGGAAAGAGGTAGTTTACCAGCAACGTTTTTTGTTTTAACAAGGGTATTTTCTATGGCAAACGATAACAGCCGCAAATTAAAACAGAATCAAATAATGTTTTGCATACTTCCCTACATTGTAGAGAATTCAAGGCCTGTTGATTTTGGTGAAGATCGGTTAAGGGAAAGGGGTAGTTTACCTGCAACATTTTATGTTGTAACAAGTGTAACAAGAGAAATTTTTTCAGACGAAATATCCTAATATTTATATTTAAAATCATTTAAATATTAACTAAATGGATGCTTGAGTTCTGAAGAAATGATGTATCAGCTAAAATGGTACCCCCATGTCAGGTGGGTGAAGACTATCGTCAACCTTCGTCAAGAAGGACTGTACTTTTGAATAAAATGTTTGTAGGTTGAACGAAGAGAGCTGCGATCTGATTCCATGAACTTAGGCTCTCGCTGCGAGTTATCGACCGAGGGTGAAGGATGTCTACAGTGTTATCAAAGTCTTTCCCGTTAATACAAACTAGTCATTTCTACTTCCATGTTCCATAAGTAAATGGAAGTATGGTCATGGTGAAAAAAATCGTGGTTGAGGTTATTGCAGATTCTGATTGTACTACCCTCAAAACATGAAAAAGTCATTTTTCGAAAAGTATCTTTCTGTGTCTGTCTGTGTGTCTATAGATTTTTTTCTATGGCAAACGATAACAGCTGCAAATTCAAACAGAATCAAATAATGTTTCGCATACAGCCCTGAATTGTAGAGTTCTCAAGACTTATTGCTTTTGGTGAAGATCGGTTAAGGGAAAGGGGTAGTTTACCAGCCACATTTTATGTTTTATCAAGGGTAATATTTTCTATGATGAACGATAACTGCCGCACATTCAAACAGAATCAAATACTTTTTTGCACACCTTCCTGAATTATAGAGTACTCAAGGCCTGTTGATTTTGGTGAAGATCGGTTAAGAGAAATGGGTAGTTTACCTGCAACATTTTATGTTTTAACAAGGGTAATTTTTTCTATGATGAACGATAACTGCCGTAAATTCAAAGAGAATCAAATAGTTTTTTGCATACTTTCCTGAATTGTAAAGGACTGAAGGTCTGTTGATTTTGGTGAAGATCGGTTAAGGGAAAGGGGTAGTGTACCAGCCACCTTTAATGTTTTAACAAGATGTAATTGTTTCTATGACGAACGATAACTGCCGCCCATTCAAACAGAATCAAATAATGTTTTGCATGCATCCCTGAATTGCAGGGTGCTCAAGACCTATTGATTTTGGTGAAGATCAGTTAAGAGAAAGGGGTAGTTTACCTGCAATGTTTTGTGATGAGGTTAATTTTTTTCTATGACGAACGATAACTACCGTATATTCAAACATAATCAAATACATTTTTGCATACATTCCTAATTGTAGAGGTCTCAAGGCCTGTTAATTTTGGTGCAGATTGGTTAAGCGAAAGGGGTAGTTTACCAGCTATATTTTAGGTTGAAACAAGAGAAATATTTTCATGATGAACAATAACTGTCGTAAATTGAAACAGAATCAAATGATTTTTTACATATCTGCCTGAGTTGTAGAAGACTCAAGGCCTATTGATTTTGGTGAAGATCGGTTACGGGGAAAGGGCAGTTTACCAGAAACATTTTTTGTTGTAACAAGAGTAAAGTACTTAATTTTGATAAATAAAGTATCCTGATAATAAGATCTTATTAATCCACTGTAGAAACATAGATAAAATATCTATAAATGAAGAGACTAGTTGAACAGGGTGGGGGTAATTTTCTATAAATGAAAATTATAGTTGAATGGGGAGGGGATAATTTTTATGTGTACTACGTTATCGGCAACAAAGTAGTAGTTTGTTGTTAAAATTTCTTCCCGGGCTCTTTGGCTGTAGTGCAATGTTTTCTGCAAAACCAGACGTTTCTGCAGTGCCGTCAACTGTCACCATCAGTAAAAATCGATTGCGATAACGTGTGGTGGTATACGTTAGTGACCACAGTACTGTGGTTAAGGCTGAAGCAATAAGTGGAAAGAAGTAGTTTCTATGGAAACATTTCATTTTGTAAATGATTTTAAATATAAATCTTAGAACATTGAAGTCATGTATGGTTCTCCATACCGATATTTTTTATCAAGGGTAATTTTGTTTCTATGGCAAACAATAACAGCTGCAAATTCAAACAGAATCAAATAATGTTTCGCATACAGCCCTGAATTGTAGAGTTCTCAAGACCTATTGTTTTTGGTGAATATCGGTTAAGGGAAAGGGGTAGTTTACCTGCAACGTTTTATGTTTTAACAAGGGTATTTACTATGGCAAGAGATGGCACCATTATGCTCACTGTTTTGATTGTGTTACACAATTTCATCCTTCATAAGTTGAAGCTTGATGTGTTTATTCAGTAAGTTGCTTAATACTAATTTGACAGTATATTACAGTAAGACCTTCAAGCAGCGTTTTAATAGCTGAGAGATTAGAAATTTTTGCTGGTGATTAATTTTTACTTCCATGTTCCATAAGGAAATGGATGTATGGTTATGGCAAAAAAAATCGTGTTCGTGATAATGGCAGATTCTGATTGTACTACCCTAAAAACATGAAAAAAGTCATTTTTTGAAAAGTGTGTCTGTGTGTAGAATTTTTTCTAAGGCAAACGATAACAGCCTCAAATTCAAACAGAATCAAAAATTTTTTGCATACAGCTATGAATTGTAGAGGATTCAAGGCCTATTGTTTTTGGTGAAGATTGTTTAAGGGAAAGGGGTAGTTTACCTGCAACATTTTATGTTTTAACAGGAGTAAAGTGCTTAATTTTCATAAATAAAGTATCCTTAAAAGAAGGTCATAATAATCCACTGTAGAAAGGTAGATGAAATATCTATAAATGAAAAGGGTAGTTGAAGCGGGAGGGGGTAATTTTTTTTTATAAATTAAAATTAAAATGGTAGTTGATGATGGAGGAGGTAAATTTTTATAAGTTTTATATGTGTACTACGTTATTGACAACAAAGAAATAGTTTATATGGAAACATTTCATTTAACTTTAACAAAATTCTATATTTTTTCATTTTATTTTAAATCATGTATGAGAGAAAATATATAGTTCGTGGCAGGCAAGCATATCTCAATTATGTAATGTTTACGTTTCCATTTTATTATTATGATTACCGCAATAAAAAGGCAGGCAAGACACACACACACACACACACACACACACACACACACACACACACACACACACACACACACACACACACACACACACACACACACACACACACACACACACACACACACACACACACACACACACACACAATTCACGTTATTGCTGGCCTCACTCATGTTTTCTTACATTTGCACACTTTTTAAATGGAAAGTGCCAAATCCCACACCAACACAACGCATTCAAGCCAAAAAAGTCTCCAGCGTGGATAGCGATTTGCTTCCTGTGTATCATTGAGCAGTGTAACTGCACGTGTTTACAGAGGAAAGGTTCATAGACAGACTTTCGTCTTTAGGGAATGAACCCTCTGCAAGATGCTCAAGGTCCATGAGTGACTTAGGAGCGCTTTGGAGGAGGGAGGATTATCTGCATAGTTCGGTTTCTTTATAAGAATAAAGTAAGCCTACCTAATTTTAATGGATAAAGTGACTGAAAATAACATTATATTAAACGACTACCCCATAATAAAAAAAATATCTAAAAATAGTGAAATTAGTTTGATGGCGATATTTTTTTAGAAATTACCAAACCGAATTCAAGTACATTATTTTAAACATAAATCTTACAACATGGAAGTCATGTATAGTTCTCATACCGATTTTTTACATCTGTTAAAGGCTTAACTTTATTAAAATGTCAGTTGTGAAAAAAATATTGATGTGACAAACTTAACTGTTCATCCATGAATGGTGCCATATTAATTCTCTATGCAATAGAGACAAAGTCAAAATGGCAACTGAAAGGGTAAAAGAGTTTGGATAAAGCACTGCTCAAGTGGCTTACTAAGGAAAGATGCCTCAGTATCTTGTGAGCGGTCCAATCCGAGAAATCTAAGTGGATCACTGTGCTGGCTTACTGGATATTGAAAATTTTGACTACTCTGAGTAGAAAGTCTAAAAATGTGGAAAGTCTAAAGTTGCTAACAAAACCTTACTGAATAGGAATGGTACATCATTTGAAATAAGTATAGAGACATTTTCAATAAAGTGTAAGAATAAGAAAGAATTTGAGGTAGCATGTGGAAACTAAGAGTCATAGTTATTGTCTGCAATATAGCCACAGAGACTGTTGATGATTGCTAAAGTCGTAGTAACCTCATTGTTTCAAGAATGTTATAAAGCTACCTGTGAAATATGCAGTAGACAACAAAGTATGGGTAGTTGTGCTATTTCTCAGGCAAATACCGTAAGAATATGAGAAAATGATCTACAGAAGAAAGGAAATATAGTGGTTCTGCTGCTCAATATTTGAATAATGCACCTACACATAAGGAAACCACATGTGCACCTAGCCTTTGAATGATGCACCTAGCCCATCAAATTAATGTTCTTAACACCACCAGTAATTGCATTGTCTTTTCATACTCAATATGACAGTTTTGTTTATGCATTATATTGATCCACGAAGAAAAGAATGGGAACAGACGTTCTTTACTATTTAGATGGCTCTTATGTATGTCTACATAGCACTGTTTTACTGGTAGAAAATACCTTATGATTAAGCTATTTTAAAACTTGGTGAAAATGTCATCCTAAATTATGATTCTCTGTTAGCTGCTTGCAGGGTCTAAAAGAATGCCTAGAAGGATGCCAATTTTATGGCCTCAGCAGCTTATTAGCTTCATTTGCTCAGGACTAATTAGTGGCAAAAATGCAAAAGAAGACATCCTATAGATTCCTGAATATAGAACAATGTGCTGTCTAGCAGCTATCTCACCAGACAGCCTGGATACAGTGAAAATGGTCATATGATGGACCAGTGATGGACATTGCAATAACATATCAAATTTTACAACACAACTAAAAAAACTGGATGATAAACAATATGACAGTTAGAATACTGATGAACCACTATTGTTATTCACACAGACCTAATACCACTTAACAGTAACTGACAATGTAAAATTGAAATTTAACTTAAGGGCATAAGATAAAAGCTTTACTTTGAGCATTCTGAAGAAGAAAAATTCTTATCAAAGTTTTTAATTTGATAATTTGACTTTTTAATTTTTAGTTTTTCTGGAAGTTTCCTTCCTGTACAGAGTATCCTGTAATTTAATATTTTTAATATGCACTCTCTTTTTTCATCTTTGCTTAATAACAAAATGTGGCTAGTAAATACAAAATAGCAGGCAATGGTTCTAGAATGTAGCACACTGGATTGCAGTTTGTAATTGTGAGAATTAGTTTCTTCAAGAATTTAAGTCGGCAGTGGTACCTGGAAATATGACAATTTGGTATGGATGAGGTACACTATTTTTATTATAGTGTACTTTGTAAATTTGTATAGTTTTTCATGGTGATTATTTTGAAAAGATTATAGTGATGATCCACTTATGTCTGTAGCAACTTGTAGCAATTAATTTGCAAAGTTTATTGACAGTCTTCATTACTTTAGTCCAGTACCGTATTCTTATATTCTTAATACCATATATTCTTAACATATGTTTCTAATATGTATTCTTACATTCCCTATGGACTAACTGTAAAGATACATTTATACATATAAGATACATTTGTATGAATTTAATTCATGTTTTTGTTGAATTCTCACCCATAAACTGTCATAGTTTTTGTTAATAACACTATTTTTCCATTTAACACACTGAGGCAAACTCAGTGTTTTTAACTAACCAAAACAATTGGTTCTAAGAGAAATAAAATGACACATATCAAACAAAAAAAGTCTTGTTATTTATGTTGGCATGTTCATATTATTCTGAAACATTTGAAGCTATAAGACCACTTATCAAAAACAAAGTTACTGCTGTACATTTACTAGCATTCTTAGTAAACAAAGGAGTGATTATTACTTTACATAAATGGGAAAATATTATTTTCTAGAAGCTTTATTTTATCAGAAATTCTTTAAACAAATCTATCCAACTGATGAGGCACTTGTTTATTAAGGTAACAATTTTATACCTTTGGAATCCTCAAATTACTCTTGATGATCCAATAAATAATTTTATTTAACTTTCTGTGAATTAATCCATCTGACTTGTGAACCTGAATTAATAATGTTTTTTAAATTCTTGGATTTCGTTGTCCATGACGTGTCCGTTACTTAACTAAATATCACTATAGTATTGACGACTCAGAACACTAAGTTTTTTATAAGTAAAAACGTAAAGTTTTACCTTACAGCCTAAACTGGCTTTCACCTTTAGAAGGCTTCATCAGAGGCTGCCATAGGTAGCGTTGTCCGTCTTGTTGTTGGCGACGGAATTAATTCAAATCGCACGCATTATGCGAACACATCTCACCACACACACACAGCTTCAATCTTTTGAATAACTATCCCGTCGCCAACAACAAGACGGACAACGCTACCTATGGCAGCCTCTGATGAAGCCTTCTAAAGGTGAAAGCCGGTTTAGGCTGTAAGGTAAAACTTTACGTTTTTACTTATAAAAAACTTAGTGTTCCGAGTCGTCAATACTATAGTGATATTTAATGTTTTTTAGTTACTACAATATGTAATGCTCCTGATTCTTGTACAATATGAAAGTCATATTAAACCCAACTCCTTCCTTCTGAGAGTAACAATTTTGTGTTTTAACTTGCTATTGCCCATCTTAGTTCACATTTGCTTTATCCATTTCAAAGAAAGCATTACTTGTCAGTCAGCTGTTTCTTCTAAGTTCATGTTGTTTTTCCTTGAATACTTTATTCTTTGTATTTAGCTTGCTGTCATATTCTCTTTGCTTAAGTATATAGCCTATGGTTGGTTTGAGTATGTTATTAATTCTTCCTTCTGCAGATAATTATTAAGGTTCACTACATGGTTTAGTTTGGTGCACTTCTTAGTTGAAAACTAAAAATCTTTTGTAGCAACTTCATAATTTTGTTTTCTCTTTCCTGGTATATTCCATGTTACAATGGTCTCTCACTTGATGACTATCATGTTGGACAATTACCGTAGTATCTAAAGATTCTTCTTTAAAGTTGTGGCTGTCAAAATGACTAGATATATTGTTTCAAACATTTAACCTTGCCTAAAAGAATTGTCTAGGCTTTTTAAAACAAGAAAGCTCATTTCTCTAGCTAAACATGTGTAAAGTTATTAAACGTTTTGAGAAACTCTGTTTTCCCTGGAATTGGAAATCACTAGTCTATATCCAGATATAAAAAATGTATTTACAGTATATAGTAACTATATAAGTTAAAAAATGATTCTAAAACAAAAATTAATTATGTTTATTGGGCAGATTTTATGTCTGAATAAAACCAGCAAGTTTTGGCATATTTGGGTAGACATGAATATTGAGATTGATTGTCCCTTATGTTTCTCAGTTATTTCCATTAAAGTTAAAGTAGAGTATGCTGGAATGATTAATAGGGAATGGATTTGCAGGTATATACATATTTTATATGTAATTAATTATTTTTCATATTTACGTTAATAATTAAATATTTTTCATAAGTAGATTGTTAGCACATATTTTTAACATTTCAATGCAACTGCATTGATTTTTTCACTTTATTGCGTTTAATTTTTGTGTGAATATTTGCATGCCAAAAGAATGAAGAGGGGAGAAGTTTTTTCAGGGAATAACCTCCACATGCTATATACAGTGTTGCATAATAATGGTGGTGGGATATGATTGTTCATTTTGTAAGTGCTAAAGCAGCTAACTACCTAATTTGTTGTCTTTGCTCATCGGTTCTCATATTAGGCCTACATGAGAATATATCAGAGTTGTGTGTGAAAATGAGAAAATATGGATCAGTGTTGATGAAAAGAAGGAAATGTAGTTATTGGAGTGCTTAAAAACAACAACATAGTTTATGTACCTTCACTTTGATGGTTTACAAAGAAATGTCAGCAGCAAATTACATTACAGTCGCTATGTTGTTCAATAGAAGTATGCATTGATTATGGTCAAAGGGTATTACATACAATAATGTATTGCTTTTACTACAGATGCAGCATGGAATATGGAGAAAGTAGCGGAAGCCCTTTCCGTCAGCTATCCGAAATGAATACATGTTACCTGTGTTGTGTATGCTCTTCACAGAGTGTGTGAAACTATCTGATCCTTGTATCCTAATGTAGACAGATTGGTATCAAGTGGAGGAAAGTGTCTGGTAATCTCCTGTGAGAATTGATCTTTTAAAAACAAATCCTAACCTTCCATCAGTGGCGTAAATAACGCCAATGCAACCGATGCGACGCATTGGGGCGCAGAGCCTGTGGGGGGCGCAGTGCATAAACGGATATACTGGAAAACATTTCAACCAAATGAAAAAAAAATTTTTTTTTTAAGAATTATTTATTTATTTATGGTGAGCGTGTTAATCAGGGTTGATTTTGTCACGCTTTCACTTCAAAAGAATTATTTAAATAATTAGAATATAAGAAAATATTGTAGATACCAATATGTGCAACTCTTGACATTTTACATACAATCCGGTGGCAACCTATGAAGCAGAGCCATGTAGCGTTGTGCCAACTCAATACACGGGAGGCGCTAGTGTAAGTTGGACGTATTAATATCTATAGTACGATGCAGTTATTAATATCTATAGTATTTGCAGTTATTAATAAACTCAAGACACGGGAGGCACTAGTGTAACGTGTTGCCACATTTTACCCGAAGTTGGACGTATTTATATCAATAGTATTTGATATAAGGCATTAATTATCATAAATATTTAGCTCGGCCGGGACCTACTGAACTACGAGCAACGAGCCTGAGTTATCGTCGGGTTGGTTATTATTAGGGTAAACGAGTAATGAGTGAAAGTGGGGGACCAAGTGAATCACTCAAAGATTCCAAGAATCGCTCCCACCTGCTACTGTCTACGCCTGTTTACTGTTTACTGTCAAAAGTGGAAATCACTCTGTCCTTGTTATACAAATAACACGATTGTGTGGTTCGGTAGTGCTGTATGTTTTAATAATTTTTGGTTACGGTTACTTGTGTTCAGTTTAAATAATATTTTTTTTTATGTCTTTAAATCAATTAGTAGTAATTTGTTATTACATTTACCATGGACGGAAACAAACGACCGAGTGGAGCTGAATTTCAGAAAAGGAGAAAACACGAAGAAGAAAAAATAAAAAACTACCAAAAATTGACTTTTTTGTTAAAAAATGTGATTTTTCGGGAGGTTCTGCGAGTCAGTCCGATGGAGTTAGTGAGAGAGAGTGTGAAGGCGATAAAAGTTTAGAAGAAAACGACACTTTAAATTTCCTGGGAGATGATTCAAAATCAGAAAAGTCGACCAAAATGTGAGTACAGACTTAAATACTAAGCCCCTTCAACATCATCAACCATTGTAAATAGTATAGTATAAGAAAATGTAGAAAATATCGATAACAGCAATGATGATGCAACAGGAAAATTTAATACAGATATCGCCCTTTTCTCAGAAGATGAGGTAAAAAAAGATGAGTTTAAATCTCTAATTTTAAACTCTGTACCATGCAGACCTCAAGGGCCTTTTCCTAAAGATCTCAAAACAAATAGGTCTTTTTCAAAAGATTATTATTTTTGCGAAACAAAGACTGGACAGAAAATTGAGCGTTTTTGGCTTTGTCACTCTCCGGTATTAAATGGGGTGTATTGCGAACCCTGTTGGCTGTTCGCTAACAGACTTGATAAAAACTTTAACAAAGCATGGTCCACGGGAAAAATCAATGATTGGGGAAATCTCTCATCAAAAATAAAAGACCACGAATGGAGTAAATGCCATACTATAATGCGTGTAAGGCTTATGGAATCAGAAAAAATAACAGAGACATTAAAGTACTTTTTTATGAAAAAGAAGAAAAAATGCTTGAAGTAATAAAGAGAATCCTTGATGTTATCATAACAATGTCAACTTGTAACTTAGTTTTGAGGGGTCATCGCTCTGAATGCTCTGAAAGCATCAAACGTATATCCAGTGAGTCAGGGAATTTTCTGAATATTATTGATATCCTCTCTCGATATGATCCTATTTTAAAGAGCCATCTGGAAAACGAAGGTAGCAGAATAAAATATCTAAGCCCTACAATTCAAAACGAATTGATCCATTTAGCATCTCATCAGATTTTGAGTGAAATATTGTCTGAGGTCCAACAATCATCCTTTTTTTCACTCATTTTGGATACCACACAAGACATTTCGAAAATTGATCTACTATCAATAATCTTGAGATACGTTTCTTACAAACCGGATATTAATCAACTTAAAATAATTGAATCATTTTTAGGATTTGTGCAAGTTTCAAAACAGTCGGCTGAAGGCCTAGAGGAGCATGTAGTTAAATTTTTGGAAGAAAAGAAAATATCTTTGAATAAGTGCCGAGGCCAGGGTTACAATGGGGCGTCTGTCATGAGTGGAATTTACACAGGGTTGCAGGCTAGAATAAAATCGAAGTCACCTACTGCTGAATATGTGCATTGTGCTAATCACAATTTAAATTTAGTTTTAAATGACAGTGTGAAATCTATTTTAGAGATTTCAGTGTTCTATGATACAATAAACAGTATATATGTTTTTCAGTCAAAGCCTACCAAGATGGCAATCTTTAGCAGAATCAACCGATACATGCATTATAAACTTTACCTTAAAAAAACTCTGTCCTACAAGGTGGTCTTCGAGATATGACGCTTTACTAGCAATCAATGTTAATTTCGTCCCAGTGATGAAGTGCTTAACCAAAATAATTTTGGCTTCAAACGTGACCAGTGAAGTAGTAGAAGCAACTGGTCTTAGGAAACAAATGGCTTCATTTGATTTTGTTTTGATGCTTGTTTTTCAAAGCAGAGTTTTAGAAAGGATTCAGATCACATCGAAATCCCTTCAGAGACCTGACATTAATCTGGACGATGCGAAAAATCTCCTTCAGAAGAGTATCAATACCGTAAGGGATCTGCGGGGACAATTCGACGATGTTGTGGATCAAGCCAGAAAATTAGCTGCTAAGTAGAACATCGATCCCTCAATGAACCCAAACGCAACAGAAGAGTTAAAACTTTTTTTGACGAATTTGCAAAGGACTATGAATTTAGTGACCCTTTATACAGCTTTAAAATAAAGGTATTTTTGAAAGCTATTGACATTTTAATTTCACAATTAAATGATAGGTTTAAAAGTACGCTACGCCTAGTTGATACTTTCAGTTTTTTGAAACCAGAAAATCTATTAGAGTTTTCAGACGAACAACTAATAGACTCAGCCTCTAGGTTTTGCAAAAAGTATGAAACCGGTGACTCCTGCTTTGGTCAATGAAGTTATTTGCTTTAGAAATTTTGTCAAAGATGATATCAAAACTAATAAAATAAGCAAATTCAGCCAGTTATTGATTAAAAATAAGTTTATTGCGTCTAGTGTGCTAAACATTTGTACAGCATTTATAATGTTTACAACCTTGCCAGTCACAGTCGCAAGTAGCGACAGGTCGTTTTCAAAACTAAAAATCATAAAAAGCTATTTAAGGAACTCGATGTCTGGTACTAGACTATGTGATCTTAGTATAATTAGTATTGAACACGAGAGATCTCGATGTTTAGATTTAGACAAGTCAGCTAGACAGTTTTTACAGTTAAAAAGCCGTCGGGGTTTCTTTAGGGAGTAGCCTTAAAATGTGAACCCAAACAGTAGACATCATTTTTTAAATAGGTTAATTTATTATTCAATAATAAAAAATGTATGGCATATAACAAATGTGTTTTGTAATATTATGTAACATTATATACATGTTTAACATAACATAACATAACATAAATATCATGTTTCAAGCTTTATAATGTAAGCAGTGGCGGCTGGTGAGTAATGAAATGGGAGGGGCACACAGTGGGGAGGATCTAAGGTGGGCCACCATTCGCGGTAATTAGTACTTAGGTAAAAAAATATAGAATGTCTTACCTGTGTGACGTCTCCCTTGTTAAGATATCACAAATGTCGGGAACCAGTTCAATTTGTTAATTGAACTAGCTGCCGTTGTTAGTAAACCTTAATCACTAACAAATTATAACACTTTATTATTCAGGAATTAAGCAAGGATTGTATAAATTTATTCACTCGTTGGGTGTTAGCAAAAACATCTCTTTATTAACATATTTACCTCTCATACTTTACTTTACTTTTAAAACTCAGATTCTAAAAATTTCTGTATTAAATATTTTGTATATTTTACTCTTTATTCTTTCTATATCAAAATCATTCAGCTAGATATTGTTTTAATTACCCCGGATCCGGGTAGCGAGTTTGTTATGTTTTTATTATAACTTCAACCAAATTATTAGAAGAATAATTTTGGTTGTAAATTTTAAAATTAATTTAAATCTAAACATTGTAATGTCATTACTACTTCATTACAGTGATTACAAAAATCTATATATTAAACTTTAAATTATCAAAAGTTCTTTACTGTTCTTTTGTTATTGGTCTTGTTGTTTTACAATGAATTTGTGTTACACATATTATGTTTTGATATCACCTGAATATAACAATGCGTATGCTGTGGGGTCCATGATGGTCATCTTCAGTCCTCTTCTAGGGTGTGATCCACGGTTGCTCTTGAAGTTCCATGAGGTTGATTGTTTCTGGTAGTCTCTTCCTAGACGATTAGATTTTGGGTTTTAGAAGTTCATCCGGTTGTTGTTTGTTTTATCTTCTTTCGGAGTCGGTAGTTTACATTTTACTTTTAGTTACAGTTTTTTTTTATCAGCACTAAAATCTGGTAATTAACATTTCTCACCATTTACAGCTTGAGATGTGTCAGCTAAGTTTCCTTTTTTTTTTATACATGTTTCCTCACGCACTACATTGTAATTTTGTTTTTATTATTATTATTATACTACATAGGTCAATTCGAACTCATTATAAACGTGATTAAATATTATTTAACGGTATACACCTACGTGTATGTTCGCAACACAGCAGCTATATCCTTACATCTCGGTGTCTATCGGGCGAATGCAAGCAATGTTTAGCGGCAAGGGGTAAGTAGCTGGCGCGGTTTTACGCACTAAGAAAATAGTTCGTTCTTTAAGTTATATTAATTATTTACTAATTAAGTCGTAATACATTATTCTACCTTTTGGTTATGAATTAGGAATTTCTTTATTTATTTAGTACGTATTTTTTTTAATTAAAGTAATTATTATTATTAGCTAAATAACACCGTTCTTAACGTGTTGGTACGGGACAATTTGCACGTTGTTGCATGAATCTAGGCATAGGTAAGGGGTGGATAATACTCTTACTTATATTGAAAGCAATTTTTTATTTGTGCGATTTAAATATTTTTTTAAAATCGTCACACCTGGTATTTTTCGTACACTGTGGTATTGAAAGTTCTATTATAGGTTCTGTTTTTGTCCTTAAACACTTGCTTGATAGACAACTGCGGTCTTGGTGGACCCAATTGTTTTTCTATTAACCTATCTTCATAGCACAAAGTTTTACTCTGTAAATACTTGACATCATTCATTTTGTCTCAGAGATTTACACAAGCACACAAAATACCGACACTTGAATATTTTCAACACCGTTATTTACACGCGTGCGTAACACTGATTACTGAAAACCACTTGTAACACTACAATTTAATGAATTTATACAATTACTATAAGCACTGCCACCACAATTATCGTGTAGCACATAACATAACTGCTCTAGGTACACGTTCTATTTTAATATTTCCTTCAATGAGAATATAATTTAAAATTATATAAAATCGCAAAAATTATTATAATCATATTCACGATAGAAACATTATAATAACATTATTTTGTAACAATATACACTAAGAAAGTAACAGTAATTATTAGTATTATAGAACAGCTCAGATGGCGGTAAAATGTAATAGTCTACTAAATAGCTCCGATTCATATCCGTTAGTTGCAGTAATGTGGCGCACCTACAGGATTCAGAGTTTACTACTTGAAGACTGTAAATGTTTGGTCAATGGTCACATAGTCTAGTGTGACCGAACGCTATGGGATTTTAGCATTACGCTCTCCCACCACAAGAGAGTTGAGAAGTGGAAGGGAGTAGTACCATCTGGGTCACACCGTATCTGTGACCGTCGCTATATTGCCACATTTGTTTTCGCGTTGCCACATTTCTCCAGACTTCTCAATGTTACAAACTATTGCTATCATTTGAAACGAGGACGTTTCTACAATATTTATTTATTTATTTCGTGTTTTTTTGGTGGGGCACGTGACCTTGTGCCCTTATGAGTGAGCCGCCTCTGAATGTAAGGCATATAACAAATGTGTTTTGTAATATTAGGTACATATCAATAAATATCATGTTCCAAACTTTATAAAAATGTAGCAACGAGTATATTTTTATCATCCTGTAACAAACGTGCAGTAAATATAAGTAATGTGATTCTCATTTCAATTATTTTCTAATGGTGTATAAAAATATTATGTAAATTCTCTTTCAAACAAATGTTTGATATACAATGTAAAAATACTTCTTAAAAACGATTTCTCTGAATAATTATGCTCTGTTTAGTATGTTTAGGAGGGAGTTTGAAAAATGTTGCGAGGTAAAGTAGTACCTAGGGTGTAAGGATAAAGTTGGTTATTTTTTATGGAGGGGGAGGGGCGCACAGGAAAAACGCTTGCATTGGGGCGCAGTTATCCTTAGTTACGCCACTGCCTTCCATTACCACCAGCATCCATTGTCACTTGCTGGGGGACTTGACTTTCTGCAGTGTTGTATTATGCAAATAATTATGATAGTGTTAAATAGGTTGTTGATGAATTGGGCAAAAATGATGCTTCATCAACAAAAGATCCTTCAAGATCTGTCAAAAAACAGTACGGTAGTGTAAGAAATGAATTGGCATATATTTCAGCTAATTTGAGTTTCTTGTGTGACTCCATTAAAAACTGGAAAAAATAACAAATCTCTTAACAGAATCTGTTAATGAAATATGTTTAGTTGAAAGCAATATCAGTTCTCTCATAGGGTCAAAATTGGACACCATAAAATATAAATTCAAATTTGTGTTTGAAAAAACTATGGATTTGAAGTTGTAAGTAAAGTTACCCAAGCTCTAGATGGTCAGCAAGTAGACATTGAAAACTTAAGTGTAAATGATGTTTCTCTGAAGTACGTCAGACTGACTTCATGTGACATAGAACAGTTCTTTTCCCAATATCAGGCTTTGATCCATTATAATTAGCAGATTTGGAAATGGTGTTTATTGTGGACTGCAACACCAATGAATTTTCAAGAAGGAACTGATGAGTTTACAAGCAATTTTGGTGAGTACTTACAAACATTTTTCCTATTATAACCTGTTTTATAGTGTGTAAAAGTGAAAAAAATTTTAATTTTCAGTTCGTTTTAGCACCTAAAAATCCATTCCTTAATGATTACTATTGTTTATTATTGTTCTTGATGACTTTAATCTTTACATATTTTGGCAAATCTTAAGAAGTGTGGTTAAATATGTCTTTCTGTGGCAGCTTAATATAGTTTTTCTCGCACTTTAACTATACTATGGCTTGCACTAAGGCATGATTGATTAATTATGTAGAATAGCAAGAATAGCAGTTAATGTGTGAACAAAAATGAAGTTTCTCATTATTGTATTGTACGACAATATGGAGTTATCCATGTTACCTTACAGGCATTATTGTGTTGCTGAAGTTTTTTTGTGCGCTTGTGGAAAATTGCTACTAAATAAGAAGGCGACATAGATGTGTTCTTATGTGATGTAGAATGCAAAGGTATTGAACCACGCCGAACTGCTGAATTTTCTCTTAAACGACGCCATTTTCTGGACATTTCCATTCTAACTTCTCCATTCCACAAACAGTATAAAACAGCTACAAAAAAGCCCTGAAAATGAACATTCTTTTGTTAAAATTGACTCTGACCAATTGTAAACAAGAAATTATCTGCATCAACTAAATTTTGATTTAAATAAAAATAAAGGTCACATAAACTATTGAAGGAATGGATATTGCACAAATTATATAGTATTGTATGCATTCATTTTATACTAAATATTGCACTATTTCTGACTACAACACACTTATTTTTGGATACAAATTTTGATAAAGTTTGAGCCTTACCTATCACAGTTTTTTATAAAATTCAGTCTTTCGTAGATGTATTGCAATAGTATCACATACATAGTATATGTGACACGTATGTGTACATGTATCATGTACATAGTATTGCATAGTATGTATCACATATTAGTAAAGACAACACATCATTGACAAAGATGACAAAATCCAAGAATCCAAGAATTGTTGTGGGCACGCACGCACACGCACACATTTACTTGGTATACATGTTCACAATTATAGAAATAATGAACAACAGTAATGATTGTCCAGGGATGTACTACTTGGTTTGCAAATTAACTGTGCAGATCAGAAGAAGATAAAACTAAGGCAATGAATTTAAAATACTATGGAAGGAATAAAACACTATACTAATAAAAGAGCAGAGATATTTTATTGCACTGATGTTCCCATGAAATACTGTTCATTTATGTTGATGGTTTGATGAAGTAGACAGTGTGGAGGAAAGGAATTAAATATACAGTTTCCTGACAAATGAATTAAATATACTGTGTATCAACAAACAAAAGATGGCAAACAAAAGATAGTGACAAATTATTTTAAACAAATAAGAATATTATATATTATTCTAATGCTTTAAATTTTCTGTTTAATTAATATGAAAACTGTATTATACCGTACTGTAGGTAGTGTGTAAGTTTAATTAAGTCACTTCAGTCATTTAAATAAATTATGTTATCGATTATTACTGAGATTTTAAGTGTATGAAATTTTTTAATGTAAAAATAAATTTTTTGCAATAAATAATATCAGGGATCAGTGTCCTACATGTTTTATTCATTCATATTTACGCACTTTTACTGCATATGATTGATAAAAAAAGGGTTAGCAGATTATCCATGGTTTTGTTACCCTTCATTAAACCAGGTAATCTGAAGTTGACTCTGTTTTATAAACTGTACAGGAAAGATATAATGTAATGACTTCCTGATCTACCTTAAACATGTTTCTCATAATTCTGTTGCAACATTAGTTTTTAAATAAAACTACTATTGGACTCATGACTCATCAGCACTTTTCATAATGGAGCATGTTACTATACTTAATAATAGAAACTGTTTATATTTAAAAACTGTTATCATAATTTTCAAGCAGACAAACAGTTTCCTGTATGTTTCTGTTTGGTTGTCTGTCTTCCTCTGTGCCTGTTTATTTGGCCTAATCTTGAGAACTATTAGGCAGATTTTGTGGAGTTTCCTCAGTTCCTTAAAGCACTTTTGGAAGGCTTTAGGCATCATTAACTATGATAAAAGGGAGCTGAACAGTGGTAATAATAGTGAAGCAACCCAAAGGAAAACCAGCGATCTGAGCTTTTTCTTTTAGCTTCTGCTGTTTAAACTATTACAGATATAGTATAACATTGTATGGAAGAATTGCTGAGCATATAACGTTCCATGACATGTGTACCTGTCTTTAAAAGAAAGCCCTCATTAAGCATTTTGTTATAGTTTACACTACCTTTTTTAAATTAAACATTTAAGTCCTATCTGAACGAATTTCTTATTCACCTCATACAGCTAATTAAGATAAAAAGCATCCTCTGTATTGTGTTGTGTGTATGTATACATTAGAAGATGTCTTTCTAATGAAAACACATACTAAGAAGTCCCTGGTGGGTGTCTAGTTGTCTGCTTGTTTGGGCTAGTTGTAACGGGGCAAAAGGGAAGGGTTTTCATTTTATTAAAAAATTATAATATTATATTTTCCCTCTGCACGGTCAGTCCCTATGTGAAGTAAAATTGTCGTCCAAGGAACAATGAAGTGAGATTGTGAACGGCGAGTTGGCAATGGAATGCGAGCCTAGTCTAAACACCCGGCGGTAATTAAGCATTGAGGCACGTACAAAGACGCGCAACATGACCATGCGCGCGTAAAGACGCACATCAGACTCCAAAGGGACGCCACAAAAAATGGCGAGAGACGAAAACTTTGTTCCATGCGGTTCGTTGCTGACGGATACTCTTAGAGGCCATGCCTTCCACAGCCTCAATATTTTCGCCAGTCAGCATCGTCGACGCCAGTGCCCAATGCAAAACCATGCTACCTAAACGGTAACGAAAAGCTGTGTAATCGCAGTGGCCGTGTATGTGCCCGGAAACAGTCAGACGAGGTGGGGATTTAATTACCCGCCGTTTAGTCAGTCGGCGAAAAAGAACTAAGTGCAGCGGACGCCAGTAGTGGTGTGCGTCGCCGGCCGGGCAAAGTTTTATTTATTATTACAAATGAACAAATAGTTAAATCAGTTGACGACACACTTCCCCCGGTCGGGGTTCATCAAATAGTTCGTGCGCGAAGAAAAAATTTTCTAATACATGTAAAGAGTGAAAATGTAACTTAAAACAACTTCTCAGCTCGAAATGTGTACCGTGGAGACCGGAAAGTGAAAAATGTGAAAAACTTTCGAACAAATCTGTAGTGCGGCGCGTGGTTATCAGAGGCGCCAAGAGTTAGGCAATCAACGAGCTATTTCCCTATTTAATTAATTTTACTAATTCAACGAGCGCTCTAAAATTATGGGTATATAAAAATTGGTGTGAATGGAATGAATGGGCAAACTGGGTCGTCTTCCTAGACTGTAAGTAAATTTTGTTCTTACGTAAGATGTCTATCATGTTAAAAAAATTATAACAATGTACTTCAAAAGTTAAAAATCATGTGGAAAGATTAATATTTTTTATATTTTATACATGGAAGGTAGTGGGGAGAAGAGATGTTTAGTAATCGTAAAATAAAATATTATCTGCTAAATGATATACTTTGTTAAATAAAATCATTTCTAACACCTTATTTCATTTGCTGTACTGTTAAGTTCGCCGTACGAACGGGGTTAGTCCACACTTAGAGATCAGGCCAGATCAAGAATTAAAAGGTAAGTGGAAGTTTCAATTTAATTATTAATTCAACAATAAAGTAATAAAAGTTACAATTGGTGCCGTGACTGCAGGATGTAATGTAATAAAAAGTTATATTACACCGGCCTATGTTGACAGTACAGAGAATGAAATACGGTTATGAAAGCGAAATTTTATTTACGTAAAATGTACGTAATTATGGTGTTAGGTTTATTTTATGTATGTTGTAGTATAATGTTTTGAAGGGAAGATTAACCAATTATAGTTATAACATAAGCAAAAAATAAGTTATAAATCAATTAAAAATGTCTGAGCACACAGAAAAAAGCGATGTAATAGATTCAGTTATGAATGAGAGTGGCCTTGGGTCGATGAACCCGTCACCAAGTGTGAGCGAATTAAGTCAGTCAATGACAACAGCTGATTTGAGCGTTCAAGCAGTAACGAACGCTGACCTAACAGGGTCAATTATGATCCATAGCGCAGAAGCACAATCTACTCCGGTTCCGACAAGAACAAAAGAAAAAGAGTTATCAGTGAATGATATATTCAACCTGATACAAACTATGGCTGAAAACATGGTAAAAAATAGTGATTTCAATGTATTAAATAAACGTTTTGATAGTAATGATGAAAAATTCGATATTTTAAGTAATGACTTTAATAAACGTTTTGATGCAAATGACGAGAAATTTGAGATTTTAAGTAATGACATTAAAGAACGGAAAATAAAATGTGAACAACAGAACATTAAAAATAATATTAATTTTAAAGAAATTAAAGAACAAAATATTAAGTTTGAGCAGAATATAAATGTAATGTTTGATAATTTAATAAAACAAACAAAAGATGATGTAGATAATGTTACAAGAAATACCGGTAAGTGTAGTGGGAATGTAATTAATAAAGTAACTGAGACCAAGGTGAGTACCGATAATTATAATGATGTGTTAACAAGTGATAACAATGATGTCGAAAATGATAATGTAATTAAGAATGGTATCAGAGAGTGATACGTTGAAAATAGATAGTGAGATAGTGAGCGAGAGAAAGAGAGTAATAGGTTGTAACGGAGTAGTAATTAGTGTTGATGAATTAGAGAAAGAGTGGCGAGAGAGGTTAGATGAGTATGTAGGGCAGAGGGTAAATTTTCCCCATATTTATGACGAACCAAGGTGTTCACAAATGTTGTTGTTGAAGGGCAAGAGTCCCTTGTTATTAGAAGACATGAGGTCTTTAAGTTGTTCCCCAAGTTTTTATGAGTTAGTACCCTGTATGTGGAATGGTGTTGAAAGTGTGAGATGGTGTTATGATGAGAGAGATTTAGAGGGAGAGTTGTGTGTTGATAGAGAGATAGAATTATATAAATTAAAGAGAGATTATAATGAGTTGAAAGAAATGTTAGAAGTGATAAAGACAAATGATATGAAATACTTACTTTATAAAATAGAGAGGGAGAATTGTTTTGATGATACCTGTTTAAATAATAATAATAATTTACCTTATGATGAGAAAATAACTGACCTTATATGGAATGTAACTACTGATGGAGACTGGACAGAAATAAATAGCGTTGACTTGGTTTATGATAAAATAATTATAATGGGAAGTAACCCTATGTATGATTATTGTGGTAAAATGAATAAACTAAAATTTTATGGTTATTACACACAGGATAGCCATATGAGGTGCGTAAATAAAATTGAAAAATGTTATGTGAAACCCAGACTATTATTCGATGATGGAGGCTGAACATAAACTTAATAAATGGACATTTTAAATATTTTGATTTATTGTTCTGACTTGCTGCTTTTGGAAATGAAGTGTGATAAGCTTTGATCAATTAATGACAAAAGTTTGTAAATAAATGTTTAGTGAAATTAATTGTGTGTATTGTAACAAGTATATAATGTAAACAATGTGTGTATGTAGTAGAAATTGTTGTGATAATAATAATAATATTTTGCAGTCCAAATAAATAACAAAAAATAATTTTGAAGAGGATAACAAATGAATTGTAATTATTGTAATTGGTGAGAGTAATTAAAATTGTTGTGTTTTCCATAATTAATTTAATTAAAGTAATGTGAGATGTTTAAATATTTTGGATTGATTTAAATGTTATATAATTGAATTTTCTAATAAGCTTAAATTATTTTATGAGATGTGAATTTGATAATTAATTAATAAATAAATGTTAAATTGTTTAGTATGGAATAACGTTGTTGTTAAATTGTTTCAGAAGGTACAGGTACAGGGTGTTTAGTGTTTATATTTGTGTATTTAGGACAGTGTATGAGTGATATTCTGTAAGTATAAATTTCCTAATACAATATGTAAAGTAAAACTTGGTATAATTTTGAAATGTGTTTATATAAAGGTCATTCGTCTTGCCTAGAAAATCAGCTGATCCGCTGTAAAATGTCACTTATAAATTGTTTGCTAATTTCCAATGTAACTAATGTTTGAATATAATGATTTTAATGTGTTAAAAGATTTTGATTTAAATGTTGGAAGTAATTTGATATAGTTAAGAATTTTAAATGATATGTAAAAAATAAAAAAAAGGTAGATTTTGGGTGATTAATATTTTGTTAGGACATGTAGATCAGTCCGTGTTGAGCTTAAAGGGGTAATAGAGAGAATAATATTGTTGTGAATTAATGTAATGTAGAATTTGAGATGTAATGGTGACACAGTAGCTATGGGGAATATATGTAGAGTATTGATTGATATATTGATGTAATAAATAAGTGGAGATATTTTGTAGTTGAGAGTAATGTATTGGAAGGGTAATTAGTTGATGGGAATTTTGTAAGGGGGTGGGTGTGGTAGGAGTCCGCAACGAAAGGTGTTGGGACGGGAAGGGACCGTTTAGCGCCGGAAAGGGTTGCCTAGGAATGAAATCCAGGAACCAGATAAAGGAATGAGAAATGGGAGGGAAACACACATCCTGAGTACAAAGGGTTAGAGAGTATTTTTTTTATATAAGGGTAGAATGATGCGAATTGAGTTGAGTAGTAAGTTGGGTTTAGAGAATGTTTGATAGATGTTTTTGATAGAGATGGGTGTCATATTAGTTAAAGTTGTTAGTGATATTAAAGTCTGAGGGGGGAAGATTATAAATGTATACATGCCAAGTTGTGAATCAAGTTAGTATAAATAATTAAATCACCCAAACTAATGGAGAATGAGGATATTAAAGAAAGAGAGTCATAGTAAAAATATAAAATTTTAATGGAAACAAGTGACAAACTTTAATAGAATTTGAGAATAAGGTAAAGTTAAAAAATATGTAATTTTGAGTAATTTAAATGTCAATTTTATGGTTGTTTGTAGTAATACTATGTTAATTTTCAATGTCTTATTTTACTATGTTTTATTGTGTTTGAAGATAAAAATTTTAAAGATGTTTAATGTATTTTCTGATGTAGCCTATGTATAACCTATGTAGGTCAAGGTTGTTGACTTGACCGAGTTTGATCAGCTGATGGTTGATGTTATAAACTAGACCAGTTTTGGCAATGAAGTGATGCAAACTTTGTTGTTTAATTGATTTAAATAATTTTGAATTTTCTGAATATTGAGAAAAGTATATTTTAATAAATTAAAAAAAAAAATTTTGATTTTTTCCGTCTGACATATAGATGATGTTTCAAGTATATTATCGTTTATGTGTATTAATTGTGTTTTATTGAATTATGTTGTCTGGAATACATGTATAATCAAATGTTAGGATAAATGAGTTTGATTTAACGATAAATATTTTTGAATTTGAAAAAATGTATTAACAAGTATATGTATGCGCCCAGTATTGCTGAAGGCGACCCAGTGTGCATGATAAGGGGGAACATATCGGTTGAGGATCTGGCATGGACTAAGGCCAGGGATTTGGAGTTTGGGGTTGCATGTTGGAAGGTTAGGTGCGCTGTGGTGCGTGTCTGGTCAATTTTATGGTGTTGGGATCTCGAATAGAGAAGTCCAGTAATCTCGTTCAGGTGCAGCCATAGTAGCCGAGCCAGGGGGGTAGTTTACCCATGATGTGTTAGAACTAATGGGGGGTTGTTGGCACCATATCCTCACCGATCCTCTTAAGGGTTTAGCAATGAGATTTCTTCCGTTTCGACAGAAGATCTCTCATTGGGGGGGTATTGTAACGGGGCAAAAGGGAAGGGTTTTCATTTTATTAAAAAATTATAATATTATATTTTCCCTCTGCATGGTCAGTCCCTATGTGAAGTAAAATTGTCGTCCAAGGAACAATGAAGTGAGATTGTGAACGGCGAGTTGGCAATGGAATGCGATGCCTAGTCTAAACACCCGGCGGTAATTAAGCATTGAGGCACGTACAAAGACGCGCAACATGACCATGCACGCGTAAAGACGCACATCAGACTCCAAAGGGACGCCACAAAAAATGGCGAGAGACGAAAACTTTGTTCCATGCGGTTCGTTGCTGACGGATACTCTTAGAGGCAACGCCTTCCACAGCCTCAATATTTTCGCCAGTCTGCATCGTCGACGCCAGTGCCCAATGCAAAACCATGCTACCTAAACGGTAACGAAAAGCTGTGTAATCGCAGTGGCCGTGTATGTGCCCGGAAACAGTCAGACGAGGTGGGGATTTAATTACCCGCCATTTAGTCAGTCGGCAAAAAAGAACTAAGTGCAGCGGACGCCAGTAGTGGTGTGCGTCGCCGGCCGGGCAAAGTTTTATTTATTATTACAAATGAACAAATAGTTAAATCAGTTGACGACACACTTCCCCCGGTCGGGGTTCATCAAATAGTTCGTCCACGAAGAAAAAATTTTCTAATACATGTAAAGAGTGAAAATGTAACTTAAAACAACTTCTCAGCTCGAAATGTGTACCGTGGAGACCGGAAAGTGAAAAATGTGAAAAACTTTCGAACAAATCTGTAGTGCGGCGCATGGTTATCAGAGGCGCCAAGAGTTAGGCAATCAACGAGCTATTTCCCTATTTAATTAATTTTACTAATTCAACGAGCGCTCTAAAATTATGGGTATATAAAAATTGGTGTGAATGGAATGAATGGGCAAACTGGGTCGTCTTCCTAGACTGTAAGTAAATTTTGTTCTTACGTAAGATGTCTATCATGTTAAAAAAATTATAACAATGTACTTCAAAAGTTAAAAATCATGTGGAAAGATTAATATTTTTTATATTTTATACATGGAAGGTAGTGGGGAGAAGAGATGTTTAGTAATCGTAAAATAAAATATTATCTGCTAAATGATATACTTTGTTAAATAAAATCATTTCAAACACCTTATTTCATTTGCTGTACTGTTAAGTTCGCCGTACGAACGGGGTTAGTCCACACTTAGAGATCAGGCCAGATCAAGAATTAAAAGGTAAGTGGAAGTTTCAATTTAATTATTAATTCAACAATAAAGTAATAAAAGTTACATAGTCACTAGAATCAATACCAGTGAACTAATAGAAGAAGAAAAATATACAACAAAGAGATGCTCCAAAATTTCGTATTTGTGGAAGACAATTTAAGTATCTAGGTCCAACTGAGTATCTCTCTCTCTCTCTCACACACACACACACACACACACACACACACACACACACACACACACACACACACACACACACACACACACACACACACACACACACACACACACACACACACACACACACACACACACACACACACACACACACACACACACACACACACACACTTTTTTATTGTGCCGAGCCCTTTCAGGGAATATGTAAAAATATAAGTTCTTTGAAAAAGTGGTTTACAATAATACAATAATTTAATTAAAGAATGGTGAAAGAAAGTATAGGGAAAATGTGATAATGCATGTATATAATTACTAAATATTATAAATTTTATATGTATATACATATAATTAGTAAATACTACAAAAAGTTTTTTTTTTTTTTAAAGTAAATATCAAAAGTACTAAAAATAGTATAAATGACCTGAGATTGTACAGACCTGGAATGAAGCAAACAACTGATCAATGAAGAGCCATACAAGTTCAGCCTTACCCTCAATACCAATGTAAGACAGAGTCAAGTAAACTGTATAGTGTACTCCAAATAATGGAACCAGTACAAGAGTTGATTTAGCCCATCGCCTAAAAATAATTTTTAAATGTTAGTCAGGAAAAGCCTGTTTAAAATACAGTTTACTTAACCTTAGGTTAGTTACAATAAAATGTTCATAGTGTATAACATTAAAAGATCTAATACTAAATGTTTTCATTCTTTTAGTATTGTTCTCTATATTCTTAGTCTACAACCCTCTGTTGGTTTTTACCTCCTCAGCAATCCTATACTATTTGTTTCTTTTATCATTTTTCTCCATCTTCTTAGTCTCCATCTTCCTCAAAACATTCCACCACGTTAATTATCTACTTCTCAGTGACTTAGTTAACTTAGCATCTGTACTATGAATTAGTTCACATAACTTGACATTGATATGTTTTTCTTCAGGTACCTTCTTGTTACTTTAATAAACCTAATTATACTATGGCAAATTACGCTCAAAACTTTTAAAGCCTTTTTCATTATTTTTTCATGGATTAGATCTCGTTGTATTTTTAGACATATATATTGTTTTTTTGCAACTTTGGAACATAGGGTACATATCACTACAGATAGGTTCTATTAAACACGTATGGATTGGATTTTGAATTGTGACTAAGGATCTTGGAACCTTACAGGCTTTTATTTGCTAAGTATACTCTAGTTTATTTATTATTTACTTTTTATTTCATCACTTTTACTTCCATGTTCCATAAGGAAATGGAACTATGGTAATGGCAAAAAAAATCGTGTTCGAGATAATTGCAGATTCTGATTGTACTACCCTTAAAACATGAAAAATATTGGTATGGAGAACCATACATGACTTCCATGTTCTAAGATTTATATTTAAAATCATATTCGAAATGAAATATTTCCATATAAACTACTTCTTTCTACTTATTGCTTCAGCCTTAACCACAGTACTGTGGTCACTAACGTATACCACCTCACGTTTTCGCACTCGATTTTTACTGATGATGGCAGTCGATGGTACTGTCGAAAAGTCTGGTTTTTCAGAAAACATTGGACTAAAGCTAAACAGCCCGGGAAGGAATTTTAACAAAGAACTACTTCTTTGTTGCCGATAACGTAGTACACATATACAAAATTTTCCCCTCTCCCTTCAACTATAATTTTCATTTATAGAAAATTACCCCCACCCCGTTCACATAACCTCTTCATTTATAGATAT